>JAKIJQ010000048.1:1200000-1524805 GCA_023373905.1 Rhizoglyphus robini | reverse complement strand
GAGTAATACTTAAATAACAAACCAAAAAACCAAAAATCTCCAACGTAAACATTGAGGAAACTCGAATGTGAACATTTGCGACCATCGAAAAACATCGCTATACCTTATTCATCCTCAAGTAAGACACTAATTCTCGTAGATTCACTTCATATCAACTAATTAAAACACATAAGAGGGTGGTGGGTAGAGTAATACTCAAATACCAAACCAAAAACCAAAAATCTCCAACGTAAACATTGAGGAAACTCGAATGTGAACATTTGCGACCATCGAAAAACATCGCTATACCTTATTCATCCTCAAGTAAGACACTAATTCTCGTAGATTCACTTCATATCAACTAATTAAAACACATAAGAGGGTGGTGGGTAGAGTAATACTCAAATACCAAACCAAAAACCAAAAAATCTCCAACGTAAACATTGAGGAAATATATTGCCGGAAACTTTTTCTCAAGTTGACAAAGAAGTTGGGGAATGAATTTCTTTCGACACACACTCACACACAAACTGATGTGGTGATGATGATTTCCAATTAGCCAATTTCCATTGCCGATACCAAAAGTATCGTCTGTTTGATGAACAAGCTTATCTCGGCCATGGAAATTGGCCAGATTCAGCCAATTTCCATCGCTTAGATTGTCCATATCATTAGTTTTGATGCAACGCAGCACCGATATGGAATTATTTTCATAAAATGCACACCACTGTGAACATTTAGAGCCCACATGAGCTATACAAAAGCATGACAGAACCCTACCATAAGCCATCCAATCTTTGTATTTGAATCTAATTAAATTCGTGGCTGTGAAGACACATGCACAACTGCTGGAAATTTATGTCAGGATTATTTTTCCTAGTCCCAAGAATCATAATCTTAAAAGACATTATCTATATTGTCAAAGAAACAATCAGACATTGCCATTTTAGTGTACTCGATATTCCAATCTTGGTATTTGAATTTTATTAAATTCGTGGCTGTGAAGACACATGCCCAACTGCTAGAAATTTATGTCAGGATTATTTTTCCTAGTCCCAAGAATCATAATCTTAAAAGACATTAGCTATATTGTCAAAGGAACAATCAGACATTGCCATTTTAGGGTTTGTCACCTAATCATACACGGTGCCCTGGGTGTGGAACACTTTGGACAGCGTGGATCTTATTATCACGCAGCCAACACCCAATTTAGAGAGTGGATCTTTTATTTCATACGCAAATTAATAATTTATGACAACATTTGCACTACAAATGTGAACATCGAATCAAAATGTCACCTAATCATACTTGACACTATACAGTATTGACAAAACACACACTCTGCTCTCCATCAGTCAACTCACAGTGAGTGGGGGAAAACAAAAAGATTGTAGAGCATTAGAAAACGGATGCAAAAGTTGGTAGAGCATGATGGGTTACCTTCATGGGATCGGTATCTACAGATTAGACACTTTAATTAGCCAAAATGATCAAATCCTCGACCAATGGGGATACAAAAACAAATTGACCAATCACATACGGTGCCCTCTCTCAGTCAGCTCACAGTGAGGGATTGGGAATCCAAAAGGATTGTAGAGCATTGTTAGAAAGGGTGCTTTATCAGTCAACTTTTACTGTTGAGTGAGTGTGTTCACATGTCATCATGCGCTTATCACCAGTTGATAAGAAAAGCACATGTTTTGTTGTTGTTTGTGTGTCTATGTTTTAGTTCTTTTCAGCAAACTCAACAATCCTTTTCTGGAACGTACCTCTGCAGTGTTGAGTCAACACCCCTGCACTTACTACATTATATGACCAACTAATAAACTATTTAAAGTCCACCAGTGAATTCTACTAGTGTCCAATTCCACCAGCCAAAGCAGTGCTTTTTAACTAAAAAGCACATTGTCATCTCTGTTGTGTTCCTAATTTATCCGAATCCTAGGGAATCCATCATCACCAGTGCCAGAACCACCTAACAAATCTATTCTCTAATTTTTTACGCATCCATCCATGTATCGCTTGTGATCGTACTCGTTCCAGAACGGACAGAGTAACGCCCTGGACGTGATACTTCGCGGTCTTCGACCGCTCACCATCACGTCCAGGCCCCCACCACCGTCCCCAACTCGGCCTCGCGGCCTCGCACACCGCCTAACAGTTTGGGCAAGCGCAGAACGTTCCTCGCCGACACGTCTGTCTCCTTCAATCAAGAACGTATAATGAGTATAAAACCCCCAAATACACCCAACCGTCTACATCGACCTAAACTAACCTCAAACAGTGATATGACTCGACCCTGACCAACTCCACTCAACTCCCTTCTCCTGACAAGCTACAACTCAGTCAACGCCACCTCATTCACCACCACTCCGCAGCAGTCTTCGCATGTACATTTGTGTACATATGACTCTCTCTCTCTCTCTCCCCCTCGCTATCAACACAATGACGCCAACATACTTGTCAGTGATATCCTTTTCTGGATTACGTTCCAACAGGATTATCTTTTCAACCGTTTAACCAATTCAACTCAAATTTGTACAGACAATTACTGTCACTCATTCAGTCATATCATCAATACTCCCGTATCCTAAAATCTCCGAAGTGTAATTTCCTTGATTTTTTTGGTTCAATGACTGAATTATTTATCATATAACTCCCCAGGTATGGTTCCCAGAAACTTAACCTAACCCAAAACCCATCCTGACACGGCACCTAACCTAACTTCACACACTCACGGCTCGACAAACAGACAAAACAGCAAGTCGAACCTTTACCTGTGGAGACAGATGGTGACCACAGAACTGGAGTTTGAATGCGCAAGATGTACACATTACGGACGCTTTAAAAGGGATACGAGAATAGACTTGCAACTGGTAGCAGATTTGTATATATTGAGTCCCTAATATGTAAGCAAAAATAGTCTACTTACTTTTGAGTAATTTCACGATGAGATTTGAAGGTGAGATGAGGTGTTTGGTAGGTTACACAGCTGAAGCCATCCAGTCGACGTCTGAGTTCGATAAAGTTGGTTGTTGGTTAGTACCAGGCTGAGTTGATAAGATGATACGTAGATAGACTTGGTCCTAAAAAAAAGTAAATAAAATTTAGATCAGATAGGTCTAATATAAAAAGAATATCTTACCGTGCCAACTTGATTAGTATTTTCGAGAGTGACGCTTGTAGTTGCTTTTAAAAGTGAATAGTTTCGGGAGGGAATGTTTCTCCGTTGTTGCAGGTGATGATGAAATGCAAGGTGAGGAGACATTCATAGATGAGGTGTTTTATTGTTGTGAAAACTTTATGTCAAAATGCACAAGGCAAGTGATGCGATGCTTGGTGCTTCTAACACTTGCACGAATGAACGAGACACATTGTAGAGCACTGGGGGGGGTGGGGGGGGGGGGGGACACAAACACAGACACACAGAGGAGAGATGTTGAGTTGAAATCGGTTTCGATGTGGCGGGATGATCGTGATACTCAAAATGGGGATTGAAGGGAACTCAATGCCGAACAGTAGTAGTATCCATTGCAGACGTGGATAAGAGTGGCAGGACAATCCAATGATGGGAACCGAGACCAAAGTTAGACACTCACAAAGTGTTGGGGCAGAGTTCACAAGGCACAAAAAAGTGAAATCATCAAAGTGTGATGGCATTAGGTCCATATATCGAGCCAGTGAACGTCTTGGGGCTTGTTAGGTTTGATAGTAAAGTACCACAATTCAGACGAACATGTTGCCGGAGGTAGACCACAGAGGCAAAAGCTAGTGACAGTTAGGTAGGGCATGAGCGATGTCGTATGGCATACTGAGCATGGATTGGACTGGGTCCTGCTTTTATAAAGGAATGTTAGGTTGAAATAGCTTGGGGGAGTATGCGCGGCATGAACTTGCACTCGAGTGGCTCGGGCTGACTGCTCAGTGTCGCGATGAATTACAAGGTTCATTCGTAGATGATGTATTTAGATGTGAATCATTATATGAAGATTTCATAGGCTACCTTTCCCGTATACCAATTATTCAATTATTTTGAATACAAACAACCGAAATCGTCAATCATCCGAACAGTATCGATTGAATCGCTCATATCTTTAGATAATAGCTTTATTCGGTAATATCGATAGCATTCTGTGAGATTGTTTAGATTATTAGAGATTATTTTCGAATCTAGAATAATAATGATCGAATTTATCATTATAAAATAATTTGTTTTACACTCGAATTTGAATAACGCGCGCACTCGTATAACGTCATCTGTGAACAGCGCCCACATTGTGTGTGTGATTTTCATTCTGTTGTCCGTCTGTCTGTCCGCTCGCCTGTCAGCACCATATTTTCCTCTTCCTCATCCAAAAGGTAAATATTTTTTGTTTATTTGTTAGTATTCATTATATTGTTTTCTATTTGCCTAATTGTTCTCCACATTATCCTGTAGGTGTATGCGATGATCCCGTCACAAAAAAAAATACTCCGAACCTACGGTATCTCCTAATGCTATATATATTAAGGTGGAGGACGCTGTGACGCCCGAGCCATGTTGCGGTGGCCAGCGGACAACTACCCGTGTCGGAATCTTTGTCCTCGTATTTATTAAAAAAAAAGAAGAAGATTCGATTTATTCCGATTGCAAAGATATAATCTAATTCTGATTATACCGAAGGAGAAGGAAGAAAAGGAGGTACGGATTGTGATGGTCACGATAGTCTTGTTCGGGAACCAACTACTCTGGTGACCGTTTCGGACACACGGGAATGAGTATCTCTATCTATTTATCTATCTGAACATGTATATTACAGGACTATCGACAACTATTCGAGTTGTATTTTCCGGTGGAGGCTTTTGAGGTTCGTGGCCTCAGGCCAATGTCCACCGATTTCGTTTCGATGTTCGACTATATTATCTTTGCTGATGATGATCATCATCCTAATCAATGGTGATGTATTATCTTGATGATATATGTATGATTATATACTAAAATATATATATTCTCATATTTTTCCTCTATAGGTTGCTTTGTTCGATGTATTCCCACCCTTGGTCGCGGCGACCTTTTTTCTATTGACGTGACCTCCGCCACCACCCGTGACCACCGTCACCTTCCCGATGTTCACTGATATTTTTTGGATACGTTCTTGAAGCATTGATCTATATTATGATCTACATTCTCTTCCTTCTCGATCCTCCAAAAATGTGTAACCTTGTGTAGTTTATTTTGTTTCTCTGTTATTTGTACCTAATTGTTCTTTTTTTTCGAAAATTTCCGAACTTACTCAAATGGTATGTCTCAGAAGGCTTTCTTAAGGCTACTCCTTCAAGAGGTGGTTTACGAACAGATCTTCGTCGTTGTCATTTTCGTCCTCGTCTCTATCGTGGTCTGCCTTCAGTGTCCTCATTCTTATAAAGAGGAAGAATCGATCTATTCGGTATCCGAATAGGTATCTAATTCTGATATTACCAAAGGAGAAGGAGGTTAGGATTTTGATGGTCCGAATAGTCTTCTCGAATTCCAATTCTTGTCTGGTGACCGTTTCCTACCAGAAGAAGGCCCGATTATTCAACACCTTCACGATATTATAATCTTCGTAGGCGGTAGTTCATCGTTCGTTGATACATTCACGGTAATACAGTAATGTAGTATCTATCTTTCTGAGCATACAACGATTTTACATATATATTTTATTATTTACAGGACTTTTGAGGACTACTAGTACAATGCGTTCGTTCCTCGTTACCTCGTTCGGGCCCGGTAGTGGTGTAGTGTCACCATTTCTGGTCATGTCCTCGGCCAAACCCCGCAGAACTGTGTCAACTGATATATACTCTATCAATACTAACACACGCATACGCCCCAAACCAAAAGACTTTCGGTGATCACCATAATCCGATTTGGTTAAGTAATTCACAGAAAGAAAGTTTCCTGAAAATGTCCACAAACACGTAAAGAAACTTTCCGGTCATGAACGCTTTTTTGCCTTTTGTACGTGTGTTCGGTGTGGTGGTTCGTCGTCGTTGTTCTCTTTTGTTGTTATTTCGATTTTTGTTTGGTTTTTTTTCTTCTTTTACCTTTGACTGATTCTTCTTTTTATACAGGATAACTTTCCGATAGTGTCCTCGATCCTCTTCAACGCCTGGAGCACCCTTCTAGGACTGGTGAACGTGTTCTTACGAGGTGAACAGTTTCAACCGTACACTTACTACCTCACCGGTTGGGAGAATGGTTTAGAAGAGGTTGACGGACGATAGCGGAGAAGATGATCCTCGATGGGTCGCATCACGAAGAGGCCGGGGATGAAAAGTGACCACGATGTTGAACCCGAGGAGGAGGATAAAGAAGAAGAACCCGAATCTTCACCTACACCTGACTCGATCTGATGATGCTGACTATGTATATGAAGGTGGTAACGGCTTACGGATTCGGCTCCCGGAATTCTGATTAATCTAGCCTTATGTAGTACTTACACTCGTTCCGACACTACGGCGCCAGTTGTCCACGCCCGATTGATGGTCACCTCTATACGCGGGATGACGACCATGATGCAACCACCACCGCTCCGAACTTTGTCGCTTCTAACTCTAACCACAATGCTTCAGCCGTCCTATTCTGTTTTCATCACTCAGAAGAACTCTCCACATTGGCTTCTGAATTACCCATGTTGATGATAATGCTGACAGCCGTGGAATGTGAATGATGACATCGCACCCGATTTGGCTTCTTCTAGCCCCTTCAAATGTATCGTTCTTGGAGGGCTGTAACCCGTACTTCAACACGTACTTGAAGCATTAATGGTAAATAAAGTATATCTAAATGTATACAACGAATTTCATGTTAGTATTATTAACAGGACTCTCGTGGACTAGGATTTTCGGTGACCTTATCGTTTTACGTTGCCGTTGTGCTCCGATTTCTGTTTGTTGATATATTCAAACATTATCTCTGAAGATGACCACACTCCATCTGCTTCTTATGATGACATTTCTATTATGATAACAATAATGGCATCTCCGTCATCTCGAAATCACCGAGCCCGAATGGCCTTTTACCGAAGCCAGTCCTGGAGATGTCTCTCAATCCCCAACCTGAATGTCGACATATGGCTTCTTTTTGTTTGTGTTGTTTTGTCTTTTTTTTATATTGACCGTTTGTTTTGTTTTGTACAGGATACTTTGCCTGATGGAGTCGGACTCCTCATCAACGCTGGAAGGCTATGCGCTCTCGGACTGGTGAACGAATACGGTTACTTACCGAGGTGTTCAAGCTTCAGGGACTTTCTCACGTACTTTAGTGATGGCCGTGTCGGATGAGGATGCCCCATCCATCAGGAATACAACATCCCGTTGAATTGGCAAAGCAGATGATACTTTTGGCCAAGGGGTCGCACAGGCCCGTGAATATGTCCCCCATCGGGATCGTCGTCGTCGTCGCCTTTATCGTCGCTCTACTTAAGTGTCCTCCTTCGTATAAAGAGAAAGGTATATTTGATCTATTCAAAAGTTAGATGATGATCATATTGTGATTGTACAGAAGAGGGAAGAGTCACCAACGGATGGGGATGGTCACCAAAACCAGAATCGTAAATCTTCTCTCGTAACATCTTCATCATTTGAATCCGATCTCTGGTTACCTACTTCAACTACCACAAAAAAGCTCTACCTCCCACAACGACCAACTAATTTTGGTTTCGTCTTCAACTCCTTCGAATCGTTCTTCGGGCGGTTGGGAACATTCATGGTAATGAATATAAATATATCTATCTGTCTGAACATATAACTAATTTACATTATTTACATGACTCCGACTACGAGTTGTATTTTTCGGTGGCATTTTTCGGTTCGTGACGTGAACCTTTTTCCTCTATTATTTCTCCACTGAAAATGTAATATCTTCTATTTGAATCAGCACGAAGAACGATCTATTTTATCGAGCTCTTCAACGGATTTATGTACGATGTATCATGTATGTGTGTTTACGAACCGCCACCGCTGCCCGTGACCAGTGGTCACAGGCCACCGTGAACCTATCCTCTCGATGTTCACCGTCAAACTGGTTCAACCAAGTATCGGTACTGGTTATTTTATTTATGATGATACTCTTGGGCTTCTTTTTTTGTGTGTTATTCCATATCATGAGAATATGATCTCCGTACGGCAAGAAAATATCGTTCTTTGAAGTTGAACATCGGTAAATATCGTGTTTTTGTTTTTGTTATTCTTTTCTCGAACTTCTTGAGCAACTTTTTGTCCACGAATCCATCATTAATGGTAATGGTAATTTTAATCTTGATGTCTTTTATATCCTAAGATATAAATTCTTTTTTCCTCTAGGTTGTTGTGAGCGCCTTCCGCTCGTAGCTGGCCATATTTTCTAGTTTGGGATTTGTATCTCCTCTCACAACGTCCTGAAGATGTATTTCATATTATTACGGAAGATTATCTTTTACCGCGGATGATCGTTATACCAAGAGGGCAATCTATTTCAACGGGCCTTCAACGGATTTGTTTTTACGAACTGCCCGCTTCCCTGTGACCGTGTGATGTCACCTTTTCTCTTGATGTTCACAATCTTTTGGTTGGTCAACCTGACCTCACGTTCTTCGGCTTCTTTTTCGGATTGTCCTCTAGATTATTAATAT
The DNA here is from genome assembly GCA_023373905.1 of Rhizoglyphus robini. NCBI lineage: Eukaryota > Metazoa > Arthropoda > Arachnida > Sarcoptiformes > Acaridae > Rhizoglyphus > Rhizoglyphus robini. The sequence goes on along the minus strand of JAKIJQ010000048.1, from coordinate 1,516,193 downwards.
TATTAGTATTATCCTTTAATAATGGTATGTTATAATCTAGGCGGGAGAATGGCACCTGAGGGTCCACCTCATATATGCAGTTTTCGCTGCTACCCCAAGCCTACGTAACTGAATTGTGAAGTGGACCCTCAGGTGCCGTTCTCCCGGCTATTATAATCGTTATCTTCAATTTTGATCATGTTTTTTTTGTATATGTGCTTTTAGATTTGAATTTTAGTGTTTGTTTCCCTTTTTTTTCTATGCCGAAGTGTATGATTATACTTTGATGTTTGATTCGGTGGCCGTTTTCTGTTACCTAACCGCCGAGGATCTTTCGATTTAGGTTCTGTTTTGGTTGATGTTCGAATATTATCTTTGATGATGATGATGATGATGCTCAATGGTAATGTTGATGTTATACTGTGTGATCACTGATCATATACTAAAATATATGTTTTCTCTTTATTCTTTTTGGTCGATGTGTCCTCTCTCACCCGTGTACTGTCGTGGTGGCTACATTTCGTATTTCCCGATTTTTGTCTGCTTGAAGCACACCACAAACTAAAGAAGATATTATCATCATTACTAGGACGAATGTCTACAGATGGGATGGCCATTACGAAGATACTCAACTATTTTATCGGTTCTTCAACGAAGCCTTTTTGTTTTGTTTACGAACAACTTCACTAGCACCGCTGCCGCCGTAACCAGTGGCCACTGACCGCGCGCCGTCACCCGTTCCTCGACGTCCACTGTTAGTTGGTCATCAAGTCAATGTATCCTATATCCTCCAGACACTATTTTCCATGCTCAATTGTATAATGATATTCGTTTACTTTTAGGTCTATGCCCGATATATATTCCTGGTGGTGGTTATTCGAGGTTATTTGAATTTTGAGGACGGTAGTATTGTTGTGGTGTGTGTTGTAGCATCTATGATTTATGCTAACGATATTTTACCATTCCCATAGATATTATCATCATTTTCAACCAACTTCAACCATCTTATTTACATCTATCACGAATACGAATACCTCTATTATATATATCTTTGTGTATGTAATGTATTCTGTTTATGTTCATCATCTTCATGAAGAAGTATTATCATTATCTTAAATCTGTGATTTTATTATAGTTCGGCTTCCCTTGAAAACAACCTTCGTCGTCCTCTTGTTTTTATTGTCATTTGTGTTGTTTGTGATTCGTGAAATGGCTTTCTTCGGTTCACAATGTCTACAATGACAATAAACGCAATTTCAATATCTTGTCTTTAATGTTTTATTTTAATACGTTATCTAAAGAAGTACACTCTTGGGAGAAATGTTCGACATTTGTCAATTTTAACTAAACATAGGTCTAATGTCGTACATTTCTGCTCATATTCAATCGCAATCACAAATGCAATACAAAATGTACTATCCTTGAACTCGTGGCTTACGATATGAATCCACTCCCTTGAGATGTTATTGAGAGTAGAAGTTTTATCACTTAATGTTTAGTTAATGTTCTCTGCTCGTCGACTCTTAGATGAAAGCTTAAAGCAAATAAAATATTGTTTTTTTGCATTTCATTATTTTTCAATTTTAAAAATGTTAATTTCAAAAAGCCCAACTAAATTGTGTCGAGTTTGTGGTGACAAAGCAATTGGTATATTTTTTGAATTTGGTTGTGTTAGAATATTAATTTTTTTGAAACATCACTAGCTTTTTACTTCAACGGACTCGCCTGTGAGAGTTGCAAAGTGTTTTTCCGACGAAACGCACCAAACAGAGAGGTAATACTAATTTTTTTTTGTTCTTAAATTTTAAATTTACAAAATTTTTGCAGAAAATAAAATGTCGTGTGAATCAAATGTGCAAGATTGATTTTTTCATGCGAAAATGTTGCGCTGCTTGTCGACTTGAAAAATGCTTTTCAATTGGAATGCAGTGGAAGGACAAAAATTGTTCAGTGAATTTAACTGAAAACGACGAAAACCTTCGAAGGATACTCGAAACTGACCAAAATACATTACAAGAACAGGATCTTCAACTCGAAATCATTAAAAATCCCAAATCTCGAATGCAACTCGAGGCCTACGAGTGGAGTCACATTGAGGAGGTACAAAGCGCAATTGCAATATTCGAAAACGAAAGTGTCCTTCAAGTGATAGGCGAGGCCGAGACCATTGCGGACGCTTTCAATTTGTTCAGTAATTACGCTCGAAGAATTGTGAAATTCTGCAAAAATATGTCCTCTTTCAAGAAACTCAATCGAGACGATCAATTTTGCATATTGAAACCGTTTTATTTTGAAATTTGCGCAATTCGGTATGCTTTCTACTATGATGCACAACTGGACGTGGTCCCGATAATTGCGGTTAGTTTAATGTCGTAATCAATGTCCTTATTTTTTTAATATCAAACTTTCAAAACAGAACGAAACTGGCAATCAAGTGTTGCATTACACTTTTAACAAATATTTTGACAACACAAATATTGGAAACATTGGGATGGTTATCAAAGGATTCGTTCAAAGACTTCATGCTCTGATGGAAAACGACTCAATAGTTCGAGATTTGGTTTGATAATTTTGATTTTGATTGACTTAATTAGCCAATTCAATTTTATTTTGTTTAGTTAATTGTTCAATTTCTGTTCAAACCAAGAGATGATGTAACTTGTCCGGAGTTTTTGAGGTTTGTTTGAAATATTAAATTAATGATCAAATAATTAATTAAATAATTTATCTAGGTATCGCTACTGTGTCTATTGTCGTGTTTTGATGCGATACCTTGAAGTAAAATATCAAAATCGAACACAAGCTCAACGAAAGTACGATTCTTTGATGGCCTTTCTCAACGAAAACATGAGTGAGTTCAGGGACAATTTGATTCAACTACTCAATCGATTCGACACAAGTCAAGTGGCGCAAGTTTTGATTGAAATTTTTAGTTAACAAGTATATACTTTAAAAGTTATATTATTTAATAAATTCCAAAAACTACAAATAAACCAAAACTGATATTTTTCTTAAATTTTTTTTCTTGATTCAACAGGACAATTGAACGTTTTGCTAAACTACTGAGTAAGTAAGACCTAAGTAAAAACTAATTAAAGCACAGAGTTTTTTTTAACTTTGAATCATTTGAACCACTTTTCCTTCAATAAAATCATAAAAAGCGTACTGATGTAGAAAAATAACTGAAAAGTAAGATAATTTAGCATAAAATAGTATAAAACGTGAAATACCATTTCAAACATTTACGAATTGATCCTTTTAGCAATCGAGAAGTGTGAAACCAATCTTCGAGAGCCATTTTCGGTTGCACTCTAATGAGTCAAACTAAAGGACAAGACATAATGAGTCATTTTATGAATATTTAAATTCAATTTCTGAATTCACCAACAAACCTTGAACAAATCAACAATTTTGACATGCAAAAATTGATTTTGTGTTATCAATAGAAAAACATTTCGTTGACAGTGATGAATTGATCTATTCAGCCGTACAATTAGCGAACACTGGTACGTGACACCGAGAAGTAGGCCAAGGAATTCTGAAGCAAAGAATAAAAAGAATATTTTCTGTCTAATCGAACCTGAGGAGTCGCTAGCGACAAACAAAAACCCATAAGAAAGGTAGCATATTTCGATAATATAAATCTCAAAGTACACAAACAAGTACTGCTTCCACAAATCATTGTGACCGCGGATTTCATCGTAAAGTTCGAGTTTGTGTTTAGAAATCTGTTCATATTTGCATTTGATTAGTTCAAGCAATTTTAGAGATTTCCTTCTATTATGGATCGAACAACTTTTCAAATATTTACATTGAAAATTTGTGGATAATTTCACCAATTCATCTACCATCACTTGCTGTTTGATTCGAATGTACCGAATGGTGATTACGAAATAGTAAATCATCGAAATGTTACTAAAAGTCACGTATGCAAAAAAATGTGCATGTTAACAACACATAGACATAGTCACGTAGAGTGTTGGACCAATTGATCAACAAATTTGTCAGGTAGAACAGTTCGACTTCGAACAAAATTATCAAGAAAGCGAGTTGATAGATGAATTTGGCTTTTTCACGAAACACCAAAATTCGTTTAGTTTCCAAACGATTTATTACTGTAATAATAATGAATTTTAATAAAAAAACTGATTAAAACTCACTTTTTTCATTTTGGACAATTTTGCAATGATTTGTATCTTCAAACACAAACATGTAACATTTGTCATTTAATTTTTGGTCCAAAAAAGCATCAAGCCAAACATCATGAATGCCATAGCCATTGCCAAGCCAATTATGACATCCGCCTCAGCCCAAAGTGGTTTCGGAAACACCTTGTTGGTGAATAGTGACGAAATGCTAATGACACAAAAAGTTTTAGTTTCGACAACGTCTCTATCTGTATTAAGGAAAAGCGTACGCATATCTATAAAATATCTTACTTTATGATTTTATTTGTAAATATAATTTAAATTGTTAATTATAGATTTTTTATGATTTTGACTGTGTAAGTAACGCTTTTTCAAAGGGTTTCCCCTTTAAAACATTGGAGTGTAATGCAGGCAAGCATTGCCCCCAAAAAATCATGCCATTCGGTTTTGTACATCTCAAGGAAGGTTTTTCAAGTGTGCAGTGGAAGTTAGCTTATCAGCACCGTAGCGTTCAGTGTAGAGTGCAACACCGCCCTTTTCAGTGGCGTGCCCCCCAACATATGTGTTTTCTGAACACATTGCTAATCTCTCGCAGTACAGGTCTGCAGGCTTACTGCCAGCAGTACAAACTGTGCTTTACGTGTGTTGTTGTGATTGACTTCTCTTATTTTGGTACATTTGTGGATCAAATCGGAGCAATCTCGGTGGTAATGAGTTCCAACAAGTCTTATTCTACTGTGTCGAGCTTTGTTCATAACATCAACAAATGTGGCTCGCTGTCTTTATGTGTTTGTGTGTTGTCTGTTGTGATTTCCCATTGATATTGTTTGGAATCGTACTTTTCACCTTAATAATGTGAAATTATTCACAATGATCACACCATCTCATCATCATTACCTTTTGACATACAACATCAAACCATCAATACTCAATCTCTCAATCAACTAAAAACATCGTCCTCACGCCGATCAGCTGTTTTTGTTTTGGTGTTTGGTTGAGGTATTTGATGATTTCCCTGATTTAATTTATTGTGATGTTATTATTGATTTCAACTCAGTTCTGTTTTGGAGTATTTTAATTTATCAGATACACTTTATGATGATTTACACCTTATGTTTATTTACACCTTATGGTTAACACGGTTCGCTAAATGATATTTTTGTTTATTGAAACTAATCAATTTTACTTTTATACTATCATAGGAATACGTGATAATTAGCCATTATAGATGCATGATAATACAGAATTATTTTTTGAAATGGCCATGGACTTTTACTTTCACTTAGGTATGTAGTTAAAATTGATTTTTAGTTTATTTTGGATTTGGTTGTCCTTCGATGGTCGATTGATTGTGGGATCGATGGATGGATTGTTTCTGCCAGGTAGAGATTAGTTGATTGCTCACTTGGAGCTTTTGAATGAGTTTCTGCATCGGGCCAGCATCAACTCTGGTTTTTCTTTATTTTTGAGGTGCCCTAATTCTTGGTTTCTAGGGTTTTAATGGCCCTAGATGATTGAGGGTTTGTCGGACACTCTGGATTATTCAGATTCCAGAGGTACCCCAATTTTTGATGTGTGCACTTAGAGATTAGTTTACTAAGGCACATTTGTCGAGCTTTGAACTACTACACAAACTTAAAAGGAAGTCGAAAGTAGTTTATTGTTGATTAAAAATGGTCACAAAGTCAAATCGATCCTAAACCTAACAATTTCTTGACTCTTGATGATCCAGTGATGGCTGTATTTTGCGCCCCTGGGCTCAACAGTTCTTAGACACTGATCGGTCGGTGTAGGTCAGGTATCGAAGATGGTTGATGCACTCGTTGCATTGTGGGAAGCGTCCGTTTGTGACCAAACGGTGACCAACCGCTTCACCACTGGAGGTGTCGTCGGTTTACATGATGTTGCTCGACTGGTAACCAAAACGATTCTCCCCGTTTTGGGGTTCTGTCTCTTGGTTTTATACTCTGCTCAGCCTCTGCACTGCGACAGTTGGTCATGTTGTAATGTTCCGATGGGTGAATCACCCTTGCATGAGTCATCCGTTTCGGTGATGGCAAACTTTAATTTTCGTTTCCCGTTTTATGTGTTGTGTGTGTTAGCTTAATGAAATTGGCTACTTTATGTTTGTTGATTAGATTAGATTCAATGTCCGGTGAATGCATTGTCCACGCTTATTTACGATCGGGGTCTGTCAGTGTTGCTCATAAATAAAGCTACGGAGCAATTTTGTTTGTCAAACGCAAATGTTTGTTTTTCTTGGAACTTTCTATTTCTAACAAATTTTTATTGTTAGGAATTATTTTAATATTAAGAATATTCGTGTCATTCTAGCTTTTATGTGACGTTTTGCCTAATTGGAAATTTATGTGTCCGCACACGTGTGCATTTTTCTTGTTTTTATGACCGTCATAAATTTTTATTTTTCCTAATTAAAGATTTTTATCGAACCTAAAATTATTTTATTTTATTCTGAATATTATTATTTTTAAATATTCATTTCTTCACTACAGGTACAATTTGCAAATAAGAGGAATTAAAATTTATCTGTATATCTATTGTATGGGTGATTTTATTTTTATAAAAATTAATTCAATTTAATAATAGTGTTTCAAATTGAAAATGATTGAAATATATTTTTTAAAATCCAAGATTAAAATGATAGATTTTTTATTAGCGCTTGTAAATGATTGAAACAAGAAAATTATCTCTTAGGTAATATGTTTGAGATGTTCTTTAAATAAAAAATCAGGCGGCGGAGAATGACTATTAGAACATTACGGTTTGGCTAATCAATAGGGTATATGATAATTTTACTAACAATTGTAAGATTTGAATTCTCAAAATAATACATGCCAATTCTATTCAATCTGTAAAAATTTTAACCCAAAATTCCTACAAACAGTTCCGTTTGAAATAATACTTTAATAACTTGATCGTGGGGGATTGTATTTTCATCGACTCGCCATCATTATAATTAACTCCTGAACATTGTGAAGGGCAAATCAGTAGACTTGAATGTTTGAAATAAGTTTTGAGTTAGAATATATATTAACAAACAAATTTATTGATATTCTGAATGCGAAAGTGTGTATTGATACCAAAAGCACATTATTAAAGGGAGTCGATTCGATATTTTGAAATGTAAATACAGTGGGTACACAGTGACAGTAAAGCCATTAAGGATTATTATATAGGACAAGTTTCACAACAGAAATGCCATTTTACGGAAACATTAGTTTCGATTTTGTAATTTTGATTGATCGATTTAATAAAACTTTATTTTAATATTTATTAACTAGTATTAACATTTTAGTGAGAAGGCTCACAGAACATTTTTCTGAATTGGTTAGCTGCTTTTCAGACCGCTACATTTTGTCTTTCTTTCTGTGCAACTTACACAAAATTGCACCATGAGGAGGTTAAGGCTGCCCGCCGCCTGATTTTTTATTTAAAGAACATCTCAAACATATTACCTAAGAGATAATTTTCTTGTTTCAATCATTTACAAGCGCTAATAAAAAATCTATCATTTTTATCTTGGATTTTAAAAAAATATATTTATAAACAAAAAGTGCTGAAACTCTAGATAGTCAGGTGACTCCTGCTGAAAGCGTTTTTGCCTTGATAAAATTTCGATTTCGAGCCAAAACTGATCCCACCTCTTTTCTACTTCTGTAGAAAGAACATCTTCACAAAACAAGAAATAAACTGTTTTCTTATAAGAATTGAGTGTATGATTGGAATTATTGGATAATTTGTTTCTGCATCAATTTATACGAAATAAGACAAAACTTTCCATACAGCAAAAGAAACTAATCGAAATAAATCAATAAATGTTGTAAAGAATTTTTGTTTCAGCAAGTTAATTTATGATTACCTTAACGAAAGCATTCAGCGAAACCAGTCCAAACACACCATAGGTAAAGCCATAACGATTTTGAGTGTTGAGTGCAGCGATGGAATGCGCAATGTTGACTCGTGTCCGTAATGCGAACTTTCGAGATGGTAAACTGTGTCGGACAATCAATCGAAACAGTAGTTTACATGGCTCGTGAATGTGCTTGGTGCACTGCGCAAAGATGTAATGAAACACAAACTCAAGAGCGTAAATGTACACAATCCAACTGTAAACGATCAGCTTGGCAACTAAATCCAGTTTGCCCTGAATGAGCCACATGGTGAAAAGAACATTCATGGGAACGTATGCGACCAGAAAGGCGCAAAACAACTTTCCATAAAATCGATTGACCGAAATAAGAAACAGTAAACTGCGCACAAAATGCTTCTTATACTTGAGATATCGACAGAGTGGGAATGTCTGTTTTGATACGATCCGCAACAGAAGTGAATTGACTTGAACCATTTTCATGTAGAACATCCTCAGAAGGGAAATGGTTAGAGAGAAATTGATTGCAATTCAGTGGATTGTGTTGAGAACGCACACAACAAAGACCAGTCCATTGAGAAGGCACAGTATAATCCAAATTAGATATTGAATTACATTTTCAAATAAGTCATCTCCATAAAGGACAAAGATGGTAATGCAATAAAAACATGAATAAACAAAGATTATTTCTAAAAGATTAAAATAGTTAATAATTGAATTAAAAATTAAACCAATTACCACCCGTCACAATTACACTAATGAAAAAATTGAAAACAGTCAAATAACATTGTCGTATTCGTGCACAGACAAGTTGGTTCTTGGATTTAGGCTTAATAAAAAATGGTCGCCAATGGTTTTGCACAATTACTCTGCTGAGAATGCACAAAAGTTGATAATTGGTAGTTTTGCCGTAGAGTTGTTGATTGAAGTACATTGTCAAGCACATAACAGCGAATGACAACAAATTCACCTGTGATTTGCCCAACAAAATGTAAAAGGCATCAAAGTGAATTGCATTCTGAAGTGGACTGTTGTGAGAAAAGAATGCTAAATAGAGAAGGTGAATACAAAAGAATGCGAGAATTGCGTTTAGAACTTTGAATAGAATGAGAAGTTTGACATTTTTGGTCACACTGAGTTGTTTGACCAAATTGAAGTAGTGAACAAAGTAGACAATACTTTGGGTGGGTTTTAATAGAAGAGATAAGAGTAGTTTGAGATTCATGACGATTTTGGTTAATTTTGTATTCAATTAACTGTCAAACAATAATTTCTAAACTCAAACTCATGAAACCTACTTGAACCCTCTAACAAATGAAATATTTGAAAATAGGTTCTTTTGGATTGTTACTGAATAATTCAAAATTGATCGTACAGTATAAAACATTAAAAAACTTTTGATTATAAATTATTAAACAATACAACGGAAAAATTCTAGTGAATTCACTTTAGAAAGTTCAATTTGAAATTGAAACTTGTTTATCTCAAGTATTGATCGAAAAAATGTAGAATCCAAAACTGATGAGTTTCGAAATACCTTTGACTTGAAAACTGATCATTAATTAGTTTCATCAGTTGACAAGTGAGAGTTTGACGGAAACCGACGCAAAGTATCTAAAAACAAAATTTAAAGAACATAATAACCATACAAATTTTTCTATATATGTCTCAAATTTTCAACGATACCAAACGAAAAACCAAACAATTTCAAACAGGAATGCGACAACACAAAACTGAATTCCAAATAAGAAAAATGTAAAAATTGGTTTTGCATTTTCCCATGTTAGCGGATCGAAAGTTTCAGTTTGTTGTTTTTTGCTGTCAAATTCGATAATATTTTTCCAATAGTCCTTTTTAGGTATTCTTGATTTTAAGAATTGATTAATAGAATTAGTTTGCCAGTGTTCAATAAGACCGCATTCTTGTAGTGTTTGAATTCTGTAGGAATCAAAATTTTATTAGAAAACGCCTTAAAAATTAAAGACATTTACCCCATATTGAATGGGCCCAATAGTGGTGAACTTTTCTCCAGGGCCATAGTATGAAAATATTGAAACAAACTTTCCGAGCCAATATGAATCGATTGTGCATCTTTAGGTGGGAAAATTTTTTTGAAAATCCCCAACAACAGTTTTATTTCCACATTCACACTCTTTGGATTGTTTTCAATCATTGAAATTAAATTTGATTTGGTTTTATTCCTCGCAATTTTGTCTTTTGCTCGACTTTCGTTCAACTTTTGACCAATTTGATAGAATATTCCATTTTCAGGACGTGATGTGAGCAATTTTTGATTGAATAAAAACTTTTCTCCTGTGATTATCATCGTTTCCGGATCTTCGAGTGCATTGATCAAGTCGTGGATTGTGTCAATTGGTTCTTGATACTCTCGAATGGTTAGAGATGAGAGGAAGGATGAGTTGTAGAATTGGTTGATCAGGAAACAGGTGAGAATCCAACTGCCTAATATAAAGCGAACAGTTTGGTTTGATTCTTTCCAAATTCCGGCAGCTATGAAAATTATTTGAAATTATTTTTCTTTAATCCAATAATTATTGGAAAAAATAAAAAACTTACACTGATTAATGACAATCGCAAAGAATTTTGTTTTAATTTGTCGGGTCAACGATTTTTTCACTAGAAATTCTTCAGTCCAAATAATAAGCACGAAAACGTTGATTATGAAAACCTGAACAACGCTAACAGAAATACTCAAATTCTCAAACACGATCCAGTTTTTCTGTGTTTTCAGTTCCTGTTTTGAAATGAATCCAATTTCTTGAAACGAAATTGGCCTCGTAAAGTCAATCAAATTGGTATTATCATTTCGATGTACCACTCCACAGAGGCCAAAATTTGCCGTTCCATTTGCGACAATTTCTAGTGGCCAGGTGAATTGTGACAAGTTCTGGATTCTTTTAGTATCTCCCAATGCAGCATTGATTAGGTTGGATCTGAATTTAAATTTGGTTTCAAGGTAATTTAACAGTTCAAATTCGCTTCCATTTCTGTGAATTAACTCTCCGTTGGAATTGGTTTTAAACTCACATTGCATTGGTTGCTAAGAAAACAAAAACGAAAATAGAATGGAGCCTTGGTGAATTGTATATCATCTTACCGGATACACTGCCACATTTACAATCGAATTGTTGAGATTACATTTGCGATAAGGAATGTTGAGTCGATGGAAATCACTTTGAGATTTTGGTGTAAATATTCCTGGGTATCGATAGCAACCGTCCAGTATTGGACGAAAGATTGACAATAAGTTGTTATGCCTATTTTGATATCTGATAAGCAATAAAACAGTCGAAAATGCATCTAATGTTTTGTCATAGGCAACATTTGACCAATTTTCTAGTTGGTTTTGAGGTTGAAATTCAAATATGAACACCGTTTTAAAATTTAGACGATTAAATTCAATTAAATTTTCGAAAATTGAACTGTTTGAATAATAATATTCAAACGAACAGTTAAATTTTGATAATATATGGCGAGGATAATTATTGTTTGAATTGTTGGTTAAAATAATAATCTTTGAATTTAGACACGAGATTTTAAGGTAATTTTCAATGAACGAATTCAAGTTAAAATCTAAGGTTACTAGAAAGGTTATTTGAGAAAATAAAACAAGTATAAATTTTAATAATTCCATTTTTGGAAACTGTTTTTTCAAGTTTTAATTTTCGATAATAAATTTACAGTAAAATAATTCAATTCATTCATATTTAAATTATGATTGCAGTTTGTAAATTATTTTTCTTGTTAAAAAAGTATTCTGGCTATCATTAGTTATATCTTTAATGACCTATTTTAACAATTTTTTCGTGTACCGGAATAAAGTGTTTGATATATAACCTATGTTGCAATTTTGAATTTTGTTCCAAGAATTGATATAAACATTAAAATAGACCAATTTCTAAGTCAATTTTCAAAGTACGACGGCTAAATGTCAAACAACCATTTATAATTGGCCTTTGTTAAGTATTTTGCAATTGCATACTCGATTTTATTTTTGTAATCTAATCAATAACGTGCACACCAAGGTCTTGTTGAGGGATATTTTCGAACTGATATCATAAAGACTTATGATTAGATACATCAAATGGGAAATATGATTTGTACTAGCAAGGGGCACACTGTGATGAACACACGCGTTTATGAGTACTGTTATACCGAAGTAAGTAATTTTGTTTCCTTGTAAATATAATATTCACATATGTTTCAAAATCGATGACAAATATGAAACCAATTTCATCGCATCATGTCTAAATTGTTGGTAAATCTGGCACTTGCCCCAACCAAAGCTCTGGTCAACCTTTACACTTGGACAACACTTCCATTTTATGCAATGGTTCAAAAACCATGGCAACGCTTGAGGTTGTCCAACAATTTAGGTTTAAAATCTCATCTCGACAAACATGGCAGAATTGTATATTCGAGACCCGTAACATTTCAACAAGATCCCCTACTAAATGTGTCCACTTTCAATGAAATGATTCCTCTGTTGGATCGAAACCGCAAAGTTGTTGGACTACGAGATGTCATCCATGAAGAGGTTCAATTTGATAAAAATGGAAACCCAATCAGAGTTGATGGACGTGAGTTCAAGAAGCTGACCTTGGCAAGCCAATTCAGATGGCTGACTGTTGGAGAAATTTTGGATCGAGTTGATGCACTGGCGAGAGGATTGGACAAAATGAGTGTCAAGAGTGGGGAGAAGGTTCTGCTTTTCGGTGAGAATAGTCTCGAATGGTTTTGTGCTGCGTTGGCGCTGCAAATGATCAATGCAGTTGCGGTGACGCTGTTGGCTATTTTGAGTATGATTTTTTTCGAATTAACATTTTTTACATTTTTGTGTAAAATAGATAACGAAGGTTTAGTGTACTGCATCAATCAGTGCGAAGCACGCTTTTTGATCACAACTCAAGATTTACTCACAAAACGCATCGCCAAAATACACGAATCGATCAACAGTCCTTTGCAAGTGATTTACATTGAGAATAAATTTAATTCAAAACATGAAAATCAACTCAAAACTATTAGGAAACTCAATTCAAATGAAAAATTTCGAATCACTTCTTACCGAGAAGTCGAAGAAAATGGTCACCGAACCAAAGTTTATCAATTTCCTATACCCAACCAATCGGATCCAACCCTGATCATGTACACTTCTGGCACAACTGGCAATCCAAAAGGAGTCATATTCACTCACAGGCAAATTTATGCTAAACTACACAATTCACTCAAATATGATCAAAGCGTTGGAGTGGTGGCGCTGATAGGCTCTCGAGTGGCAGCTTTTCTACCTTCAGCTCATATTATTGCATTCACCCAGAATTTGGGACTGTTTATTAGTAAAACAGGTCAAATGGCGCTCTGTTCAGCTCAGACACTGCTCGACTCATCGCCTGTGCATCCAAAAGGCCAACTTGGTGACTTTAAGCTGATCCAGCCAGAGCTCGTAGTAGCAGTGCCACTAGTCTTGGAACGAATATTGAAAGAAATCCATCGAATCGTGGGCACTCGAGGTCAGCTGGCAGTGCCTCTGTTTGCCTACTTTATGGACTATAAAATTCGTTGGTCAGCCCGTGGATTCGATAGTCCACTGATAAACAAATTGATTTGTGCAAAAATCAATCGAGAATTTGGTGGTAAGCTGAAATCGATGGTTGTGGGCAGTGCCCCACTGAGTGAACGCACGCACTCACTCGTGCAAGCTGCACTGAATATTCATCTGCTTCAAGATTATGGTTCGACTGAAATGTCAGGTGGATCGCATATGACGATACCGTGTGATCGAACTTTTGGTGCCTGTGGTGTACCTTATAATTCAGTGAAGTACTACCTGAAAGACTGGCCTGAGGGAGGCTACCATCAAACAGACAAACCAAATCCTAGGGGAGAGATTGTGGTTGGTGGAGATATTGTCGCTGAGGGATACTTTAAAATGGAGAAAGAAACAAAGGAATCTTTCAAAGTAGACCCCGATGATGGAACAAGATGGTTCGAAAGTGGCGACATTGGAGAGTTGATGCCGAATGGTGGCATCAAGATTATTGACAGGAAAAAAGATTTGATCAAACTGGCCAATGGAGAATTTGTTTCTCTTGGAAAGGTAAAATTTGGATTTTTAATGAATAAGCAAAACTTATAATTCAAAAAAATCTAGATCGAATCCGGCCTCCGTTCTTCATCCTACGTTGAAAACATCTGTATCTGTACGAGCCCGTTTAGTAATCACGTGACAGCACTGATCACACCAAATTAGCCCTGCCAACTCTGATTTTCCGGCGGGATGGGGAATCAGTATAGTACGTGATGAAAAGCTGAAATAATGAACGCGTTGGCTGTGTGACGGTGGTCAGTGCATTGACAATGAGACTGCTGGTAGTAATAACGCGCTATCTACTTTCAGTGATAAGAGAAAAGAAAAGAAAAAAGCAGCAATATATTTTACAATTTCATAATTCCCAATTGATTCCTAACAATACATATCCAGACAATTTCTTTGTCTCAGCCTATCTGGTGGTTTTCCAGATGAATAAGAAGATCTTCTCACACAATTTGTCTGTCTGAAAAAATCTCCATAGAATTTGTGGATGATATACCCCAATTGGCGATCCGGTATTAAACCAAAATGAAGGTTGAATTTTATCCCCCAATTGGTTGTCCGAGAAAATTCAAATGAGTAAGTTCGCCAATCCAATTAATTCTTTAAATTACATCGAAAACCGGGAAGGATTAATAGCCACGGATTATTCACTTTAGGATAATTTGGATTATAGTTTACAACTGTCTGTTTCAACAAAAGGGTTCCAATTCTTAAAAATTCTTACCAACAATAAAACTTTGTCAACTGGAATTGAAATGGAATAGAATTTCATTTGCGAAACAACTTCACAAACCAATTTGGGTATAAGATCTAATGACACAATTTGAGAATATTCAAAGACTCACAAATTAAAAATAAAGTTCGATTTCAAAATGAAAGACAAATAATTGCCGAAAAGTGAAATCTCCCTAACCACCAATTGTTGGATAAATTCTATTTACTCATTTAGGGACATTTTCGCTCAACAAAATTGCAAGATCTACTTATTTATATGGGGAACCACCAGATCTACCAATCATGGGACAAAGAAATTGATATAACAGACAATATCCTATTTTCTATAGGAACCAATCGTTAATTGTGAAATTGTAAAATATATTGCTGCTTTTTTCTTTTCTTTTCTCTTATCACTGAAAGTAGATAGCGCGTTATTACTACCAGCAGTCTCATTGTCAATGCACTGACCACCGTCACACAGCCAACGCGTTCATTATTTCAGCTTTTCATCACGTACTATACTGATTCCCCATCCCGCCGGAAAAGCAGAGTTGGCAGGGCTACACCAAATCGTCGTTCCCTGCTAGATTTGGCCTATCAACTTTCCAAGCCGCATCACACTGTCGAACAACTTTGTAGCGATTCGGAAATTGTGCAACACATTCATGAGTCATTGCGGAAAACTGGACATGAGTTGGATTTTTCGGTGAAAGAAATTCCTGTTTCGATTAAATTGGTCAGTGAAGAGTGGTCACCCGAGAATGGCCTACTAACGCCTGCGATGAAGTTGAAACGGCGAGCTGTTTACGAGTTTTACCGCAAAGAGATTGAGCAAATGTTTTCTGTTTACCACTCGTAATCAGTTTATCAGAGAGGTGTAGTTAAAATTGATTTTAGTTTATTTTCATTGTTTGGTTGACCTTCGATGGTCGATTGATTGTGGGATTGATGGATGGATTGTTTCTGCCAGGTAGAGATTAGTTGATTGCTCACTTGGAGCTTTTGGTTGAGTTTCTGCATCGGGCCAGCATCAACTCTGGTTTTTCTTTATTTTTGAGGTGCCCTAATTCTTGGTTTCTAGGGTTTTAATGGCCCTAGATGATTGAGGGTTTGTCGGACACTCTGGATTATTCAGATTCCAGAGGTACCCCAATTCTTGATGTGTGTCCATAGCAAACTTGAGCTAGAGCACAGTTGTCGAGCTTTGAACTACTACACAAACTTAAAAGGAAGTCGAAAGTAGTTTATTGTTGATTAAAAATGGTCACAAAGTCAAATCGATCCTAAACCTAACAATTTCTTGACTCTTGATGATCCAGTGATGGCTGTCTCTTACAGTTCTTAGACACTGATCGGCCGGTGTAGGTCAGGTATCGAAGATGGTTGATGCACTCGTTGCATTGTGGGAAGCGTCCGTTTGTGACCAAACGGTGACCAACCGCTTCACCACTGGAGGAGTCGTCAGTTTACATGATGTTGCTCGACTGGTAACCAAAACGATTCTCCCCGTTTTGGGGTTCTGTCTCTTGGTTTTATACTCTGCTCAGCCTCTGCACTGCGACAGTTGGTCATGTTGTAATGTTCCGATGGGTGAATCACCCTTGCATGAGTCATCCGTTTCGGTGATGGCAAACTTTAATTTTCGTTTCCCGTTTTATGTGTTGTGTGTGTTAGCGTAATGAAATTGGCTACTTTATGTTTGTTGATTAGATTAGATTCAATGTCCGGTGAATGCACAAATGGTCATTTTGGACAGATGTACCCTAACGTGTGGGTGACTCATGTGTTCACTGTGTGTGTGCTAGTGCTGGGTTGCACGTGCATGCATTGTCCCGTGTTTATTTACGATCGGGGTCTGTCAGTGGTGCTCATAAATAAAGCTACTGAGCAATTTTATTTGTCAAACGCGAGTGTTCATTTTTCTTGGAATTTTCTATTTCTAACTAATTCTTATTGTTAGGAATTATTTTAATATTAAGAATATTCGTGTTATTCTAGCTTTTATGTGACATTTTGCCTAATTGGAAATTTATGTGTCCGCACACGTGTGCATTTTTCTTGTTTTTATGACCGTCACAAATTTTTATTTTTCCTAATTAAAGATTTTTATCGAACCTAAAATTATTTTATTTTATTCTGAATATTACTATTTTTAAATATTCATTTCTTCACTACACAGGTTTGTCATGAGCTGGAAATTTTGCGTAACATTTTAAACGCAAACATGAGATATCCACTGTAAAAGTAAAGAAACTAAACAGACAGATAAAGATTAGATTAGATTTCTCATTTTTATTTGTGTGGGGCCGACTCACCTCGTATATTGATCGTTGGTTGATATTTGCCAGTGGTCCAGCAGTGAAGTAGAATTTGTGCTCAGTGTGCACCAGCTCGTACTGGGTCATTAGTTTGAGTTGCACTATCAAATGAACTCGTGCACGTGATAGGCTCGATTGTGCACGAAGGATGGTGGGACCACTGCCGTGCAGCACATTCGACATCCAAATACAAATGGAACAAATGCCATACAGTAGGACAACTTTGAGTAGAATAATGCCAATAAAGAAAACCATCTCTCCGTTGTTGAGCTGCCGAGTGACTAGTGTTGTGATCATGAGTATGTTCACCGGCACGGCGGTCAACATTATGGCAAACATTATTCTCGATATAATTTGCCCATTCAGGAGAGATGCAACTTTGAGCAATTGCACACGTGCATTACAAAGGAAAGCAAATTTCTTTTGTAGCTCTAAAAAAATTTGACATTTTCGAAGGTTTTTTGTGTTTGTCTCACTCTTGAAAGCATTACTTTTAAGTTGACCAATCAGTTTACGGTTGATAAGCTTAAAATTCGAAGCCAATGCATAGCCAGTCAAAGAGAAATAGTGATTTCCAAAAATGAACAGTCTTGTACCATTCCAGACAACATAATTCATCATGGTAAAATCGACTAAAATTATCAGAAAATTTGCTGATAACATTTGTTCAAATATAATATTCAAATAAGATTTGCCCAACATTAAATGTGTGATCACTGAACAAAATGGTGAAAGTATCAATCTATGAAATCTGTGAAAATATAATTATAAAACTCACGTATTAACAATAAGCCCAAGCCAATTGCACGATTGCCAAAATGTGATATCAGAAAGACTCGAGCCTCGATCAAAGAGGACAGTCGTGGAAGCATGACCATTTGAGTCTCAACATCAACAATAGCAGTTGCACCATTCGACCAGTTCCAAATTGATTCAATCGTACGAAAGTTTTTGGCAAAGAATCGCAGCCAATTTGACCGAATTCTGAATTGGTCATTCAATTCAGTAGAATTTGCACAATTTGAAACAATAATTTGATATGCCAAATCGAGCAAATAATTATCCAAAACATAATAAAGTAGATAATCAATGAAGCAATACAGAGTGACAAACAGTGCTGCGGCGAGTAGTAGTGGCGCATTACAAAAATTGAGATACAACACAAATGAGCGCCAGAGAGGATCGTAGTGCAAATATTGGGATAGGCCATCTGGAGTGGACAGTAGATGGGATACCAACAAGAGTCGAACGGCGAGAACAGTTATGTAGCTGTAAAAGGTTGCCTTCCAAATGAAATGAAATTTGTTTGCAAATTTTGGGTTTTCAAATGTTAAATAGTGAAGCAGTTTGTTTGGATAGATTTGACAAACGTTGGAGTTGCAAATTTGATGCAAGTGCTGCACCACAGTGTTACCACACTTCCCTATAATTGTAACAAGTAATGCAAATTTGTCCAGAATAGTCATGTTGTATTTTATTAGTATTTTCAAAATCTACTTACCTCTAAAATAATGCAGGAGATAGTCTCCGTCCGTTATAAAACTAAATATCGGTGAATCTGTTCATCATTCACCGATTGTTCGCCTCTCACACAAACACGCGCGTACACTCATTGCAAGCAAGCAGCACACTCATGCATGTACAGACACAGCAGCCGATACTGCAGACGACAGCACAGCGTGTTCATCAGTGATCATCACTACAGTGAATAGTACTGAAAGCACATGTGAATGTAATGTAAACAAACAACTGACTGACCGACTGTCTGAACTGTACTACTATAGTGAATTGTGATCTTCACTTTGTTAGCATCTCAAACAAGTTGAACCAACAAAACTCAAACCATCAAAACACCAACTCCAAAACTACCGTATACAACAACATTCGTTGCACCACGCAGCTATCTAGAGGATTCTTATTCACATTTTGCTAAAGTGGTTTGTGTGTTTGTGCTGTCACATGCTTTTCGGGATTTGTCTGTAATTTGTGCAAATAGTACTGATTGCTTTTGATAACAGCGGTTTGATTCTTCACTCACAATCACTTGCATCTTCATCTCATCACATTTTCACTTCAACGTAAGTTTAGGTAAATACGTTTCATTTTTACTTACCATATATAATTATATATTGAAATGTCTTATATTCGTCGAGGCGTAGGACCAATTTCTGGTCGCTTTAATGTTGCTGTACAGAATAGAGCTTTCGAACCTTATGTTCCACGCGGAGGTAGGCCTCAAGGTCGTGGTAACAACATTGTTTTGCCAATTGTAGATGTCGAAGTTGATGTTCCACGTCGAGGCAGGGGAAGGCCTCCGGGTCGTGTGAACAATGTTGTTCCAATTGTAGATGTTGAACCTGATGTTCCACGTCGAGGCAGGGGAAGGCCTCCGGGTCGTGTGAATAATGCTGTTCCAATTATAGATGTCGAACTTGATGTTCCACGTCGAGGCAGGGGAAGGCCTCCAGGTCGTGGTAACAATGTTAATGTTCCAATTGTAGATCTTGAGCCGGTTATTGTTCCACGTCGAGCTATGGGAAGGCCTCCAGGTCGTGGTAACAATGTTAATGTTCCAGTTGTTGATCTCGAGCCGGTGATTGTCCGACGCCCAGGCAGGGGAAGGCCTCCGGGTCGTGGTAACAATGTTGCTGTGCCAAATAGAAATGTCGAGCCTTATATTGTTCCACAAAGGGAAAGGGGGAGACCTAGCCAGCGTAATGGTAGGGGTAATCTTAGAAATATAAGAGTGCATGATCCGAATGGTAATGATTTGGCTATTCAGCACGATGCTCAGAGATTGTATAGAGTTGGTCTTCCTCAAGTGCAAAGAGATGAGTTTAGGTCTCAGAATACTCAACAACATCAGGTATCTAGAGCACAGTTGCCTGCTGCTAGGCAAGCTGTGATTCGAGAGGAAAATGCTGAACAGCACAGGATTGCTTATGCTAATGCTCGGGGTGGAAGAGGTGGTGGTGAGCGTGGTCGTAGAAATCGGACACTTTTAGCCGGTGTTTTGGGTGATGATGGCAAATTGCGTTTTGGCATTCCGGAGGAGGATTATTTGGGTCCATTGAATGAATTGTGCACCAATTGTACAGCTAAGCACTTCCATGATGAGCGATTGAGGAATCCACGAAACGAGCCTTACTCTGACTGCTGTGACAAGGGCAATGTCAACCTTATGCAATATCGTCTGTTGCCTTTCCCACCAGAACTGCAGGCTCTGTATGAGAATGCTAAGAGTCCGAATGCCAGTGAGGAGGAGAAGCGTGAGAGTAATGACTTCAATAGGCTTATCAGGCAATATAATAATGCTATGGCTACTGCTTCTTTGTCTTACAAAAAAGCCAACATTCTCACACCTGGACCATATATTTATAAGATAAACAGTATGGTTTATCACCATGTGTTCAATATAAACGAGTTGGAAAGAGGAGAGTTGAGTCGATATAATCAAACTTATATTTTCGATACTGCAGTCCAGAATGAGCATCGTCATCAACAAAATGATCATTTGAATGAGAATACATTGGATAAACTCAAACACATTCTGTCCAATTCAAATGCAATGTACAATGACCTGCGAAATATGTATGATGTTGGTCGGGATTTGCCTGAACAGAAAATTGTCTTTGCTCCAACGGAACATTTCGAACAAATTCAGGAGGAGAATGTTAGGGGATGGGCTAGGGGTAGAGGTGCAGGCAGGGGTGGTGGCCGTGCTGGTGGTGGTCGTAGACGCGATCGATTTGAGCATAGACGGTATGACTTGCCTGTTGCTCGTGAGATTGTCGGTGTGCTTTCTGAGGATATGGTGTCTGATTTGGACAGAGGAGTTTGTGTATACATGCGCAGAAATAACGAGAAAAAGTTCTTCAACTATAACCAGGGAGTTTGTGATCCAATGACATATCCACTGTTGTTTCCTCGAGGTGAAGTTGGTTGGGACAAAAATATTCGTAATATTATCTCTCCCATGCACTTTTATTCTTTCCTGTTGTCAATTCGGGATGAGTTCAATCCTATTCTACACGGAAAAGATTTATTTCAGCAGTACATTGTGGACTGCTACACTAAATTGCTTCGTGACAGACTTGCTTTCATTGAAAAAAAACCAATTAGAAATATGGGCTGAGGAACTTGCTATTCTTCAGGGATTGGCTAATAACGAGGGCCAATTCAATGCTGTTAACGATTTGCGGAACCAGGCAAATGGAGAGATCAACAGGAGGAATAATGCCATTAATGATGATCCTGGGAATAGGCGGGGTAATCGAGGCAGAGGCAATCGAGGCAGGGGCAGAGGAGGCTCTCAGAACGGGGGTCGTGGGGGATCTCAGAATAGGGGACGTGGGGCAGACAGAGTCCGACGTACTCATAATTTGCGAATTCGTAATTTGCAAAATCAGGCACTGGAAGACATTCGCAATGCTGTGGGAACGCGAATTTCGATTCTTCCTGCTACTTTTCCGGAGAGTCCTCGAAATAGGAGATTGCTTTATAATGATGCAATGGCGATTATAGCTAAATTCGGTAAACCGGATCTCTTTATTACATTCACGTGTAATACAAACTGGAAGGAGATTGTCGAGAATCTCTATCCAGGACAAACTGCATCCGACAGGCCTGATTTGGTTGCAAAGGTTTTTGATTTGAAGGCTCGAAGGTTCATTGAGGAGATTTACAAGGGAGGTGTATTTGGAAAGTGTCTTTGCTATGTGGGCGTAGTTGAGTTTCAAAAACGCGGGTTGCCACATTTGCATCTCTTGGTCACTTTAGCACCCGAATACAAACTGAACACACCAGCAAAAGTTGATGCAGTCATTAATGCCGAACTTCCTGACATTAATGGTGATGCAGAGGAGAGGTTGTTTCATGGACATGTCACTAAATTCATGTTACATTCTATGTGTGGCACAGTTAATCCATCAGCGTTATGCATGCGCAATCTACAACGAAATCGGACAGCACAGAATCAGGCTACAAATGCACAACATGATCAACCTGTCCAAAATGTGCAAAATGGTAATGCGCTTGACGATTCTGAGAGTGAAGATGACGTTGATATGAGTGAGGGTGATGACAGTGAGGATGGTAGTGAGGATGCGATGTCTGAGTCGGGCAGTGATGTTGATGAGAGTGCTGGTGATGAGAGTGAAGGTGATGAAAGTGATGTTGAAATGGATGATCACAGTTCTGAGGGTGGACTTTCTGATCACGACAGTGATGCTACTGAAATTGTGGGGGATCTTGATGGTGATGTTGAAAGTGGTGAGAACGATGCCATGGGGATTGAGGATTTGCTGGGGGTTCCTGCTGTGAATGGAAGTGGCCGAATTGTGCTTGATGACGATGATGAAGGAGGTGAACGTGGTTATGAGAGAGACGAAGATCCACAGTTGGATAATGATGATGGCAATTTGTTTGAGCAGGCGTTGTCTCACGAGAATGTGAACGCTGCTGTGGACAATGTTCAGCCTGGTGTTGCGGTTAACCCAGATGTGTGCAAGAAACGATTTCCTAAGCCGTTTACTGAGGAGACAAATATTTCCAATAAGTTTCCTGTGTACAGACGGAGGAATAATGGGCGTGTATTCTCTAAAATGGAAAGACGCAATATGATCAATTACACCAACCAATGGGTTGTTCCGACAAACAAATATTTGATTACTCGATTTAATGCGCATATTAATGTCGAGTTGTGTGCTCTGAGTTCGAAGTGTTGCAAATATTTATATAATTACATACATAAGGGTAGTGACATGGCGGACATTGGCTTTGCTAGGGATAACCGTGACGAGATTAAGTCGTACATGCAGGGGAAGTACATTGCTCCATGTGAAGCTGCGTACAGAATATTTAGTCTTAAGACGCACTTCAATTCACACTCAGTTACGAGGCTTGACATTCACCTCCCTGGGCATCAGAGGGTCTACTGGAATGAAGGGCAAGATCAAGGTCAAGCTCGAAACAATCGTGTCTCTACTTTGATGTCGTGGTTCGAGTTGAATCGCCGTAGTAGGGAAATATTTACAAACGATGAACGGTTGGCAAATGAGGACTACAGGGTTGCGCATCGTTTCACAGATGCGAGGGGTGTTGACAGGGTTGCTGAGTTCGATTTGAACATTGACTCGCGCAATTTTTTTATCATGAAATTCCGGAGAAATACACGTATGTGAAGGCGTCTGGTGGACAGTCTTACTGGAAGCCAAGACAAGCACATTTCAATGTTGTTGGTAGGGTGTTTACTGTCAATATTCACAAGGCTGGGCAGGAAGAGAGGTACTACTTGCGAATGCTGCTGCTTCACACGAAGGGTGCTGAATCGTTTGATGACTTAAAAACTGTGCTTGGACAAAATGATGATCGACCATTCGAGACATTTAAGGAAGCTGCTTTGGCTAGAGGTCTCTTAATTGATGATTTTGAGCACAGAAATTGTCTACAGGAAGCTTCTGAAAAGTGCACTCCTGCACAAGTTAGGTACCTTTATGCATTCATGCTTTCACTTGGAACAGTTGTAGATCCTGCAGGGTTGTACAATCAGTTCAAACGTGCTATGTGGGAGGACTATACTTTCGAAAATCACCCTCATAGACAGGGGCTAAGTGAAGAGGATGCTGAAATGTTCTTATATCGCGATTTGGTCAGACTCTCTCGGATATTCGATTTTGATTTTACTAACATTCGGGGAATAGATCGACCAGCAAATTTGGGCGATGATTTGAATGTTGAGGAATTTCTTGACCGAAGGCAGCTTCTAGCCGATGGCACTCGGAATAGGGCATCTCTCAATCGGGAACAATCTGAAGCGTTCAATGCAATCTATAATAAGGTGAATGGACCAGGTAGCATAGCTAATAATTGCTTTTCACTCGATGGTCCCGCTGGGACAGGCAAAACATTTCTCTACAAGGCACTGTATCAACAATTGTCTGGGGAGGGTAAAAATGTGATTTGTGTTGCTTCGTCAGGGATTGCCGCTTCATTACTGCCCAACGGACGAACTGCACATAGTGCGTTTAAGTTAAAATTTAATATGACTCCTGATGACTACTTGACAACCATGAAGATGCAATCTGCTCTGGCAGATGAATTGCGTAATGTTGACTTGGTGATTTGGGACGAGATTTCGATGACCCCTCATTGGGCATTGAAAGCGGTTGATAAGCTATTTCGTGATTTGACTGGACAGGATGTTCCATTCGGTGGCAAAGTGTTTGTCTTTGGTGGTGATTTTAGACAAGTTGTTCCTGTGATTAAAGGACCCAAACGGGAAGCAATGTTTGCGTGTCCAAAGAACTTTGAATACTGGCAGTCTTTCACTAAGTTTCGCTTAACTATTAATCAACGTACAAATAATCAAGAGTTTAGAGAATTTTTGTTGAGAATTGGGGACGGACTTATTGGGAGAGATATGTCCAATGGGGAGAGAGAAATTGAAATACCTGGGGGGTATTTGTCTTCGAGTACACAAATTAGGGATTTTGTTAAGGAGATTTACGATGATAACATCATTCTGAATCCTGATCAGCAATATCTCGATGATGATCCAATAACAAAAGTTTGTATTCTCACTCCGCATTGTCGAACTGCTGCTGCTATCAATGAAATGGTATTGGACATGATGCCCGGGGAGATTAAAACTTATTTTAGTCATGACAAGGTCGCTCTTGATCGGATTGAGCAAATGAATTTGGTTAGTTCGGAGCACATGAATAGGGAGAATCCATCTGGGTATCCTCCTCACGAATTACGATTGAAAAAGGGGTCTATTGTTATGTTGTTGCGCAACATTTCAATATCTGAGGGACTAACAAATGGTACTCGAATGAGAGTTATTAATTTTCATGATCGTTCTATTGAGTGCAAAATTATTACTTCGGGCAATAGAGCTAATGGTGAGATTGTCCTGATTCCCAGAATCAGTTTTGTTGTTAGTCCTGAAGACTCTGGCTTGGATTATGCTTTTACCCGCATGCAATTCCCTGTTGCGCTTGCTTTTGCTATGACCATACATAAATCGCAAGGGCAGACTTTGGAGAAGGTTGGGGTGTTTCTTGAAAGTCCTGTGTTTAATCACGGGCAACTGTACGTAGCATTTAGTCGTGTTCGGGACCCAGTTAATCTCAAAGTGTACATTGCCAGTGATAATGTACACGAATCAAGGCGTAACAAAACGGTCAACATTGTTTGGCCTGAGATTTTGTTTGACAATATTCCTGTCGTTGAGGATAATGTCGAGTGAAAGGGTGATTTTGGATTAACAAAAATTTTTACCAAATTATTATGATTGCAGAAACGATGTGAAAATTAACATATTTATATTTTTTTACAGGAATTTATATTATTATTTTATTAACAGATTCTCGACTATGCGACAACTATCAAGACAATAACATTTATGAATTATTGATTGTAAGTAACAACTTTCATTATTATTTGCATTTATTAGTATTATTTGTTTCTTTTGCTATTATGTTTTTCAATTTTATGCTTTATGTAAATGTCTTCTTTTGGTTTTATTTGTTGATAGATTAATTGATGTATCGCTTTTAGTATATTGAGCTATTATTTGAAGTATTAAATTTCAATTGTCTAACGTCTGTTTAGTTGTTTGCATTTGCGCATTACATTTAGTCATTTTATGAATTGTTTTTGTTATATGCGAATTTTTCGTTTTTCGATTAAGTACGTTTTGTTAAGTTTTGCATCTGATTTGAGCTTACGATTACGATTAATGCCACTTTATGCCAATTTAATCAAACCAATTGATGATCCCTGATCTATTCTATGCCAGCGTGACTTTGGCGGTCACAACACGAATCACACTTTAAACACTAACCCGATCGATTTGCCCAAAGGGATCAAACAAATCTTTCTCTCGGAATTGTCAACTTATCATTGACTTCCTATGCCACGACTCAACTGGCGAGTCAAACTGAATTACAACCTTGATCAAACTTCATTGGTTTATGAACTAACGATGACCACTGACTAAGGCATCTTTGCGAACATATTTGAGCGTCATAACAATTTGACCAAGTGACCATGTCACAACATCTTAACATTGGCTTTATTACCGACATTGGCAGACTGATCGATTGACTGATGCATTTGTTATTTGTGCAAAACGTTACTTTCCTTTCGTAAAACTTTAATTCAATTATTTCAAGTCAATTTGAAAATATACTGCGTGTAGTTCAAAAGTGCTACGATTGAATGAACGTTTAGATAGTTTGCATTTTTATATTAGAATAATTTGTTTTATTATACTAGAAACCTAATATTGATTTTCTCTATTCATTCTTATTGTCCAATTGATTATTTTAAACTTAATTTGCTTTACCAAACTAGCAACTCTGATCCCAATAGTCGAAACTGCAAATGCCAAAACAACCGATACCGGACTGCCTGAGAATCTCCAATTGAATCACCATCTTTATCTACTTCATTTCGAGAGCATCTGAAACATCAATCCAATCACCCTGGCGTTTGAAATTATTATATTTTTTAATTTGTTATTCTTATTGTAAATCTGTTTACTAATTCAATAAAAAGGCCAGAAATGGTTTAAACTTAAATTCCTTTGTTTAATTTTTATTGTTTGGAGGTGGTATGAGGATCGAGTGATAGGTGAATGGTGTTAGGGTGTGTTGGGCGTGGTAGGGAGTGGGGTTGTGGTGGGCGGGGTGGGGTGGGGAGTGGTGTGGGGGAGTGGGGTGGGGAATGGGGTGGGGGGGGGGGGGGGGGGGGGGGGGGGGGGGGGGGGGGGGGGGGGGGGGGGGGGGGGGGGGGGGGGGGGGGGGGGGGGGGGGGGGGGGGGTGGTGGCGCGCGAGCGCCTTGCGAGGGTCGCTTGCGACCCGAGCATTTTCTTGTATATTTTAAAATTTTTAAGATTATTTTTTGAAACGCATTAAATTTGTCTTTTATATTTGTTTGTTAGATATACATGTTTTCACCTATAAGTCGATGTTGTTGATTACTTCTAATTGCAAATCAATAATGTTCAAATAATCATAAAGGTAACTTCAATTGCAGTGGAATCTACTAATTACTTTGCGGTATCTTCTTTCTTTCAAAAGTCACAAACCTCCCTGGAAACCGAACTCTGTTATTTGTTTTCAGGCGAAAGTTATTTCCGTTTCAATGTAATGTGCATTCCCGAATCAAATAACAAACTTTTATTAAGAGAAGAATAATTGATTTATTAGAAAATAATATATTGTGGTGGCTCGGTATGAGACACAAATTTCATGACCGGATACAAATCCATACACAACAACTGTGAGTCGTTGCATTCAATGTCGCGCAGCAGATCACGAGAATTCGTGCTCGTTAACACTTAGCCTCACACAGCGAGACTTCAGATACTGATCATGTGATATCTACCACCATGTGAATATGGGATAGAACCCAAAAGACCCAGAACACGAATTAACAATAGCGCAAACGCTATTGCACGATTGGCGAAATGTGATAGCAGAAAGACACGAGCTTGAATCAATGAAGACAGTGGTGGAAGTTTGCCCAATTGAGTCTCAACGTCAATTGCAGTTGCACCGCTTGACCAGTTTCAAATTTTTCCAATCGTACGAAAGTTTCGTGCCCAAAATCAAAACCAATTTTGCTGAATTGTGAACTGATTGTCATTTAGTTCAGCGAATTTTTCACAATTCGAAACAATAATTTGAAATGACAAATTGAGCAAAAACTGATCCAAAACATAATATACCAGATAATCAATGAAGCAATACAAAGTGACAAAAAGTGCGGCGGCGAACAGAAATGGCGAATTACAAAAATTGAGATACAACACAAATGAGTGCCAGAGAGGATCATAGTGCAAATATTGGGATAGGCCATCTGGAGTAGACAGGAGTAGATAGGACACCAGCGATAGTCGAATGGAGAGAACCAAAATGTAGACGTACAATGTCAACTTCCAGATCAAATTAAATTTGCTGGCAAATCGTGTATTGTCAAATGTGAGATAGTGTAGTAGTCGATTTTGATAGATTTGACAAATGTTGCAGTTGCAAGCGCGACGAATGCACTTGACCACTGTGCGGCAACACTTGACCGCCATTGTGACAAGTAACACCAATTTAAATGAAATTATCATGTTGAACTTTCAATTTTAATTTTATAAATTAAGTGTATTTTTTGTTAAATAAATTGAATTATTTTTTAAAGTTTAACTTTTGTTCGGCAATTGAAGTGAACTAGTTTGAGTAGCTCTGTGATGAGTTTAAGTTAACTTGTTTAATTTCAATCAATATTGTTCAATTAATCAACAAGGCTGCCTCAATTGCCGGAATCTAGTAATTGAATGCAGGGTATGCTTCTACTTTCAAGTCACAAATCTCCCAGGAAACCACTCTTTGTTGTTGTGTGCTTTCAAGGGTTTTATATGTATTTATCATTAAATCAATTAAAATTTTCCTATTTGTCCAATTCAAATTTATTGCTGGGACAACGAATTTTTTCTTCTTCATATGACTCCAATTAAGCTCAATTTTCCCACCACTGTTCATCATAACATAATTTCCACATTCCAAAAACACAAACATCCACAATTCATTTACATTTACAAATGAAAATCAGCCTGGACACAAATGAAAGCATACGTCATATATAAATAATCATTTTTATCTGACTCGTGTTTTTCATTATTTTTATACGACAACAGAATCAAAGTACGTCATAATTTATTTAATATACCAATAAATATTTATGCTTTAATGCTTTATTATTCGGTTTATTTGGTTATCCATTTCAGTGGAAAAACATATTTTCCCCTGAACTTCTGGGTCAGAAGGAATAATTGCACCAAGGCATCAATTTGATATATTTTTTCATGTGTATTCGTGTAACAGTAAACTTGTCGACCCGTAAGTAGAGGCAGTGACAAAAACATACGAATTTTGGGTAACAGCCATGTAAACAAAAACCTTTGCCTTCACGGAAAAGTGCACGGAAAAGTACACTATTATAAGTATATTTGAATATTTCAAGTAAACGTTTGTTGTTGAGTTTAAGTGTTTTGTTAAGTATTTTATAAACATAAATCAACATAAACAACTCGAGCATTAAGCCGATGATCGCCCGAGTGTGTCGTACGCACAATGGATCGTGTTTCCAAAATTCAATTTATGCATCAAAATCTATTTTTCAAGTGAATAAATTAAATGCAGAGAAATTCGATATATTTAAAATAACACAAAATTCTATTATACGCTCAAAATTAAAAATTCAGGGTTTATTATGATTTTGCCCAGGAAAGTAATTTTAATTGAATTATTATGCTAATATACGCTATAGGTATGCAAATTGCACTGAATTTCAGTTTACCAAAAAAAGCCAAATGAATTAAATCGAAATGCGCACCGCAGGTATAAATTAGATTAATTAATGTACTGATCCATTGGCAAATTCCAATTAATATTGATGTGTGTCCCACAAAACCGAACAGTCTATTGATAAGCTCACAATTCAGTAGCACACACATACACACCCTACTATATACAGCGTGACGCATTTTGCCGCCAATACTTGACAGAATCGATAGATTTCCTGTAAACAAGTTTGACATTCAAATAACGCTAATGGATCCATAGTTGAGTCATTTGGCGTTCCACTCACCGTAAGCAATGGATGCATTCTACAACATGAGCGACAAAGTAGGGCAAAACATCAATTACGCCTTTATGGACACACTCGACTATTGGCCCCATCAGGTGATCCTCCTCTGTTTGTACGGTCTCATCGCAGCAGTCTCCTTTACGCTCAAATGTGACAAGATCTACACCGAGTTGAATGTGTACTTGATCAATTTGTCTGTGTTGGACATTGTCATGTCCCTACTGTGCATTCCATTCACCTACAGCAATTTTGTTCTCAATCGCTGGATTTATCCTCACTTTATTTGTCCTTTTGTGAACTTTGCTCAGATTTGCTCGGTGCTGGTCAACATTTGGACCCTCACCCTGATTGGAATTGAAAGGTAAATTTTAAAATGTAATTTGATTTATAGATATAATTTTGTATTTTTGTTTGTTTGTTTGTTTAGATACATTGCAATTCTCCGCCCACTTGAAAGTATCAACAACAAGTTGAATGACCAGTCTAGGTGTAGTAGAAATAGAAAGCGAATTCTCTGCATTGCATTGATATGGCTGGTTGCGATATGTTCGGGCTGGGTGCAGTTTGTTTTCACCCGAGTAGTGCCAATCGAGCACAACAATCTAACCCTGTTTGATTGTCAAGAAAATCTACCAGAACAATACGGAAAAGCCTATACCGTCTATCTATTTGTGAGCGCCTTTGGGCTGCCTTTGCTTATTCTCGTCTATGTCTACTCAATTATTGGGATTCAAGTGTGGCGACATGTGGCGCCGACAAAGTCAAATGTTCATAATAACAGGAAAAAGGTTAGTGTTTTCATTTGTAATTTATAGAAGTAAGATTTATTAAATCCTGTAAATTAATTCTTTGGATGCATATTTTTTGGCTATAGCTTATATTAGCATAATAATTCAATTAAGATTGTTTTTCTGGATTTTCCTGGGCAAAATCATAATAAATCACGAATTTTTAATTTTGTGTGTATGATCGAATTTTGTATTATTTTAAATATATTGAATTTCTCTGCATTTAATTTATTCACTTGGAAAATTGATTTTTATGCATAAATTGAATTTTGAAACACAATCCATTCGCTTACACACTCGGGTGATCATCGGCTTAATGCTCGAGTTACTCGTAGATTTATGTTTATAAAATACTTAACAAAACACTTAAACTCAACAAAAAACAATAAATCTTTTACTTTTGATATTCAAATATATTTAAAAGAGCATACTTATACTCTGTAAATTAATTCTTGACGCAAATTTATGAGTTTTTCACATTTGTCACAGGTTGTCAAGATGTTGCTTCTCATCGTTTGTCTCTTTTTCCTCTGTTGGTTTCCTCTAAAAATATTTACTCTTCTGGTCTCATTTGTGGACAACTTTTTGGCCATTCATTCTGACCGGGACTTTAATCTGCTCGTGTATGGCTACCTGGTGGCACACATTCTCGCAATGTCGCACAGTTTCCTCAATCCAATTGTTTACTGCTTCTTCAGTGGCAAATTTTCGGTAAGTTTTAAGCGAAACAAACAAAATTAAGCTAACATTTGATATATGTGTTTTTTTAATTTCATTTATGACTGAAAAAATATTCTAACCCTAATTTGACTAACAGCAATACTTTTGCTCTCATGTGGGTCCATTTTGTCTACGCATTGGAAGTTTCTGTTATGCCGCAAAACAGCCAAACAATACACTCCAGAAAAATACTTGTAATATAGACGGTGCTAGATACAGACGCACAGCACACCAACAAACAAAAATAATAGGCGAACCTGTATAAAAAAAATAATCTGAGCTCAAATTTTATGCCTAAAACGAAAAAAAACACTAAACAAAAAATTGTTTTGTAAATACGAAACCAATTACGAGAATTCGTTGAATGTTATGAACAATCAACTGTCAGTAAAAGGGCCAAAAATAGAAATGCCCATTAATTCTGTTTATTTGCTGAATATCAAAAAACAATATTTTTGTGTGTTAAACAATAACAACGAAATCCTATACTAAAATATTGCATTTGTGGATGATTATTACATTTACTTATGTTTATTATGTAAAGAGGGGAAACATGTTCCATTTCGAAGTGTATAATCAAAATATATAAGGAAAGGAAATGTTAATGTTCGCAACTAATTGGGTAAGTGCAATGACGAGTACAATTTTTTTTAAATTTCCCAACTTATGTCCCTGGCAATAATATATCCGATCAGATAAAATAGTAGATATTTTTTTAATGAGATGTAGATGAAAAGTATCACATGAACAAAACCAAATAGTCGAGTGTGTGTGTCCACAGAAGTGTAATTGATTTCCGCTACTTTCCAGTTCAAGTTAGGTGAAACTTTGATCGGCCCCATCCATTGCGAATAGCAAATGAAACAATGGGACAAACGATGCATCCATTAGCGATACTTGAATGTTGGATTTTATTTTTTGTCTCCCAAGTTTCTTTTTTGTTATACGGCAAATTCTGTTGGATTACTTACAAGTTGATTCAAAAGAAAATTATTGCGTAAAGTTTTATTCTGATTCTGTATTAACACTGTATATATGTAGTTACAATGAAGAATATATATATTAATGGACGAATTTGCGTTGAAACATTTTATACGAAATCATCATGAATTTTCCATAAAGAAGCAAATACTACAGGTGAGGTAAAATAGTATTAAAAGGTATACATTACAAGCATAAAAAGCTATTCGATACCTTCATAAAAGCGTCCATTGAGATGAGTCCAAAGTTGCCATAGGTGAATCCATACCGATTGCGCACATGAATGGACATGATTTGATTGGCCAACTGCAGTCGTGTACGAAAGTGACCCATGCGATGTTGCTTCTGCACCATCAACTGGCTCAACGCTATGCCTGGCTTATGTATGAGCTTGGTGCAGTGTGCGAGAAGTAGATGAATTACAAATGTTACCAAAGAGACGTAAAAGATGAAGAACAAATTGACCAGTGTGCTTGCGCCTTTGACATCGTCAGTGACCATCCAGATGGTCACTAGTGTATTGATGGGACAGCTTGCCAACAGCCCAACTAAAAACATTCGACCATACCATTTGTTGATGTTGAAAAAGAACAACAATGTTTGGGTGAATTGGCCACGAAAGCGATGATAATTTCGAGTGTTGTAGTAGTGGTGGCTTGACAATTGACAAAGCAAAATGCATGTCTGCTTCATTCGAATGTAGAATGCAAGCAAAATTGCAGTGATTGAAGCAAAAAACAATGCGGTTGAAGAAGCGCCAACTAGAAAGAGGAGCCAAAACAAAATTCCACTTGTGCAATGCCAAATTATTATACAAAGTAAACAGATTAAATTTTCCCCCATCAATTGCTGGCCATATTTAACAAAGTGAATCAAATAGCTAACCGTTATTACAGGAATAAGAATATCTGTGAATTCAAGGATAAATTAAAAACAACAAATTAAAATTAAAAACAAACTCCACAAAAATTTTAAATCTTACCAACAATTAGCGTCATACTGTGAAACAAATTCAGTATGAGCAAAAACCATTTTTGAATCCAATTGCAAATGTATTTGTTTTGAAATTTGTTTGCATTGAAAAACGAATGATCAACCTTGATCAGCACATCGTTGAGTAGGCGATTCAAGACTGGATTAGCATCGCACAGCAAAATATGGTTATAATAGATGATCATCATAGTGGCGGGCATTACAGCAATGTTGAACAGCGCTTTCGGCAGTACAAAGTAGAAGGCATCATAGTGTAATGCGTGCTCTAGTTCAGACAGTGAGCTCAGGCCTAAATAGAGAAAATGAGCCAATTTGATGCTGAGCAGAAAGTTGATGAATTGGACTCGACGAATGTAACGTATATTTGACCGTTGGCATGTCTGCTCAACAACTTCCAAGTAGCCGGCAAAGTAATTCAGTGTTTTGTGTGGATTAAAAAATTCGACAATTGCTTTGAAATACATTTTTTGGTAAGGAAACGTTCTCCTCTCGATTGGCTTTGAAATTGACATTTCCCGAGAAATATAACGCAGTCACCAGCTAATGGCAAATTCTCAATTGTTTTCTCGTGTCAACTTTATTACTTTAATGTGTTTACAGTTAGAGACAGTGACGGGGACAAATACGCGTGAATCTATAGCCCACATACAACCACTGATTTCATATTGCTATGACGAATTATATTGATTTTTAATTTGAGATAAACACACACACACAAATCTCAAGGACTTGAAATAATGTCTTCTTGAAACATGCTGAAAGCGAACATCAAGTATGCACTGTAAGCAAAGAGAAACTAAAAAATAAAGACAAAATTTAATTATTAAAACAATAAACTCATTTTAATTAATAAGTTTACTTGAAAAACTAATTTTTTCGTAATTTTACCCAGCGGTCCGAAAGTGAATGTAAATTTGCGTTTACTGTGCATCAACTCGTACACGGTGAGCAGTTTAAGTTTAGATTTCAAATTTTGCCCGTTCAAAAGTAGCTGTGCACAAAACATGTATTTGTTCGAGGCGTTCAGTGCCCCACAAAGCCAAATACAAAGCGAACAAATTGAAAGCATTGCCATAAATTGTGCGATAATTAGCCCAAGTAAATATATCTTTCCTCTAGTATGAACATTACCATACACAATGGTGGCAATAATGACTATGTTGATGGGCAATGAGGTGAGGTTTACTATTGCCATTGCTTTGGAAATCAATTTGGCGTTAATGTACGCCAAGAGACGTGAAATACCACAGTATTCGGTAGCGAAGAATGTTAACTTGCGAACCAACATTCGATTGAGCTTCATTCGTCTTCTTGAGGATACACAGATTTGCAATTTGTTCACACAATTTAGAATTGATTGATTGACTGAGTTTAGATGAGAGTGATAGACAAAGAATAGTATAAACTTGTAGTAAATGAAAAACATTGCCAATCGATAGCTATTCCACACAACATAGGTTAATAGGAGAATTTCTACGATAATTAGCATAAATTTGTCTATTGCAAATACATTAAACATAATTTTGATATAAATCAACGTCCAAATGCATACTAAGACGACTGAAAAAGAGATATTTTGAGTTTTAAGTAAAATAATTTTTTCGTAAAATACTTACAGAAGGCCAACATGACTTTTGCTACAAGGTAACTGAGTACTTTTGACATGACAAGCGTTCGAGTACGGATCAAAGTTGACAAATGAGGAAAAGCGGCCAATTTGTGGGATGAAAAGCGACAATTTGAACAATACCACAATGACTTGTAGTACTGGAGCGCCACACTCGGCCGGAAATAGAGTGGAACGTCACTTAATTGACATTTTGAATTGATTTTAAAGAATTGGTTTTCATTCACAATTAGAATTTGATACAACAAATCGAGCATAAAACGCTCCTTGGAATGATAGAGACAATAGTGCTCATAGAGTGCAAGGATGGGACTTAAGGAAACAGCAAGAAAAAAGTAAGGCACTGGTTGGCCAGCACTGGCCAAATGCAAGTGCACCATCAGTGAGCCCAACAGTGGATCTTTGTGACTGCCTATCTCAAGTGTTCGAGTATGTTTCCATGCCAGACATGCAGCCACAATTCGAGCCCAGAGACACACTAAATAGAGATAATAAAGTGAATGCCAAATTGGCCATACTGCGAACTTTCTAGCAGGTGAAAATCGATCAACCGAAAGATAGTGCAAAAATGCGTTTGGATACATTTGAAATAGATTCGAGTCCGCCGTTCGATGGTACATTCGTATTAATCTTTTTGTGAAAACGAATTTCATTTTGTTGAAATTTGTTGAGTTCACAAGTTGATAATTTTAGAATACATTTTCAACTAAACTTAAATTTAAACTGTTAACGGCACTCAACTTTTAGCGCATAGCGACTGCAACAATAAATGTTCTGTGGGGTATTTTTTTATATTAAATATTAAAATGAACTTTAATTAAGAAATTTAAAAGAAACTAATTACAATTGCAATAGTTAATTACAGTAGACTAATTTGTGGTCTCTTTCGAAATAAAGTATTTTAAACTTTTTGAGTATTAATTATTCACTGAAAGTGAATTGTGTTTGCAAGTTTTCGCAACATTTTATGCTGCTCCTAATTACAGTACAAGTTACTAACTGACAAACTTGTGAGTACCGGATAAAATTGACAAAGAGCCCACAGTATAAGAAAACATTTTAACAGATAAAATCCCTTGCTTCGGGCTGACAACACAATTTCCAATGTAAACAGGACATTTTTGTAGCATTTTATTTTGGTGAATTAAATTTTATCGGAAACACTCAAGAAAAATGAAATACCTTAAATAGCAAAAAACAAAAAAAAACATTGTTACAGCTGATTGAGCTGTCATTTTCAAAGTTTGTTTTGGCAACACCAGATGGCTCTAATGTTTCTTTTTAGTACTATTAATTTAATATGATGAAATCAGCGCTAACAATTCAAATCATTCAGAGCTGTACTCCGTCTTAGCGGATACATTCAAAAGTTTCATACAAACAAAAGATATGGCATTTCATATTTCAACCTTGTTCTTGTTTCATGGGCATCATTTGCAAAGGTAAGTTCGTTATATTTAGTATTGAGGATATACAAGTGAATTCAATTTTGTTTATCAGTTTTGCCACTCACTCACCCACTCAATCACTCGATCAAAGTTATTTGATCCATAGCAATAGTTTTCATGTTATTGTATGTTGACATATTCTTGTACCAATCACCCTGACTACCACATACACTAAACACAATACTAGGAGTAATCAATAATATATTTGCAAAATAATAATAATTCAAGCATAATTTGGACGGATGTTCAATTTTGAGATTTTGTGCTCGCTAGGAAATTGATTGTTTTTTTTTTGTTCGATTGTATTGAAATTTATTCTTGATTTGTTTTTAATGTTTGGGATGGCAACTTTTCGCAGTAGGACATTTTTTTATCTCCATGCATACATTATTATAGTGATTACAAGGAAACTCAAATAACTTCGTAGTCACGAAGTTATTTGTCCCTTCAGGAACGTTTCCTTGTAAAACGCCCTACGGGCGTGGATAAATTTGGAAACTCTGTCCATTTTAATGTTTAATTCAATCAGCAAACAAACGTAAAGATTAAAAAAATACGTTAACTTCTTCAATCCAACACGGCAAATAATTTGGTTGGTTGGAATTTTTTATTCGCTCAATCGCATGTCCAATAAGAATTCTGTTAAGTATTTCGGCTGGAAGATATCCAAATATACTCTAAAATGTTGGAACCAAAAAGTGCAATTCAAATGTATTGAGTTTGACTCTGTGGTGCTTGTCACGTGATTTGTCTCACTGCAAAAACTGAAGTGTAGGCAAAAAGTGCTTTTTGCACTGCTCTAGAGTCCGACCTGCAGGTCCATGGAAGAATTCTTGTTGGTACTTCGAAAGCCCTAAATTGTGCCAAATCAACTTTGTACACTTCTTTTTAGTTACGAATACCAATGTTGTTGATGATAATGATGATATGAATGATATGATCAACATTTATTTTTTTAAACACGACTTTTGAACAACCTGAAGTGTGTTTAATAACTGAAAAGGCAAAACAATTTGTTTTTCTTCTGAAGGTGAGGTGACACAATCTTTTCATTCAAGAAGAAAATTTCCGAAGTTGAGGTAGGGCCTGTGATGGATTACAAAAGCGTGTAATTGGGCAATTGTTGGGAATTGCAGTTGCCATTCGATGAAGTTGCTCGTGAACTTACATAGGACTAATGAAATGTTGTAAATGTTTTCGGTAGATGAGTCAAATAATCTTTTGAGATAGCTAAAACTGCGGAGCAGTTCTTGTTCAGTTCACTTATTTGATGGGGGAACACATCCATGACGGTGATTTCACGACGACATCTTGGCTAGGACCACTCGATACTTTCATAAAATATCCAAACTTAGTGCTGCTACTCACAATTGTGCCGGGAGATGTTCCAAAATAAAAGCCACTAACTCGTTGTCTATTGCATAAGTCAGCATTGTAAACTTGCTTGCTTGTTTCGGCTCAAGTTCTTAGTTCACCCGAAAGAGGAGTTCGAATAAGATGAGTAATAATACGGAAAAAATTCACCAGTGCAAGAATGCTTTCGGAGCATCTAGTTCTGTTTGTAAACGATATGCTCAATTACAGCTGTCACAGCTCGTCTATCTGTTAATACGCTGTGATAAGATAGAAACCAACAGTATAGAAATTGACTTGCATAATATAGAATCGATGTAATAGATTAAATGTCAACCAGCACATTCGTTTAAATAAGAAATCCCTAGAAAAATACATAAAGGTTCAACAGATCAAAAAGATCTATTCAAGATTTAGTAAAAGATACTTACCTAAACAAAGTGGAATAATTCATTTTGTAAATTGACGATGGTGATGACTAACAAAACTATCCAGTTTATTGAAGCAACACATTCTTGGTGGTTTCTGTGACAAACAAAAACCAAAACAAAAGAGCAAAACACAGTTAGTAAACTCATTACAAAAGCAACAAATAGATAATTGAGTGATTATGCTTGATAATCGAATTGACAATTCAGTTGAGTAGTCCGGTCAGTTGAGTAAAGATGGACTTCAGATTGTGGAGTTGCCAACAATCAA
Organism: Rhizoglyphus robini; assembly: GCA_023373905.1. Taxonomy (NCBI): domain Eukaryota; kingdom Metazoa; phylum Arthropoda; class Arachnida; order Sarcoptiformes; family Acaridae; genus Rhizoglyphus; species Rhizoglyphus robini. The sequence continues at coordinate 1,477,769 of JAKIJQ010000048.1, read as the reverse complement.
GTAAAGTTTTGCATCAAAACAAACCAACGTGTTTAACTACAGCTGACATAAGAGAGCACACTGAGTCAAACTGCAGAGGCATATAAAAACTCACAAATCTAGATTTTGATTTTGAAAGGCACCTGGTCATTGAGCAATGCACATGTGTTCCACTCTTGGTAAATAGCAATGACAACAATGTGAAACAAATATACCAAACACACCAACATTGCAAAGTAGAAGGGCGTTCTTCGAGGAACTCAATAGATTTGGATGAGTTTGGTAGAATTTGATGAATTCAACTCGTTCGTGGTGATTTGGTTGACACGTGCATTTAGATAAAAACAAAAACAAACGTAGGAAAAAGTGAAATTCAAAATAATTCTGAACTATTCGTGCCCGATGTGCCTGCATTGCCAGAGCGAGAACAGCTGACATTTGTAAACAACTTTAAAGCATGTATGTGGTAAATTACGCTGGCGTACTCAGAAGATTTTATGGTGCCTCTGCCTTTCACTGTGTAAATGTAATAAGACACGCATCAGTAAGGATGGCCTTGTGCCTTCCACTGCGCTGAAGCCCGATGAAATTGTTTCCACCTTCATTAGCCTTCCACTGCGCTTTCATCCGATCAATATGTTTCGTCCCATATGCCTTCTACTGTATATTACAGGGCGTGTACCCTTACGAGCCTTGAGATATTAGTATATAGTGATTAGTAAGACAAAGGCTATTTGATTTCGATTTTGTTTTCAGTTTGTGTTGTTTTACTGTCAATTGATCATGTATTGGTATCAACTGCTGTTTATTGATTAATTAGCGGAATCACTATAATATAATATCTCAAGCATAGTTATGCATTGCGTCATCGAATCACTATATACTAATATCTCAAGCATAGTTATGCATTGCGTCATCGAACGCCCAGTAATACAGTAGAAGGTAAAAGATGGACGTGGCCTATTCAGCGCGCCGTAGCACAGTAGAAGGCAAAAGAAGGAAGAAACAATTTCATCGGGCTTTAGCGCAGTGGAAGGCAGAAGGCCCACCTCGTTTATGTGTGTCTTATTACATTTACACAGTGGAAGGCAGAGGCACCATAAAAATCTTCTGAGTACGCCAGTGTTATTTATCACATTCATGCATGCATTGTTTACATGTGTCAGCTGTTGTCGCTGTGGCAGTACTTTGTACTGACTGTGAGTACCTCGTGCACGAATAATTGAGAAGTGTTTTGATTTTCGTTTTTCTCTAGCTTTGTTTCTTTATCTAAATGCATGTATCAACCAAATCACCACGAACGAGTTTAATTCATCAAATTCTAGCAAACTCACCCAAATCTATTCTCCTTCTCGAAGAACGCTTTTCTACTTAGCAATGTTATTGGTGTGTTTGGTATGTTTATTTCACATTGTTGTCATTGTTATTGGCCACAAGAGTGTAACACATTTGCTCAGGTGACCAGGTGTTATTCAAAATCATCCGCGTTTTTATATTACTTTGCAGTGCATGCCGAGCGAATGTGACTCAGTGTGCTTTCTAATGTCAGCTGTAGTAAACACGTTGGTTTGTTTTGATGTAAATGACTTGATTGTTGGGAACTCCGCAATTTGGACTACAGATTTACGCAACTTATCCAACTACTCAACTGAATTGTCGCATCGTTCATCAAGCAGGATCACTCTATTATTGTTTATTGCTTTTGTAATGTGATATTCACCGTTTTTTGTTTGCCACCGAATCAGCCATTAGCGTGTTACTTCATGAGCCTGGATAGTTTCGTCAGTCATCACCATCGTCAATTTGCAAAATGAATTATTCCACTTGGTTGAGGTAAGTATCTTTTACTAATTCCGGAATTGATCTGTTTGATCTGTTTAACCTTAATGTTTTTTCTAGGGATTTCTATTATTTCTTATTAATGCGAAAGTGCTGGTTGACATCCTATCTATTACATCTATTCGGAATCGTTTAAAATGTGTAAGTCAATTTCTCTTCTCTTGGCTTCTATATTTTCTCATATCTTCAAGCGTTGTATTCACAGATAGACGAACCGTGACAGCTGTAAACATAATTGAACACATCGTTGACAAACACAAAGCAGATGCTCAGAAATCGTTCAGCAATCCTGCACTGGTGGATATTGTCCGAATTGAGTTGCTCGTCTTATTCGAACACCTCTCTCGGGTGAACTTAGAACTTGAGCCTAAACAAGGAAGCAAAGTTACAATTCTGATTTTTGCAAAGAGAACGAGTTGGTGACTTTTATCTCGGGTCATCTCCAGGCACAATTGTGTGGAGCAGAAATAAGTTTGGACATTCTATGAAAGTACCGAGTGGTCATAGCCAAACTGTCGTCACGGATTTGTTTCCCCGTCAAATAGGTAAACTAACCAGGAACTGCTTCGTTGTTTTAGCTATTCTAGTCCTGCGAATTCTCCCGCATTTGCGGGAGTCTCCCGCAAACGGACCTTCAATACAGTACGTAACACGACAGACGAAAAGGCTAAATTGTGTGTGACTAAGCGAACGGTCATTGCTGATAGACAGCATAAGCAAACTAGTCATCGACTAATGCCAGTGAACGTAAGAGCACCTTCTTATCAATAAACACAAAATGTGCTCTTACAAACTCGCTACTAAAGTGTTTTTTGTGTAGATATGCCAAATGTGACAAATCCCAACTGTTTTTTGTTTGTTTGAAAAACCCCGTTCGGGTATCTTTATTGATTAGACTGCCAGCGAACAATCCCAACTGTTTGAAAGAATTGTTTGTTATTTTCCAATTCAGTAAAATATTTACAGTATTCGTTTTGGCGTTTCCGCAAAGATACGAAACTTCCAAATTCTAAAAGACTGTCACAAAAGTTTACCTACAAAAAAACTGTTCCACGGTAGTATTGTCGAGTTATCGCGTTTTGAACAGAATCCTACATTTAAAGTGAATTATGATAAATTTCGCAAATGTCAAAAGATTTTGATGTTTTGTTTTGCATATTTGTATATAATGTACATAAATTTGAGAAGTTTCAAATAGTATCCGATAGGGCTCATCCCCCAAATGGCGGTTCGGGTTAATATCTCAAATAGTGAATCTTGACCACAAATAAATTGATGAACTTTATCTTTCAAATGGACTGTCGGAACAAATCTTTTAATCAAACATTTTGATTATATCGTGAAATGGACAGTTGGATTTGGTTCCAAGATGTTAGCTGGAACGATTCTCAAATTCTGGCCCGATTGTCTTTGTCACTTGTCTCTTACTGAGATGAAAGGGAATTAGGCGGCTTTAGATAATTGATGATTGAATAAACTTAAAACAATTAAGTATTAAGTATTTTTATACCGATTAATTTGAGATAAATTCCATCAACCTTTTTCGGAATATGATTTGAATATGAGCCATATGGGGGAATGACTCATGAGGAATCCGTATAAAGTATCATGTTATTTTAATGTACAAACGTGGATGGAAACTTCCACTTTTAAATTTAAAGAATTATAATAGACTAAGAGAATTTTTACAAAATTTTTTGAACAGGTTTGATTTGGAAAATACATTTAAATGTACAATTTTGAAAATGAATTTTTGTGGCTATTTCATGACAGTTTTTGATGTGCTAATTTGCAAAACTCATTAGCATATGACCTACAGAGGTTCTGAAAATCCAAGATTTTTTTGGTCATGTGGAAATGGGTGCTGTAATCCTGCAAAAAATCCAACATAATCCGAAATGACCAAACCAATCATGTTTGTTGTCAAAATAACCGGAATTTCAACCAAGATCAATATATGAGCAACATATGTTTCTAGACTAATAGGATACTTAGAGGGAACTTGGCGTCTTTGGTGCCATATTGTACTTGGCAAGTTTGGTATCTAGGTACTCGGAATCATGTGCTGATTATAAATTTATTCAGTTAACTGTTCAATGAACAGTGTTAATGTCCCAATTGATGGTTCGGGTACATATTTCAAACGGATTTTTCGGAGTGATCTCAAATTGAGTTTCCGGATCAAATTTAGAAATTGGTTGTTGGACCTTTTCCACCAGTCAATTGGATAAGTACCATCAGCCCATTTAAATATTAAATCAATTTTCCCAACTGCGAAATGAGATCCAACAGCAAATTGTTTAATAAAATAAAGAAACTAAACTGGGAGATATGATTTAGCTTCAGCGAACCATCAATTGGAATATGAACCGGATCCCCAATTTGCGATATGAAACCGAATTATTAATATGGTACTTTGGTGCCACATTCGATCATTTAATAAACAAAACAAAACCACTTAAATCGATCAGACAAATAGCAACGCTTGATCACATTGTCATGTCTCCCCTGAAGTGGCTACCGTGCCAATTTAATAAACTGTGTTTGCAATTGGTAAACAACTTTAATAATTATTAAATTTACCGAATATCATTTCAAAATTCTAGGTACACAATTTGCAGCTCAATTGATTTAACTTGTCAAATAACATATCTCTGTCTATGTTCTTAAAATTTATATTTTCTTAATTTTTTAAAAGGAAATTAATAAATTTTTCAACTCGAAACGAGTGAATAAAAATAATTAATTAAATAATCAGAAATAAACAAAAAATAACTAACTCGTTAACTGCGCATATGAGTCACACACCAATTACAATTGTAGCGAGTGATCAATCAAAGTAGTGAGTAATCATACAAGCAAAAATAATCTAAATAATGATAAGTTATTATTCATCGATTTGAACACTGATAAGCTTTTGGTGTGACATTACTCATTGCATTTCAAGTTGAACGTCTTATTTGAATACCCCCTTTCCGGGAGAACAGTCCGCAGGACTAAGCTATTCCGAAAAGATTATTTGACTAATCTACCGAGAACACTTACAATATTTTTATTCGTCCTAAGTAAGTTCATGCGATACGTTCATCGAATATCAACTGCAGTTATCAACAAATCCACCACAAGCCCTACTTCAACTTCGGCCATTTTCTACTTGAATGTAAAGATTTTATGTCGCCTCACAAGCTTTTTGTCAGCTTCCGAAAATGATAAACAAATTGTTTTGCCTATAAGAATATTTCCGTTATTTAACACATCTCAGATTGATCAAAAGTAGTTTTTTGAAAAAATAAATGTAGATCATATCATCATTCATATCATCATCAACAACATTGGTATTCGTAACTGAAAAGAAGCATAGAAAGTTGATTGGACACAATTTAGGCATTCAAAGTACCTAGAAGAAATCTTCAATCTCAGAATCTGAAACAGTGCAAAAGGCACTTTTTGGCTACAATTCAGTTTTTGCAATGAGACAAAGCACATAACAAGGACCACAAGCTCCACAACCATCAACAAACAGGAGTCGAACTCAATACATTTGAATAGCACTTTTTTGTTCAAGCCTTTTCGAGTATATTTCGATATTACCCAGCCGAAATACTTTACAGAATTCTTATAGGGCATAAGATTGAGTTAAATTAAAAATGCAAACCAACCAAATGATCTGCCGTGTCGGATTGAAGAAGTTAATGTATTTTTTAATCTTTACGTTTGTTTGCTAATTGAATTAAAAATTATTGGACAACATTGTCACCATTTATCCACGCCCGAAGGGCGTTTTACAAGGAAACGTTCCCGAAGGGACAAATAACTTCGTGACAACGAAGTTATTTGAGTTTCCTTGTAAAATATATTTATATGATTAATGTCTCTAGGAGTTTTGCTAATTTTTTAAATAATCTATTGACATTGGAGAGTTGATGCCGAATGGGGCAATCAAAATTATTGACAGGAAGAAGGATTTGAGCAAACTAGCCAATGGTGAATTTGTTTCTCTTGGAAAGTTAAATTTAATAACTTTATTGATAAACAAAAATTTAATTTTATATAAAATATAGATTGAATCCGAACTCCGTTCTTTGCTCTATGTAGAAAAAAATTTGTATCTGTTCCAATCCGTTCAGTTATCACGTGACAGCCTTGATCACACCAAATCGTCGTGCCCTGGTCGATATGGCTTATCATTATACCAAATTCTCATCGGGCGCGCGAGTGTATGTACTTTATGAACGGTCATGAAAATCCAGCTGTCTGTCTTTCCTCACAACACATTTACAGTTGATTCGGTGCAGCATGCCATTTATTGTTTCGTTCGTATGATTGCTTGCAGTAACTTTTTTGTTGGAAATGGCAAATCTTACATTTCATTCCTTTAATGATTTGAAAAGTAACATACGTGAAACACTTGATTAATTTCTGCAGAGAAGTGTCAACATTTTTATTTTTATTCAGTAAACTTCTAGTCAAATATTTATTGCTTGCCTTGTGATTTGATTTTTAAACGTGTATCAAGATGTTATTGAATTGTCTACAAATGCTCATCCATTCGTACGTTTTCCTGACGCTTTATTCCGAGCGCGATGGCTATTCTACGGATATTTTGATCAAACCGAACAATTACATCAAGTCTTGTTGATCAAGATCTCTCCACATTTACATCAACAGGCGTTCAATTGTTGTGTAGAATTTGTGAGAATGTCTCTTTGTTTGGATCAACTCAAAAACAGAAGTCACCAAAAAACAATGTCATTCAAACGAAGAAACTAACATTCTAAGCAAAACACTGAAACAAACTCCACTTTCTAATGTCAGTAACTTTTGCTATACAAATTGCAGCAAAATTTTAAAGAGTTATTCCAAATTGGTCGAATTGAGCCTAAATGGACCCGATTCTGTGCTACAATTTGACGCAGCAACATCGGTGAGCACAGAACAGAATTCTGGTGCATTCAGAACATTCTTTGGCTAGGAAAATGATTGCCATTACGAAGACGAACAATTAGAAACGTTTACATCATGTAAAGTATTCTTTAGAGTGGAGTACCAAATGGTATTTTAATTAATTAATTCGATTTATTTCTGAAAGAAACTAATTTTGAACATATTTTATTTAGAAACCGAAGACTACCGTTTAAATTGGTTACATTTATGAGAAAATTGATGAGATAACAACAGATGAATTGAAAAGTACGAAGTAAACCTCTGGATTTAAAGGTCAACGCCATCTAATCAAAACAATTCAACGAAAACCGAACTAAAGCAAACTAAAATAAATTTATTTATGTACAGTTAATCGTTACTTGTTATTTCGATGTATTTTTATAATTATTATTCTTTTAATTGAAAAAATAATTATGATAGCTTGTCTGTAACTGAATCAGAATTTGAATTAATGGATTATCGAGGTTGAACCAATTAAGCCAATCATCTTACTGACAGAACACGAAAAATTCATCTTGATAGCCTGTTCATATAGAACGTACGCTCGCGCGCCCGATGAGAATGTGGCATACTTATCAGCTATCCAAACCGCATCACACTGTCGAACAACTATTGTGCAATACATTCATGATAATTCACTACAAAAAACTGGACAAGAGTTGGAGCTTTCAGTGAAAAAAAAATTTCTGCTTCGATTAAATTGGTCAGTGAAGAGTGGACACCCGCGAATGGCTTGCTAACGCCTGCGATCAAGCTGAAGAGGAGAGCAGTCTACGAGTTTTACCGCAAAGAGATTGATCAAATGTTTTCGGAACGCTCGTAATCGTAGTTGACCAAATTAGTCATAAGCTTTAAATTTTGCGTAACATTTTAAACGCAAACATGAGATATCCACTGTAAAAGTAAAGAAACTAAACAGGCAGATATAGATTTGATTTGATTTCTCATTTTTATTTGTGTGGGGTTGACTCACCTCGTACATTGAACGCTGGTTGATATTTGCCAGTGGTCCAGCAGTGAAGTAGAATCTCTGTTCAGTGTGCACCAGCTCGTACTGGGTCATCAGTTTGAGTTGCACTTTCAAATGAGCTCCTGAACGTGCTAGGCTCGTTTGGGCTAGAAGGATGGTGGGACCACTGCTGTGTGCCACATTCGACATCCAAATACAAATCGAACAAATGCCATACAGCAAGCCAACTTTGATCAAAATATTGCCAATAAAGTAGATCATCTCGCCTGTGTTGAGGCACCGAGTGGCTAGTGTTGTGATGGCCAGTATGTTCAGGGGCACAGCGGTGACCATTATGACAAACATTATCTTCGAAATAATTTGTCCATTTAGGCAAGCTAGTACTTTAAGCAAATACGCACGTGTATTACAAAGGTAAAAACAATTTCTTTGTAAACAACAATTTTGACATTTTCTAAGGTTTGTTGTCTCACTTTTGAAAGAGCAACTCTTAAGTTGATCATTCAACTTGCGATCCATTAGCGTAAAATTCGATGCCACTGCATAGCAACACAAAGTGATATAGTAAAGTCCCATGATGAACAGTCGCGTTCCATTCCAGACAACATAATTCATCATCGTAAAATCCACTAAGATTATCAGAAAATTCGTTGAGGACATTTTTCCAAATATAATTTGGAAATAAGATTGAGCTAACATTAAATGTGTGATCACTGAACAAAATGGGAAATTATCAAATTTAGAAATAATTGATCAATAAAACTCACAAATTAACATTAAGCCAAATGCTATCGCACGATTGGCAAAATGTGATATCAGAAAGACTCGAGCTTGAATCAAAGACGACAGTCGTTGAAGCTTTCCCAATTGAGTCTCAACGATCTCAATAGTTGCACCATTCGACCAGTTCCAAATAGCTCCAATTGTACGAAAGTTTCTTACGAAATATCGAAACCAATTTCGCCGAACTCTGAACTGATCGTCATTCAGTGCAGCAAAATGGTCACAATTCGAAACAATAATTTCATATGCCAAATCGAGCAAAAACTGATCCAAAACATAATAAACTAGATAAACAATGAAACAATGCAAAGTGACAAACAGTGCTGAGGCGAGTAGTAGTGGCGCATTGCAAAAATTGAGATACAACACAAATGAGCGCCAGAGAGGATCATAGTGCAAATATTGAGATAAATCATGCGGAGTGGACAGTAGATGTGACACCAACAACATTCGAACTGCTAGAACAATAATGTAGCTGTAGAAGCTTGTCTTCCAAAGTAGATGATATTTGTTGGCAAATTTCGGGTTTTCATATGTCAAATAGTGGAGCAGTTGGATAGATTTGACAAATTTTGCAGTTGCAAACTTGATGTATGCCCTGTACCACAGTGTTAGAACACTTCCCTATAATTGTCACAAATAATGCAAATTTATCCAAAATAGTCATGTTGTAGAAGAAGAAAACAACTTTATTTAAAAAAATAGAGCGGTGCTGCCCACCTGCGATGGGTTGCCATGAGACACAGCATACTAATCAATCCATAGGACAATTGCACACAAAATGAAAATGCACACATTAAATTAAAAAAATTATATTCAAGAAAGTTTGGTATATTTTTTGAAATTCATTAAATTTGAATTTCATATTGGTTAGTTAGATATATGTTTTCACTTATAAGTTGATGTTGTTTGCTACTGTTAATTTCAACCAATCAATAATGTTTAATTAATCAACAAGGTTACTTCAATTGCAGTGGGATCTTATAATTACTTTGTGGTATCTTCCTACTTTCAAAATTCACAAAACTACCTGGAAACTGAACTTTTTTTCTGAGTATATAATCGATTTATTAGAAAATAATATTATTTATGTACAAGCGGATGAACCAATCTATAAAATGTATAAAATAAAATATATAAAATACTCAAAATTTCAATTGATGACCGTTTTTAACTGTTTACGTAAAAATTAAGTTGACATTTGCAGAAAACAAATTATTTCACTATCCTGTTGACGCACATTTATAAGTTGATTTCAAAACTCAAATCTTTAATTAATCATTCTACATTTTTTATTGATTATTTGATTTTGATAATTTTATTTGTTCCAAGTGGCACAGGGCATTGAAGTGATACAACCGACTGGCGAGCAAACGTCGTATGCTGAAAGCGAACCAAAATCAATTTTTCAAATTTTGAAATCAACTTTCTTTGAAATCTACTAAATAATAAATAGATTTTACAGTTTTAAAAATTTATAAAACAAACTTTTAAATCAATATGATAAATAATAACTCAGTACCTTAATTATTTTTTTCAGATTCTGACAAGAGTTGATCTGTTCTAAATTCGAAACATTTTAAATGCTAACATGAGATATCTACTGTAAAAGTAAAGGAACTAAAAACAAACACATATAATTAAATTTGATTACTTGAGGATCTTATTTTTGGGGGCCACTCACCTCGTATATTGAGCGTTGGTTGATATTTGCAAGTGGTCTTGCCGTGAAGTAAAACTTTTTTCAGTGTGCACCAGCTCGTTCTGTGTCATCAGTTTGAGTTGCATTCTCAAATGAACTCGTGATCTTGATAGGCTCGATTGTACTAGAAGCAGTGTGGGGCCATTGCTGTGCAGTACATTCGACAACTAAATACAAATCGAACAAAAGCCATACAACAAGACAATTTTGAGCAGAATAATGTCAATAAAGAAGATTATCTCGCCTGTGTTGAGGCGCCGAGTGACTAGTGTTGTGATCATGAGTATGTTCACATGTACGGCTGTAAGCATTATGACAAACATTATCTTTGATATTATTTGCCCATTTAGACGAGATGTTACTTTGAGCAATTGTGCACGTGTATTACAAAGGAAATTTGGTTCTCTTTGTAATTCTAAACAATTTTGATATTTGCTTAAGCTTGTTGTCTTTCTTTTGTTTGTCATTCTTGAAATCGTAACTTTTCAGTTGAAAATTCAGTTTGTGACTGATTAGCCTATAATTTGAAGCCAATGCATAGCCGCACAGAGAGAAATAGTGATTGACAAAAATTAACAGCCTTTTTCCATTCCAGACAACATAATTCGCCATTGTAAAATCGACTAGAATTATCATAAAATTTGTTGAGGACATTTTTTCAATTCTAATATGTAAATAAGATTGACCTAAAATAACTATGAATTGCCTTTTCGTCACTGTTTGCTTCTACCAATTCTTCTACAATACTACTCCATGCACTGCTTCTTGTCTAATCGGTTGTAAAAGGATGTGCAAGCCTTTTCTCTGAAAATGCGCTTTTCACCATTTGTTAGTCCACTACCTCTAAAATATTTTTAACTAAAAAATATTAAATATTGAAATAAATCACAATTTTATTATTTAAAAATTGAATTTAACTTAAAATTGAATTTGGTAATGCCGGAGAGAAACACGGGCAGGTCATCTGGTATAGAAAACAGTAACTGCAAATGTGAAATACTTATTCTGGTTCAAGTGATCCAGAACGCAAGTGTTATCGACCAGTTGACTCGGTGGCTCTTTGCGTATGCATTTTTAATTTTCAACCTTGCCTACGTGTGCGGTCTTTGCTTGCTCGTAACCTTCAACAGTCAACACCAATCGATTCAAGTGATATTATAATAAAATTATTTAGAATGTAGGTGAGAAAATCACTCAACTTAACGCATATTCTGATTTCAAATGTCAAACTTGTGACTTTTAGTGCCTATTGTAATATGAAATCAATTGTAAGCTCAAAAACAGAATCATTAAACTTCTGGCACAATAAAATGTATTTACTGTCAATTGTGTGCCTCAAATTCATTTCAAATTGCAATTTGACACGAAGAAAAGACTATCAGAAATCAGAAATCTATTGGCAATCACCGAAATGAGCGAATAATTTTATTTTAGTTTAAATTCAGCAGTATATAAACTTCGTAAAATTTCATAGTTAATTAACTATTAAATTATAATTTAAGTAAGTTGGAAAACACATTCTCTTAGCAACTTCAAAAACTGAGTTCAAGAAGCATGATGTCAAAAATTGTTTCGCTTTTCAAGCTCAGCTACTATGCTCACCACAGTCAGTTTGATGTTATCCGACTAGAAGAGTGTCTCAGCTTTGGTGTGATTCGCAAATGTTACTTATTCTCGTTGAGTTGGTTCATTTTTGCTGTTTTGTATGGCATTTTCGGTCTGGAATGTGAGTCTACATCCTCATGTACAGTTGATTTGGCAGCCCTGCCCTCAAGTCCATACAATTTCTACCATCAAATGTTTCCCCGGGCCGTGTGGCCCCAGATCAACATGCTCGCCCTGACACTCACAGGCTTTAGTATTTGTAGTTGGATTGGATTCTTGTACAATCCACCAATTGAGAAACGTTTTTTGATTTTTCCCTCGTTGGCTAAGATCAAACGTAAAGGTAAATGCGAATAATTGATTGTTGAATTTGTTTGGCTAACCTTATCTTGATTTTTGTTTTTGGTTTCATATGCTAGATGAAGTAGAACGAATGTGTGCATTTCGAAAACGATTTGTTAACTTGGTATTATCTATGAGTTGGATTATACTTTTAAGTGGCCTTTCATTTGGCAATGTGCACGTGCTGTTTATCAATTCGGTATATAATGTCAACGCGACATCGGCGCTCTTTTGGCTTGTGCTCAATCCACTATATTGCTACTATGCTGTTCACTGTAAGTTTAAGGTGAAAAGTTGTTGTTTTTGAATAACAAACATAAATATTTTTCAAGTTGTCTACACGGTGCCGTTCTATGTGATTCTGGCCAGTAAATACGTTGCCATTCAACAGCAAACATTGCAACACCAATTGGCCAAAATCAATGCGAAAGTTGGACGAATTAAGCGTTCAAAGAAGCTTGCTCTGAATCAAATTCTACATCAACGTTTCTGGTTGCAGTTCCTAAAAGTGAACCACCAAATTTGCGCCCTGTGCTGCCATCTCCGAGAGTATGCTCGCTTCTGGTCGCCCTACTTGACTACCTTGTTTATCAATTTTATCCTGATGCAATGCTACGTCTTTTATGTGTCACTGTTTGTCACTGATTTGTCGGTTGTTTTGCGCATTTTGCTACTGCTCTGCGTACTCGGCATTGTGGTCAATGAATTTGTGCTCATCAATCAGTGCGCAACGGTGGTCAAGAATTTCCGTGCAATTACGGCTCAAAGTGGTTTATTCTATCGACACTACAACAATAGAGCCGGACTGAGCTCAATTTTGACTCGAAATTTAGTAAAAGTATTTATGTATAAGTAAAAATTTTTATAAACAAAGTTTGCTATCCTATAGGCTCAACTTTTACAAGACACTCGACTATTACATTCGTATGCATTTCGTCTGTTTGGCAACTATCGAATCACTAACAAATCGTTTCACATTGTAAGTACAAATAATGATTTAACCAATCAAAGTGTACAATCGATGCATTCTATCCAAACAGATCATATCGTACATTAGTTTATTCTTTTTGTTTATCACTAAACAAAAGGAATAACAATTTTGAAATATATTTAAATTTATTACCGAAGATTATTTGGATATAGCATGTCAGCATTTTCATGCTCGAACTTGAATAAATAAACATTGATTTTTGTGGTATATAGCATTAGTTCAAAAACTTGTGAAGTTGTTTGAGTTAAATAAAATCCAGGTTTTGAAAACGGTCTCATACATTTTAAAAAATTATGCAACACAAACCAATGTACTCATGTCGTACCTAAAGATAATTTTTTAACGCTAAATTTTCATGTATTGTACAATTATTAAGTCTTGTGTAACCAATTTTACATTTTTTCACCATTATTCATTTAAATTATTCAAATATCAGTTTTTCGACGTTTCCTTCAATCGATGTATTAAAAAATGACATTTAAATTTACCAAAAATGTATTTGACAACTGAGAAAAGGGAGAATTACAAAAGTTGCCATGACGATGTTTCCATTGTTGTTTGAAAAACTTAAAATTAAAATTAACTTTTATTTTTCCAATTCTAAAATGGTATATATGTTCTTGACTGTTGTCATCCATATAAAATGAAACTGTCAAAATGTGGAACTTGAAAAAATTCACTCGCTGCTACTATGAATTGACTAAAGAATATCTCGGTCCAAATCGTTCGCCAACATTAAAATGGTTCTATCTGTTGGACTTGTTCATCTTTGTGTACGGTCAACGATTTCTACTGAACTCCTACGTGATGTACAACAAATTTGAGACGAATTACAACTTTAAAAAGTATGATCCATTCTTGAATTATTTCTACCAACATTCATACACATATGACGCATTCGTGCCGTTGGGCTTTTATTTGCTTGAACTGTTCAATTTTATCTGTCAAAGCACGCTGTATTTCTTTGATAATGAAAACGTTAGTGCCAAGTGGTGGTACCAGTTGGTGGTGCACAATCAGGACCTCTATTGGTCAAACAGGAAAAGTGATAAATCGTTGAAGAAAATTATCAAACAAACAGAATTAAAAGTGTTTGTAAATCTAAACACAAAATATAGACGCTTGTCTTGGTTTATGCCATCAGGCATGGTACAGGTCTGTGTTAAAATTGTTTCCAGAATGCAAATTTGGATCGACATGAAGAATGTGGACACGAAAAAATTATATAAACGAAAACTTTCTATTCTCCCAAAAATGTCTCGGAGGCTTAGAAGAAAAATTCTGCTTGCATTGATTGTTGGCGATAAAGTTTGCATGATTGTTCAATTGGCGATTGGTAAATTGGATTTTTGATTTTTGATTTTTGATTTTTTTATTCGGCATCTAGTTCTAGTTGCTGCCACTTATGCCATTGAAGCAATTCCTGATTTTGCCAGTCCTTATCCATGGTTTTACCTTCCACAAATTCTAACCGAGCACGCGATGGTCTACTACAGTCTCGTTCGAATGATCCGCTGTGCTCTGTTCTTTACACTATGTTCAATCATTGCACTTATTTATCCTGCTCATGTGCAGGGGCAATATCAAATGATGGCAAAGTTGATTGTCAATGGTAAATTTAAGCCATCAGTGTTTAATTGCTTTCATCGAGAGCACAACATTGTCTCTTACCTCGTCATCATTGGTAGTCGCCAACTGTTTGGCCATGTGTTGTTTGCCTTTCTGCTGACCAACATTCCACTCAACATTTACACAATTACTCGAATTGTGTTGATCAAGTCCACCACCCTCGTATTGTTTGTATCTTATGTAATTTTTGTGTGTCAATTTGTGGCTCTTGGCGTGGTGATGTTGCCCCTGGCATACAGTTGCGAACAGTATCATACACCACGAAGGTGGCTGCCAGCCTTACAAATTACCATCAAAAGCCGCAATTTAATATTGTACAAGTTGAAATGTGACAATCTGTTTGCTCGATTGAATAGTGAACCGAAAATTGCCGTCTCAATTGGCCCACTCAAGAGTGTCACTTATTTCACAATAATGGAGGTATGTCACGAGCTTCGTTAATTCGTGATACTAATTTTAAATTTAAATAATCCACTCTCTGTAGTTTATATCACTCTACACAGGATATATGTTGATGATGTTTAGTCAGCAAATTACAAACAATTCTTCAGAGAATATTTGACATACACTAACATTAACATCACAGTCAATATCTGAATCTCTTGGATTGAATTGCAATCCTTGATTGTGTCAAGTTCAAAGAAAATTCTCTCAAATGCACATAGAGCATTTTGCAGTACTTTTTGATATGTTTGAATGTGAACAAAATTATTAAAATCATTAAGGGAAACATGCTTGTCAGATGGGACAGATTGCAATAACAAATAGTAGAACCAACTGGAGACAGATTGGAGCTCACTGTCATTATGCTTTTAAACACTTTTCTGAGATTTGTCTTTTCGATCAATACAAGGTAATAAAATGTTACAAATGTGTATTAATTTAATTTAATTTAAATATATTTTAAACACGAATGATTTTGTATTAGTAAACTACCTCTACCAGCAGGCCCAACCTGGTCATATTTGTTTAAATCTCTTCTGAACCACTTTCGATCAATTCATTTCGTGACAAACCACTTCTCAAACTTGACGGATCTCCAATTCAAAATCTTATCTTTTCAGTTGTCGAATGACAAATCTGGTCACATATTTTGAAATATGTACATTTCAACACGAGTACGAGACCTTGTGACTTGTGCATGACATTGTAATTCAAAAACAAATGTTTGTTCTTGTCCAACACAAACCACTTTCGATAGATTCAATGAAAATTTCAAAAGCATATTTCATAAACTTGAAGCTTTCTTAGTTATCTTCTCTTGGTATTCTTATGAGGATTCCAGTGACATTTCAAAATGTAACCCAAACGATTATAACGGAGAACAGTCCACCAGTTTTACTAAAATAAGAGATTGTTCAAATGTTTTCTGTTCAATCATAATCAAATCTCTGAGAATTTGTGATAAAATTGCGATCTTGCGAAACTTTGTAGTTGCAAACATCATATATGCACTGTAAAAGTAAAGAAACTAAAGAGACAAATAATTTAAAAGAAAGTAGGAAGTAGCATTGCAAAAATTGAGATACAAAACAAATGAACGCCAGAGAGGATCATAGTGTAAATGTTGGGATACATCATTTGGAGTGGTCACTGTGGACAGTAAATAGGACACCGACAACATTCGAATTGCGAGAATCAATATGTAGCTGTAGAATGTGGCCTTCCAGATTAGATGAGATTTGTTGGCAAATTTTGTGTTTTCAAATGTCAAGTAGTGAAGAAGTGCGTTTGGATAGATTTGACAAATGTTGCAGTTGCAAACTTGACTAAAGAACTGGACCACAGTTTTACAACATTGTTTTATTGTTGACTCAAACAACAGAAATTTGACTAAAATTGTCATGCTTTCTGTATTTTTCTAACAAAAGAATATTTTTCAAAAGTTTTTAATTGCAATTACTTTCTCTATTATATTTGCTAGATATGTCTACAGATAAGTTTTACTGCTTTTAATTTTAATAATCAATATTGTTCAATTAATCAACAAGGCCGATCTAAATTGCCTCGGAATCTTTACTAATTTTACTTCAAGGTATCTTCCTACTTTAAAAAGTCCATGGAAACCGAACTGTTTGTTATTTGTTTTCAAGCGAAAGTTTTTCCTGTTTTCAGTAATCAACAATAATCGAATAAACTTTCCTTATATATTAATTGATTTATTGGAAACTCATTATTAGCTTCATGGCACAAGCGGATGAACTTCCTGTCGCACAAGCAAACAAATTAAAAAAAACGACTAGAGATAATAAACAAAATTGTCGTTTAACCAGTTGGGGATTGAACAAAAAAGAATAAGTTTTACCAATGAAAATTAGCAACTCAAATGTTTACTGAATTCAGTTAAACTTTTGTCATCATTCAAGTTCCTGTTTAGCAATACAGTTCAATAGAATTTATTGTGAAAATTATTGATGAATTGCACATGAATGATTCGTCAATTCATACACACATGTGCAATATAGCAGTGTGTGCACCAAAAGTGCATCAACATGTGTGTTCAATATATGTGCTCACAATGACATGACTTTATTTAGTGAATCGCATTTAAGTGTGCACTAATGATGACTAATGCACATAGTACAGCATTACTCAGCTTGCAGTAACATGAGACCCTCTCTCAAATAGCTCTGCATAATAAAAATCTAATGGCATTTGTGTATTTGCATTACGCAAATGCATTAGTCAAAATAAACTGTATTATCATCATCACTCGGGTTGGGTGCTTGACGTAAATACGATTTGTACTCTCAAAATCTGACATTTGCTAACAAGTTTTCTTTGCTCAGGTGCTTTTTATTTATACAAATTTGGGGTCATTTTCTTCAAGTTTTTTGCCTGTTTCTGTTTAAATCAACGCATCGTTTTCTTTGTTTTGCTTCATTGTGACAAATATGGATTCAATCAAATCAAAATCAAATTCTACCGAAATAAGCACCGAAAAAGATCATGCGAATCCAGAAAATAATCAACACAACATACTTCCAACAACAGAATTTTCACCTTTGAATAACAATTCAGAATACACTGAAGAAGATTTACTCCAAGCTCACAAAACATCAAAAGAGAAACTAACCTTGACAGTATTATTAGCCGCGACAGTATCCTTCATGACAAACTCATTTCCTTCTGGATTCAATTTGGGCGTTGTGAATACACCAGAAGCGGTGTTTAAACAATTTTTTAACGATTCTATTTGCGAAAATGATAATAATGTGATTGATCCAGTTGATGATAAACAAATTTCTTTATTGTGGTCGATTGCTGTTTCGCTACTCTTGGTTGGTGCAACTATTGGTTGTATGTTCACTGGTCAATTGGCTGATTCCATTGGAAGGCGAGGACTTTTACTGGTGAATGCGTTGGTTGGTCTGCTGGGAATTTATCTGTGTGGTATGTCAAAATATGTCCCGTACAGTGTTGCGGTCTTTATGACAGGTCGATTTATTATGGGACTCCATACTGGGGTTGGCTCAAGCTTGGTGCCCATGTATTTGATTGAAATTGCACCCAAATGTTGGGCTTCCTGCATGGGCACGCTACATGTGATTGGACTCAGTGGTGGACTGGTGATTGCTCAAATTGTTGGTCTTGAAAGTGTACTTGGAACTTATCATCGGTGGCAATGGATATTCGCGGTGAATGGTCTAATCATTGGACTTGGTTTGGCGGGAATTTGCTTCTGTCCGGAAAGTCCAATCTATTTGTTTGTGATGAAGAAGCAAGAGGCACGAGCAATTCGTGCGTTGAAATCAATTCGAGGTCAAAAGTCATTAGAACGCCTGTCCAAAGACATTACCATCCTACGACAAGAATTGAAACACAAACAACAATCGAAAAATCCTTCTTTTCTGCAACTTTTGATTCACGATAAGCATTTCAGAACAAACCTTTTGATTGTTTGCATTCTCCACGCAGGCAAACAGTTGACTGGAATTGTTGCAATTTTCTTCTATTCAACCAAGACATTCCAAGATGTTGGCATGAGTTCCCGTACAAGTCAGTACGCTACAATTGGTTGCACAATACTCAACCTTTTGAGTGCGATTCTATGTCTACCAATACTGAAGCGATTTGTTCCACGACATCTTTTACTGATAAGCTGTGGGGCTACAACCGTCTGTCTGGCCATACTTGTGCCAAGTATGACATTCAGTGAGCAGTACAGCTGGCTCAACTATGTCACTATTGGCAGTGTCCTGTTCTATGTCGTATTTCTAGCAGTTGGACTGGGGCCAATTCCGTTTACAATTGGTTCGGATTTGTTTGAAAAGTCATCGATGGCCATTGGAATGAGCATTGGCTGTGCGGTCACTTGGTTCTTTACTTTTATTGTTTGTAAGTTCATATTCAATTGATACGAGTTATAATCTATAACGATTATTTCACCATTACAGCAATAACATTTCCGATGATTGAACTGGCCATCCATCAATACGTCTTTGGCATCTTTCTCGTATTCAGCATTCTCCTGTTGAGCTTCATATACTTTTATGTGCCAAACACTAGGAAAATAGTCAACACAAATTCACATGGAGCAACTTGCAAGTGAATAATAATATAAAAAACAGAAAACTTGCCGCCTGACACAAAGAACAAAATCAATAAACCAATATTTAACGATTAGTAATCATGATGATCATCATAAACAAGACAAACATGAGACGAACAAACACACTAACCCACCAACTTGGCCGCCAACCAAGATCACTTCTGTTCGATTGCTACGAATTTTAAAAGAACTTTCTACTATTGCTTTCTACGTACTATTGCGTGTGCTATTCGCTATTCTGTTTTCAATTAAACATTAAAACAAATAAGTAATTTATAAATAAAGTTTTGATTTGCGCTTTTCAGTTTAAAGTATGTCTTCGTCTTGATCGTGGTTAGTGAGGCTTGATTGTTTTCTTCGTATTGAAATCACCATAAGCATGTGTCCGTTTGTGCATTTGCACATCTGTCTCTGCATCTGGATCTGCATCTGGTACCTGGATCCAGGATTCCTAGGTTCCAAAATGGATTCTATGGCAAGTTGTATATCAAAATGCTCAGGAAGACGAGTAGAACCGTTTACAAACATAAAAATTGGTGATTAGTGCAACTTTTCCACCCAAGTTCCAATTGGAACAAATTAGGTAGCTTCCCCAAATTCCCCCCATCCGGAAGTATATGCTCCTAAAATTTCAAGTCGCTAGGTTGAATGGTTCGAGCTGTAGCCCCGTGCGAAGGTTGGCACGGAATGAGTTAAAAGAACTTTCTACTCGCTACATTCTTTGGGCCAAGTCTTTCACTCAAAACCAAGTTAACGACTTGCGACAAGTCACTTGTCATTTGCAATAGAAACACTCAAATACTTAATAATACCTTCCAGCTATCCCATGCTACCCGGCATTGGGTTGGTGATTTTCCATATTTTTATTGCTGGCCACAATCGGCAATATCGCGAATCAATTGACAAAACAATGAAATTTGCTAGTAATTATGAAGGTCCTGGAGAGAGACCTGCATACATGTGTCTCACCGCAATCATGCGCGATTCATTAGTCACTAGTAAATCAATAAACCAATAATCATCATAATCATCATCATCGACAAAAGACAAACTTGAGAAACCAACAGAAAACTTCAAAGTTCGGTCGCCGATCACTTCTCTACGAACCCAACGAATTTCGAAATAATCCTGTACGCTGTTCTCTATTTCAAATTAAATATTAATGGCTAATTAATAAAGTTCAGTAAATAAAGTTTCAATGTTGCTCTTTTCAGTGTGCTTTCATCTCAATTGGGATTGGTTAGTTTTACGTGTTTGTTTTCCTAAGGTTTTGAAATTATCTTGCACATCCAAACATGGAATATGTTCGTTTATGTATTGCCATATCTTTAAGTATCTACCGAGCAGTATCCAACACAATCACCAATCACTTTATCGCTCTGTATCATCAATCTGATCCAGTCACGTTCGATCAAAAGTGCATCTCAAAATGTCACTTTTATTTCCCTCTGTTCATTGTGATATTCTCCTTCCTCTATGGTGTGTTTGGATTACAATACGAATCGGGTAATGAAATCTTTTGCGAAAAACTCATCTCGAGTCCATTCATTTTCATGCACCAAATTGCGCCTAAATCCATTTGGTCCACCATAACACTGATGATAACGCTAAACACTGTCGGATCGAGTGGCCTCTATCTTGGGCTAATTCTCACTGGACCGGTTAAAAATCAGTTTCGCATCCTCAACTGTGGTGATGGCAAATACTCGTTTGCGTCCAAATGTAAGTTGGTTTGCTTTATTTTTTTTAAATCGTCACACTTTATAGTATTGAGCATCGAGGAATCAAAACAAATCAGCAAGTTTGAAGGCAAATATCGATTTTGGATGCATATTTGTGGATTTTCATTCATCTGTTGGATCATCATTTACTATTTGATCAATGTGTACATCAACTCGGTGTACACTCTCAACCTGAGATCTGTTTCATTTTGGATAGTGCTCTTTCCATTGTACACGTATTATGCTTTGAATGGTATGCATTTGCTAGTATACTATAGATTCTATTGAACAAAAAATAAAATATTTTATTATTTTTCCAGCATTTATCTACTCGGGCATCTTTATCATCTTATCAAGTCAATACATTGGATTTAGACAAAAAGAATGCATTCTAAAGCTGCGCGAAATTAACCAACAAATGGCTTCTGTAGGTCAGAAAACCTCAAAAAGTCTTGCAGATCATTACTGGACTCAACTTAGTGCCGCAAATCGCCACTGCATCGAAATATGTCGCATGATCGATGACTACAGTCGCTACTGTATTTCTCAACTCTCAGTTATCTTTCCATACTTTATCACAGTTCAGTGCTATCTCATTTACATTGATTTCTACACTACTGTTCCACTGGTACAGAAAGGCATTCTCTTCTCAGGCATCGTGTACAGCAACATCATTCTGTTTATAATTACACACGAGTGTGCTCAAATTGTCAAGTACAACCAACAAATTGAACGCATAAATCGAGACATCTACTTGAGCGCATTCAAACTTGCAATGAATTGTAATTTGAAATTGTGGGATAATTGGCAATTGGTGAAAGTACAGTCACTGCAGGTGAGTCGGCGTTTGCGCTCGTACGCATTTCGACTCTTTGACAATTACCGCATTACCTCAAAGACATTCTATGTTGTAAGTACAGAATTAAAAAAATATCTTTATAATAATATTTTTATTAAAAAATTAACAGATTTTATCCGGCATCAGTACATCATTTATATTCATGTTTAAAAGACATTATTATTAATTTGGATTTGGTTAAAAGTTTAATATTGAAGCGCATCCTCGTACTCTTTCGGCTCCTCTTCTTGAGTCAAATATTCCAAAGATTCTTTGTTATTATTGTTCTTGCCTTTGAATCGTTGTAGCATCTTGATTTGAACTCTATAGTTTTTTTAATAAAATTTAAAAATGATAATTTCAACATTTTATAAATAAACCGCTTTCATACCTCGAAAAGACAATAACAAGTCCAGTGGAAAGCGCCACAATAATCGCAATTGGAATGAGTATCGTTCCCCAGGATATCAACTGAAAGACACAGTTGTTGAAGACAGTTGTTTGTCGGAGCATCTTTCGACTGTTGGAATTGCCAAAAATAATCTTGTTCAAAACATCCGCCGGCACCAGTGGATATTCCGAGTCATACGGACTGGAGATGGCCAGATTGAATTGACAGTACTCGTCCGAGTATTGGGTTCGATGGTAGATGATTGGTTCCTCGTCGAAAATTTGAACTTTTATAGACAGATTTAGTTATAGTGAAGAATTTTGGTTGCTTACCCGAATCGCCGTTGATCAAGGTGGTGATATCCTTCTCGTGATCAGTAATATACCGATTGAAAATGTTCACCACTTCATCGACAAAATTTTCTTGCAAAAGTATAAATCGAGAACACGAACCACCAGAGAAGCACATTTTGATGGAGGCTTCCTTGATCAACTGGGAAACTTGTTCAAGATGGTCGTTATCCAAAGTTGTATTGCCTGGGGTCCATTTAAATTTGAGAGCCATTCGAGTGTCGTTCCGAGGATCGATTAACGAGTTGTGGGTTACAATCCTGTTTGGATTTTTTTTATAAAAATTTAAAATTTTAAAATTTCTCCAAACCTTAAGAAAGCCGAATCAGTGTTGATCCAAATTTTGTGTGTATTTTGATCTTTTTCTTTTATTCCCTGTGACAACAAGTGCCCCTTAGAGTTTTTCCAAAATGCGGGCACTTCCCCGGGCCCGACCAACAAATAATCGCCTCGATCAAAGTCCAAATCCAAATGCAAAATCTCGACACTAATGCCCACATAGAATTTGTCCTGACAATTTTTCACCTCACTATTATCGCACATAGACCTCTTACCGAGTACATAGGTTTTCACCCAATTTGGCTCATAGTTGATTTGCTGGGAATCTTGTTCAAAATCTCCCAATGGACGCAGCTCAATGGGCGGTTCATAGATGAATTCAAGTTCGTCGTATTTAACATGCAGCTCAAATATCACTGCATTTTGTAGTTCGTTTTTGAACTGTATCCTTCGATGGCCATAATCTTTGTTTTCATTTTCGTTCAAAAAATCGTAGCTCACTTCTGACAGTTCGTAGTCATCTGCAATGGGTAGCAGGTATTCCACTTGTACCTGAGTTATTAGAACAGTAAGTTAGGCAAAAATGAATATTGAAATGGATAGTCCCCCCAACCTGACTCGTTTCACTAATGGAATTCTCGTACTCATCAGTCCATCGATTGCACTGATAAGAAGTGCCACCATTTTTGAACGCATTCAAGATTGTCCGAGTGACCTTGTCAAAAACTTTAACTTCCGCCCCAGGCAGGGCACATACTCGAACTTGAAGTTTAATGTAACTGTCAGTGGCAATCTCTTCTTTTGGCTTCTCTGCCGGAATGGTGAAATGATGCGGTAAATGAGTGAAATCGCCCAAATTTCGTTTGCGCCGATTGAACTGATCCAGAGATTGTGTACTAGATCCAAGCATACAGCGTGGTTCACTGGTTTCTACCATGTGCATGGTTCCATCCTCGAAAATGTTCTCAAAACAGTGGTGGAGTACGTTTTTAGGCTTTTTGATTGGATTGTGCACAGTTTGAGCTTGTTTTGAGTACTTTAAAGCTGCATTTTGGAATACGAGATCATCTCCGATGATTATGTTGGAATCTTGTGCAACAATGCACAGTGAACAGAAACCGAACAAGATCAAGGGTTGAACAAGTTTGATGTTCATTTTGAAACGTCAGATCAAAACTTGAAAATTATAAAACAAGACTAAATGGATAACAAATGAGAACGCAAAAGAACAGTAAATGGCATTGTAACCAACAAAGCGAGTACTTAAGATGCACCCGATTGTAAGGATGCTCATGTTGTCAAGACAAATAGGTTGGTAGTAGGCAAAACAGTAAGCTAGATTATAGATTTGCGCATTATTTTGCATCCTTGACCAAATTCTTGAATCGTATAGACTATTGCAACCCACGATGGATCAATTGATTTGAATGATAATTAGTTTGGACACTAAATTACCAAAATTTTGTATCTGGAACAAATTTTGTTTATTGATTTGATTTATGAAATAAATTACTGATGAGTAATGATGAGATGATGATAATTTCAATGATAATGTGATAAGGTTATTATGTTACTGTATAATATCCTTGTCCATTTCGCCATCAATTTCGTCCATGACACTTTGTCCCTCATCATCTTCGCCGCCTCTCCTTGGACTGTTTGGTGGCGAGTCCTGTTCATCGTCATCGTCTCCGTCTCCATCATTATCATCGTCGTCATATTCTTCATCGTCTGCGACTACAAAAAAAAATTAAACATATTTTTTAAATCATTGAATTAAAAAAACTTACTTTGAGCACTAATGTAGTCCTTCATTGCACCTTCTGCATAGGGCGCATTGTGAACTGGAGTTTTTGCACTCTCCTGTGGCTCTTGTACCTGCAGCATAAAGGGCCCACTCCAGCTGTGACGCTTCGACTCAGAAGACATGAGTTCAATTTTGAAATTTAACATTTTGGTATTGGGAATTTTAGTTTCGTATGACAATTTTGCTTTGACCACCAACAGATAGGCACAACAGAGCACGAACCAACCGCAGTACCTTGACATTGTTCGTTATGGAAAAGTGTTAATTGGAGGTCAACAATTGGAACAAGCAAAGGTTAAATTGCGAAAATAATTTGCCAGATTAAAAGTATAAGATTGTTAAGAACAAGATTGATATATCACAGATAAGTTATCATAAACAGAATTGTCAGAGTAAAGTTGTCTACTAGTTGTTGTGCAGCGTGTGTTAACAAATGTCAATCACGGGGGCAAAAGTAGTCGCACTTTTATACAGAAAAGCATTAGAAGAGTGAATTGTTGTTTGACAAGTTAGAGCAGAGAAAATAGTAGAAGGGAAAAGTAGGGGAAAAGCCACAAAAAACATTGCAACTATCAAACAAGTAGACGATAATTTAGATTAATTGTTATTTGTTCGAGAATTGACTCGATTTTGTGTATTGCGTCATCGATCAAATCAAGTCAAATCAAAATGTATAATCAGTTTAGTTGCCATGCACTTACAGTGTGCCTGTTTGTTACAATCAGTCAACAAAATGTGTCATTAAATGTACTCTCTTTTGTAGTGGCGCATTGTTGTGCCAAGATCAAAGTACAAAATGTTGATCGATCTCGAAAGTCGTTAAAGTGTCACATTTGTGTTGTTATTTGTGTGTGTGCGGTGTTGATCTACTGATCTATATAAAACTTGTTGCGAACTGCGAACAAACACATAAATACATTTTTAGTTTTCATTTCATAACTATTTGAACTTTAAACCTTATTCTATTAAATTGATAATTGAGTTAAAAGTTAAATCTTGTTGTTTTGACATTTTGAATGTTTCGAAATCTACAATAAAATATTTGATTTCAATATTAATTTAATTTTTTAATACAATAAATTAAATAATTTCTCTTTTCATGAGTTTATACGAAAACATGTTGAATTTACCATACATGAGTAGAAACTGAAATAAAAAATTAAAATTACAACCAATCGATTCTATTTGGTTTGTTCGTTTGTTTGTGTTTTACCTTTGTAAATGTAGCCAAGGAAACCAGACCAAAGTCGCCATAGGTGAATCCATAGCGATTCTGTGTGTTGAGTGCAGCAAACGCATGCGCAATATGCATGCGTGCTCGTAAGCCGAGGGTTCGAGTGGTTCTATGGCGGACAATCGTGACGAACAGCAATTTACTCGGCTTGTGAATGTGCTTGGTCACTTGGGCAAATATACAGTGAAACACGAAAATTAAATCGCACACTAAAAATTCCCAACAAATGACAATACACTTTGAGATCAACATCATATTTCCCTGGATGAGCCACATTGTGTAGAGACAGTTTACGGGCGCACAAATGACCAAGAAGGCGAAGAACAGTTTTCCATGTGTTCGATTGATCACAAAGAAGAATGTGAGATTTTGTACAAATAGGCGACGATAACGAGTGTATTGGGCAAGTGGGAAGGCTTTCTTCACTTTCTTTGAGGCAATTTGAGTCAAAAGGTCAAAGATTTGTTTCATTTTCAAGTGAAACATCATCAAAAGTGTAACAGTACACGAGAAATTGATTGCAATAGTATGATTCAGACTAAATAATAATACGCCCAAAGTGAATGCATTGAAAGTACTGATTGCCATCAAAAGTAGAGCTCGGATTGGGTTGCATTCATTCCAAATTATAATTGTGAAATGAATCCACGACCAAGAGATTATAATTTCTATAGAGTAGAAAAGTTTAAAAACTGTCAAAATCAAAAAAAAATCAAACCAAATACATACCAAATGTCGCAAGAGTAAATAAGAATGCATTCAGAACAACCAGAAAACTCGTTCGAGTTTGATTGCAAATATTCTGATTTTTGAATTTGGAATGAAGAAAGAATATCTTCCAATTCTTCTCAACAATCACCTCGTGAAGCATCTTGACAAGTGGATAATTTGGATGGATAAAAAGTGCTCGGTTGAAATAGAGCTGATTGGAAGCAAAGAAGAATATAACCAAATTCATTTGTGACTTTCCAATCATCAAGGCCAGAGCATCAAAGTGCAGTGTCATGTCGAATTCACTTCCAGTTGCCCAAAATGATAGATAGAAAAGATGCAATGCCTCTAGCAGAATCAAGACATTGAGCAACTTGAATGTTGTGATAAGCTTCCGATTATCGTATAGCCAAATTTGTTCAATCACTCTAAAGTATTCACGAAAATAGTCAAGGTTTTGTATTGGACGAAATATGAGGATCAGTTTGCGATGCATTTTTTAACTCAATTTTAGACTTTCCTTGCTAACTTTCAAATGGAGAATGAATTCAAAATATTTGAAATTTAAATTTAATTTAATTTAATCGATATTCATACAATTAAAATTCTCATTATATTCTCATATTAAATTAATTTTAAAACAATTTATTACTCTACTTTTAATTTATTGTTATAATTTTCCACAAATGTAATTAGAAAATTTTGAAACATTATTCTATGTCAAGAAGGGCAAGTTTCCTGGTAAGGTGGATATTTTTGGTCCCGCGAGTCTGCATACATAAGATTTTAGTTATTTGCTAATGATTTAATATTTTTAATTAATTATTAAGACCTGTCAAATGATTTCTCTTTTCATGAGTTTATACGAAAACATGTTGAACTTTCCATACAAGAGAAGAAACTGAAAACAATTAAAACAATTAAAGTCAATCGATTTCTATGGTTTGTTTGTTTGTATGTTTTACCTTTGCAAATGTAGCCAAGGAAACCACCAGTAGTGGTTTTCTATTTATATTTTAATTTCCCTCAAATAAAATTTGAAGATATTGAAACATTATCATTATTATTTGTCACAAAATGCAGACTTCTGGGTCAGATGCAATTAGAAGATTATTTTTTGTCAAGAGCCACAAATTTTCTAGTCATTTGGTCATTTTCTGTATAAGAATTTAGTTTTGGGTGTGTGTCTGTATTTTGATATGTCAAATTAATTGATGATGTTTGTTAAATGATTTATCTTTTCATCAATTTATACGAAAACATGTTGAACTTTCCATACAAGAGTAGAAACTGAAAATAACCATAACAATTAAAGCCAATCGATGCAATAGTTTGTTTGTTTGTACGTATTACCTTTGCAAATGTAGCCAAGGAAACCAGACCAAAGTCGCCATAGGTGAATCCATAACGATTCTGTGTGTTGAGCGCAGCAATAGAATGCGTAATATGCAGTCGTGCTCGTATGCCGAGGCTCCTAGCTGAGTTATGGCGAACGATCGTGCCGAATAGCAACTTACTCGGTTTATGAATGCGTTTGGTCACTTGGGCAAAGATACAGTGGAACACAAAAATTAAATTGCATATTAAAAGTGTCCAACAAATGACAATGCACTTTGAAATTAGCTTCATGTTTCCCTGGATGAGCCACATTGTGTAGAGACAATTTGCGGGCGCACAAATGATCAAGAAAGCACAGAACAGCTTTCCGTGAGTGCGATTGATCACAAAGAAAAATGTGAGACTTTGTACAAAAATGCTACGAAATCGATAGTATTGAGCAAGTGGAAAATGTTTCTTCGCCTTCTTTGAGGCAATTTGGGTCAAAAGGCCAAATATTTGTTTCATTTTCAAGTGAAACATCATCAGCAGTGAAACTGTACATGCGAAATTGATTGCTATCGTATGATTCAGGCTAAACAGCAATACCCCAAATGTGAAAGCATTGAAATTACTGATGGCCATGAAAAGTATAGCACAGATTGTATCACATTCATTCAAAATTGTAATTGTGAAATGGATCCACGACCAAACGATTATAAATTCTATTGAATATAAAAGTTTAAAAATTGTCAAAAAATTAAAAAAAATTAAAAAACCAAAAACTAACCAAATGTCGCAAGAGTAAATATGAAGGCATTCAGAACAACTAGAAAGCACATTCTTGTTTTCTTGCAAACATCTTGATTTTTGAATTTCGAATCTAGAAAAAATATTTCCCAATTATTATCAACAATCACCATGTATAACATTTTTACAAGTGGATAATTTGGCTCGATAAAAAGTGTTTTGTTGAAATAGAAAGGATGTGACGCAAAGAAGAATATGACCAAATTCATCTGTGGCTTTCCAATCATCAATGCTAGAGCATCGAAATGCACTGCCATCTCAAGTGCACTTCCAGATGACCAGAATGATAGATAGAAAAAGTGCAAAGCCTTGAGAAATGTGAAAATGTTTAGCAGCTTAAATATTTTGACCAGCTTCCGATTGTCGAATAGCCAAATTTGTTCAATCACTCTAAAGTATTCACGGAAATAATCAATGGTTTGTATTGGACGAAATATGAGGATCAGTTTGCGATTCATTTTTAACAAGTTTTTCATTGTTATAGGACTTTCTTTGCTCCTTTTCAAATGGAAAATGCATTCGAAATATATGAAATTTAAATTAAATTAAATTTGATCAATATTTTCTACAATTATAATTATCATTATTATAATTATCATTATATTCTCACATTAAATTAGTTTCGAAATAATTTACTACTCTACTTTAATAATTTATTGTTATATTTTTCCAAAAATGAAATTAGAAGATTTTGAAGCATTGCTTTCAATGTCAAGAAGAGTAGGTTTTCTGGTCAGGTGAATATGTTTGGTCTTGTGAGTCTGCGCATACATAGGATTTTAGTTTTTTATGCCTGTGATTTTATATTTTTAATTAATCATTTAGGCTTTTTAATTTTAATAATTTACCTTAACATTATTTTGTATAAAAAAACATGCTGAATTTTCCATATAAGAGTAGAAATGAAATATAATAACAATTAAAGCCAATTGACTTCTTTGGTTTGTTTGTATGTTTTACATTTGCAAATGTAGCCAAGGAACCAAAAACGTCTTGGAATATTCCAAAATAATTATTTAGAATTATTATTCAGAATTAGAATAATTCAAAAGCAACAAATAATACTTGTTTTCATGAGTAAAATGATTTTGAAACACTTTATTCAGTCCTCAAATAATTTATTAAAACTACGAGTTGATACAAGACTCCCTAAGGAGCCGAAAGTGAAGAAGAAAATATATTATTCATTGTCATAGAGTTCCTGGCAGTAAGGTCAACAATTGAGCCTATTCTAGACCGAGGCATGTCAAGAGAGTCTAAGATGTTCAGTGTGGTGTTGTGTACAGCTCCACGCGCACCGAAAATCCGACCGTAAACGTCAATTGAACAAGGATGCCGGCCGTGTCCAGCTAGCTTCTGCTTGATGGCTGTCAGAATGGACTGTTCTGAGGACTTCCTTCGCTTAGCCATGTCTCGCTGGTGCAAAGTTGATCGTTCACTCTCGAATTAAAATTGAACGTCGAGAACAAGGCATTCTTTTGTTCGACTTACAGCAACTATGTCTGGCTTGAACTCATTGCCACGAGAGTTGAGAATGGAGAAGTTGGTGAACACAGTCCAACCGCGTGTCTCCAGATGATCCGTAATGATTTTCTGTGCTTCGTTATGTCGTTTTCGGTGCATACCCTCCATGTATCTGCATTCGGAAAGTATGTGCTTTAGGGTTTCAAGCTTGCCACATCGGTGTCGACAGTAGACTGGGATCGATTCAAAGCCAGACGCACCAATGGAACA
The DNA here is from genome assembly GCA_023373905.1 of Rhizoglyphus robini. Taxonomy (NCBI): domain Eukaryota; kingdom Metazoa; phylum Arthropoda; class Arachnida; order Sarcoptiformes; family Acaridae; genus Rhizoglyphus; species Rhizoglyphus robini. Next base: position 1,447,241 of record JAKIJQ010000048.1, on the reverse strand, counting down.
TGTGCGCATGCGTAGGTAACTCACAAACAGATGACCAGAGAACCATGTGTTACCTGTTAGATGGCGGTTTACTAGGGAACCAGCAACGGCAAAGGTGGACTGGCCCTTGAAATTCCTGATGCATTCCAAATCGTTGGTTAGCCTTGCTTGATTATCTCGGTAAAGAGGGAGAATTCTTTCAATTTGTTTCATCTTCTTTTCAAACCACACTGAACTTGTAACGTCCTTGATAAGCCAGGACTCAGATGAGTTGAGTTTGGTCAGTCGCTTGTATGCCATGATAGGAATCTCAAAGCGAAGTTGAGTTAGTCCGAGACCACCAGACTTGATCGGCAAGTGGAACCAACTACTAGCCACTGAGTTCGGTAGATGAAGAAACTGTTTGGCACAGTTCCGAATACTTCTGTCCAAGTCCTCTAGTATTGTAGCAGTGAAGTCTTCATTGACGAGACGGTGGAGGAACTTTGGGATTAGGTGGACTCTGAGCATATACAGTTTCTGATTTGGCCTAAGACTCGACCGTTTGAGTTTGTCCAATAGTGGGCTTAAAGTCATTCGGTCCATTCGATGTTTCTTATTTTCGTCAATAGTAACACCAAGGTAACTCAGCTTATCGTCAGACGCGATCACTGAAGAGCCAATGTAGAGACCAGTTGCGTTACCAACAGTGAAAGACTTGTTCGAATTGGCACTGAGACCGACAGAATCGTAGAATTCACTTGTGAGGTCAATTAGGGCTTGTAGGTCGTCGTCATTTTCAGCAAACAGAAGCAAATCGTCTGCGTACGCCAATGCAGCAAGTCTACCTGACTTGAACCGAACTCCGAGTAACGATAAATTTGCTTTCTCGAGGAGTCCGTCCAAGACAAGGTTGAACAAGAAAGGTGAGAGTGGGTCCCCTTGTTTCACCCCACGTTTGATGCTGATTGGGTTGCTCTTCCAGTTTCGTAGCGACAGAAATGTGGAGCAGTCGTCGTATAGGTCACGAATTACGTCCAAGCTGTCGTCGTCTAGTCCTTTGTTTCTGCATACAGTGAATATGGCTTCTTGGCTCAGACTATCGAAAGCCTTGGACACGTCTAACGACGCAATTCGAGCCTTTGGATGATTCTTGACGACGTATCTAACTGATGTGATCGCTTCACAGATACCGTCGTGACTGACGAAGCCTTTTTGGAACTGCGACAGTTGAACTTGCTTGGTGATTCGTTCAGTAAGCGCCGCTGTATAGCACCTGTACATAACGCTGCTTACTGTTATTGGACGGTAGTGCTCAGGCAGGTTCGATCTCTTCTTGGGGACTAGTGTAGTCTTGGACTGCTTCCACACCTTCGGGACCTTCTTTTGGATGAGACACCAGTTGAGTAGGACTTGGAACTCTTTTACAAAAGGCAAAATGTCCGCCGCTGTGACACCATCACGCCCAGGGTTTGATTTCGTCTTTGAGGCTAAAAACTTCGAAATAAACTTTTCGTCGATATAGTCAATGATTGTTTTGTCCTGCGGAGCGCTAGTTGGCTCAATTGATGATGGAGCAGGAGTTGAAAATATGTCGCTAAAGAAGTCGAAGAATTTATTTTCGTCAATGGGCTCAGGTTCGATGGGTCCATTTAGAATATGGGAACAGAGTGCCCCTCGGTTGGAGTTCCATAGGCGCTGACAGGTAGAGAATTCTGATAGTCGGGCTTGTTCGGACACACTCACTTCTGTCCGCCGTTTCCTGCCACGCTTTCTTTTCGGTCTTCTCCTTGCTGGATGGTCGTCTGGCAAAAGGCCACAGAATTCCTCCAACATTGAATCGACTGAGCCATTGTTGAGTACCAGACCGTATGCCTCACTTTTAAAGTTGCTCTCCGGTAAGTCGAATATATCTGAGATAATCAATTGGTCAGGTGGAACCGATTCAGAAGACTTGTCATTGATGCACCGTGAAGGGGTCGAATTGAGTTGTTCTTTCCAAATAGATTTGAATGACGTACAGACCCGTTGGTGGCCCATCGCTTTGTAGATTGAGTCGGTGGTAGAAGAGAGACAGTAGTAGCAGCCGAATAGTGCTTGGATCGAGTGTTGAGGCGATTGCAGGTGATCCAGCAGTTTCGATGCAGTCCTTTGGTTGGTGAGACAGAATGGACAGAGCCATTGTGAGCTACGTCTTTGGAGACCTTTCGGTGTTGGTGTAATCATCACTTTACGGATGTGAGTGCAGGAGAGGAGTTCGGGGCAACCGAAAACGCAGTTCGAATAACAAATAAAGTTTACGAAACTTTTTTGCAGGTTAAAGTCTTGGCAATTAGGATGGGGTGGATCACAAGCCATAGTCGGTGTGATTTTTTCTCCACTGGACATACTTCTGCAGTTCTGGACATAGTCGCTGGTCAAATGCAGAGTGCTGGACATTCTTTCGTTTTGCTCGGAAGCAGTTGGCACAGCATAAAGCCTCTGCACTGCAATCGGACGACTTGTTACCTTCTTCTTTGCACTTGGCACAGAGTGGATTCGGGATTGCCTCCTTCCAGTGACAGTTGGCAGCACTGTGACCAGGCTTTAGGCAGTGGGTACACATCGGGGCATCAGTGCACTCGATGACTCGACATGCAGACAGTGTTGGAAGATAAATTCGGCCACCAACCAACCTTTTGAATGACTCAGGATCGACCTCGTAGACTAAATGTCTTGTTCGGCCACCATTCCGTTGGATCGATTTCAGGTGTCGGCATACAGTTGCTTTCATAGCCAACTCTACCATCTCGTCATCGGTACTGTTCGGGACGGAAAGGATCTTAATGCGGGGCTGAAACAATACCTCATCCATCACCGTTATGGTGGGAATTTTGTGGAGAAATTCCCTAAAACCCTCCGCATTGTTGGTATAGATCACCTTGGACCCATCACCCAACAGTTTCGTGTCCGTATAGTCGAGATGCTCAGGCAGTGGGTTCTCCTTCAGACCTTTGTCCAAAAGATTGTCGATGGCATCATTCAATGAGTCGGCGTTCGGCTTTATTCTGACGGTGGGGATCCGTTCCCGAGTTGGCTTGTCTGTCGACTTGTGAGCCTTATTTGGTTGATTTGCAGCTTTTTTTGCAATTTTCTTGGACATTGATTTAGACACTTTTTTGGACCATGCTTGCTCACTTGTGCTTGACGTGTTTTCATTCGATTGGACTTGGATTAGATGCTTAGCAGCAAGTTTGACTTGAGAAGCAGGTTGGTGGTCATTGCATTGGTGACTTTGCTGGCAAAGACTCACGAGCATCGACTTTAATTCAGAGTTCTCTTTGGCGAGATTGCTCAGAGATGACTCGATTCGATTCAGGCGGGTCTCCTCCGAAGCATTAGGCTCACTGTTTGGCTGTTGTAGGTTCAATTGATCTTGTTCAGTGATAAGGTCACAGGCTCGGTTCAGTAGGCAACGATGGATCTGAACGTGATCGCCTTCTTCTTCATCTTTTAGTTTGAGGCATAATTCGACTACTTCATTCTTGTCCATCGATTCAAATTCGGAGCCATCACCGTTGTAATCAGACGAATGATCTACTTTTCTTGACTTGAGTTGAGCATTTGATTCGGTTAAATTAGACACCAGTCCTCTTACTTTCACTAAACGAGCTGTCCAGGAGTCTTTCGCTTTGACGCTAATCGAGCCAGGAGTGGGAATGCTCTTGATGGACTCAATCAACCAGCTTAGGTGAGCGTCAATGGACATTTCTGGGCGAGGCGAACTGGTGGAAGTGGACGCTGAAGGTGTAGATTTTGACTTGAGAAGCGATGAGTCAGAGCCAGACTTGCCCACTTGAAGGGTCGTACTGGTGGACCGATGCGGCGGCTTCACCACAGCGGGCAATGGAGTCATTACCTCCCAAAGGTATCCGGCAAATCCTCGGAACCAGGGAGAAGAGGTAAAATCGAGTCTTGAATTGACGTTTCTTCAAGTTCGAGATAAAAACATACACAAACACGTAAAATAAAAACAAACACACAGGTTCAACACATAAAAACGTTCACACAAGAGGTGACAATAGTTGTTGAGGGTGAGTTTGTTGGCGGTCGTCAGTCACTTGCGAGGCAGACGAAGCAAGACGAGCGATGTTACCATCGCGAAGGCTGGCGAGCAAGTGACTGACGACCGCCAACAAACTCAACCTCAACAACTATTGTCACCTCTTGTGTGAACGTTTTTATGTGTTGAACCTGTGTGTTTGTTTTTATTTTACGTGTTTGTGTATGTTTTTGTTTGTTTTTGAGTTACTTGTTTTCATGAGTAAAATGATTTTGAAACACTTTATTGTTTGTTCTTAACGATGTACAAAAAGAATAAACTTATATATGAGATGATCTAAATTAATCAGACAAAAATCAACACTTATTAAACCATTTAACGTTAAACATTTTTCACATACAATTTGAAACGATTTGTTGGTGATTCGATAGTTGCCAAACAGACGAAATGTATAACTGTGAAGCAGTCGACTTTGCTGCAGACCTTCAGCCTGTGTGGAATTATAAATAAAATTTTGTAAATCTATCAATTAATCTGACCCGTACCTTAAGCAAATTGGTTGCCACAATCGAGCCCATCCATTGTGTTCTACGGTAGAACATGTAGAGAGTACGATTTTGTCCTGTAATTCGTTTGAAATTGACATCTACAGCTGCACACTGGTGGACGAGCACAAACTGAACAAACAGTATGCAGAGTGTAAAAAATAAAAGTATGAAACGCAAGCCTAGCGGCATTTGCTTGAAAAACAAAGCAAGATAACAGACGTAACATTCCAATAAAATGAAAGCAGAAAAGAGGATTGTCAAGTATGGCGACCAGAATCGAGCATATTCTCGGATACGTTTGCACAGGTAGCTAATTTGTTTGTTCACCTTCAAGTATTCTAGCCAAAAATGCCCACGAAGAACTCGGTTGGTTGCCTTTGAAGGATTTCGAATTTTGCATTTCAATTTCCAATTGATTTTCACCAATTTATCTACAAATGTTTTCTGCTGAATTGTGACACATTTGCTTGCCAAAATCACATAGAATGGAATCAAGTAAAAATCTAAACTTTAAATAAGCACATCCAAAAAATAATCTAAAAATACTTACAATGAACCATAACATATAGATGTAATGGATTGAGCACAAGCCAAAACACAAACGATGTCAAGTTGACGTTAAAAGAAACATTTACGAACAAAATGTTTACATAGCAAAAAGTTAGAGTGCCAAGAAAAACTGCTTTTGCAAACCAATTTCCAAACTTGAGGAAAAGATGTCGAAATGTACACATTTTGTCAACATCGGAATTTGATTTTCCTTTTGGATAAATCAGAAAACGTTCCTCAATTGGTGGATCAACCGAAAACACAATCAAACAACCAATAGGCAAGAGTGTTATAATTATAGCAATTGAATTTGTAGGAGGCCAAACAACTCGGGGAGTCATTTGATGATACATGTTGAATGGACTCGTGGAAAGCGATTTCCAATCGATGTAACATTGAGCTCGTGATTCGCATTCCAAACCCACAATTCCATAGAGGGCAGTCCCAATGAACAGCACAAGTGTGAACACATAACATTTTCTGATCACTTCCAATTTATAAAAACAATCTTCATTGCGAATAACATCGAAATGATGATTGTGAGCATAGAAATTCAGTTTGCAAAATGAAGATATTTTCGAATTGATCTTTTCAAACATTTTGAAAACTCTAATTTTGATTTAGAATTATGTTCAAACGTATTGTAATCTTTGAAATTTTTTTTCTCTATTATTAAAATATGAATTTTAATAATAAAATCCAAAAACTGCCAAGATTGCAATCAAAATATATTATGAAGATTTATAATTTATATAAATTATAAATGTTTTTTAGATTATTTTGACAAATTCGCATTATTCATTTACTGTCATCAATCATCGAGATCAAAGATTTCTACCGGAATTAACCTAACGCAAGCAGTGACACGTTCGTTGACACAATTTTTAGCAAAATGAAAGAAATCGAACAGACTCACATGATCGTCCCTATGTCCTGATTGCGTGCAAACAATATCAACGTTTATTCTTGACGATATGCAAAAAATATTTGAAATGATATTAAAAGTTGAATAGAAATTATCAATAATGACACTGCTTAGTGAAAGTTCAAAGATTTGTTTCATTTTCAAGTGAAACATCATTAAAAATGAAACAGTGCACGCAAAATTGATCGCTAAAATGTTATTCAAGAGTATAATATATATGCCAAAAATGTGAATCCATTGAAGGTACTGATAACCATGTTTAGTGGAGCACCGAGAAAAGATTCATGTCAACATGTGAATGAGAAATAAATCAAAGAGTAAACGATGATCATTTCTATTTAACGAGAAAAAAAGAAATTAAATCAAAGGATTAAACAAAATTATTGACACAAAAACATACCAACTGTAGCAACTGTAAATATGAATGCATTCAATACCGAAAGAAAGCAAATTCTAGTCCTCTGGCAAACATTTTGATTTGCAAATTTTGAGCCAATAAAAAATGTTTTCCATTTCTTTTTACAATCACCAAGGGTAACATCTTCACTAGAGGATAATCTGGTTCACTGAAGTACACTTTATTGAAATTGAGAATCACTGGCTAAAAGAAGAACAAAACTAAATTCATCTGTTGCTTTCCAATCATGAGTGCGAATGCATCGAAATGCAGTGCATTTTCCAGTTCACTGCCTGATGGCCAGAATGAAAGATAGAATATCTACAAAGCCTTGAGAAAAAATTAAAAGGTTCAGCAGTTTGAATGTTGTGATCAGCTTTTTATTTTCAATTGCCAAATTTTCTCAATTAATTTGAAATATTCACTAAAATAGTCAATATTTTGTATAGGACAAAGTATGAGGGTTAGTTTGGGATTTATTTTTTTTGCAAAATTTATTGCCAAGAACTGGACTAGAGTTTCTTGCTAATTTTCACATGGAAAATGAATAAAATATATTCTAAACTATAAATTTAACTATTTCATAATCAATATTTTTTTCAATTATCATAATGTAGACGCGCGCTTATTGAAATGAAGGAACACAAGAGATAGGTTGCATAAAACGTTTATTGAGGAAACACAAGTTACAGAGAGTGAAGAGAGAAGAGGTAGTTGTAAAATACAATGAAGTAAGTGCGAACACGTGCGCGCTTTTATACTAACACGTCATGTACAGTGTTCCCATATTAGATATGTGCAAGCTCTCATAAACTTTTTCTTATCTATTTTTAATCATAGAAACCGATTCTGAAGTTAGTTTGGACGTAGCGCTGTGAAATCGCGAGTTTTTTCGAAGCATTTGAATATGTTGGATTTGCGCCTAAAATGTTGTCTTTCCTGTACAACTTTAAATCAATATTCTTGGCTTTTTGCTGTTATCTTTAGTTCTAAGTATTATCTAACTGATTTTTCTGATTTATATTGACAAAATATGATTACTAAATTAACTAGAATAAGATTTAAGTTGATAGCATAAGAAAATAAGTGAAATAAAGTTATACGTAACCAGCTCGTAACCTTATCTCGGTTTTCATCAGATTACTCGCGATTTCACAACGCTACGCCCAAACTGATTTCAGATTCGGTTTCTACGATAAAAAATAGACAAGAAAAACCTCATGAGAGCTTACACATATCTAATATGGGAACACTGTACATGGGGTGTAATCTGTGTGTACATCTAGAATGATCTAGATGTAATCGAATGTAATCGAACACAATCGAGATCACTTGAGCGCAATCTCAATTGTGCGTGAGTGTTCGAGTGAGCTCTCGTACAGGTATCGAATCAGCAGTGATGTACCTGTACAAATGACTCTTCTGGTTATTTCTGGTAGTGCGCCGATTGCCATCGGCTGCATGCAGGTAGATGTACGATCGGCGCTTGCGTTGAACGATTGATCGGTTCACTGTGTGGATGCGGAATGCGAATGCGTGCGCATCCGCGACCACTACAATAAAATAATTTTTAAATTAATTTAATTTTGGAAATATATTTATTAATCTAGTTATTAATTTAATATTCCACAAATTCAATTAAAGAATTATAAGGAATTGTTAATATTTACTATCAAGAATCGATTGCTAGCCCAGTGGATTTTTTTGTCATGCAAGTCTACAGATATAAGGTTTTGTTTTTGTTTACATTTGCAAATGACATGTCATGTCAGTGATTTGATGATTAAATAAATTATTTACCCCTTTTAAATGATTTCCTTTTTCATGAGTTTATACGAAATCATGTTGAACTTCCCATACAAGAGTAGAAACTGAAAATAATTACAATTAAAGCTAATCGATTCTATGATTTGTTTGTTTGTATGTTTTACCTTTGCAAACGTAGCCAAGGAAACCAAACCATAGTCGCCATAGGTGAATCCATAACGATTCTGTGTATTCAGCCCAGCAATAGCATGGGCAATATGCATTCGTACTCGTATACCAAAGGTTCGTGAGGAGTTATGGCGAACAATCGTGCCAAAAAGCAATTTACTCGGTTTATGAATTTGCTTAGTAACTTGAGCAAAGATGCAGTGAAGCACAAATAGTAAATTGCAAATTACAATCATCCAAGCACAAATGATGCATTTGGAAATCAATTGCAACCTTCCCTGAATAAGCCAGGTGGTATAGAGGCTATTTATGGGAACACAAATAACCAAGAAGACACAAAACAGTTTTCCATAAGTTTGATTGATCACAAAGAAGAATGTCAAACTTTGCACAAATAGACGACCAAATCGAGTGTACTGTACAACTGAAACAGCATTCACTTGTTTTGAAGCAATCTGTGTCAAAAGCACAAAGATTTGTTTCATTTTCAAGTAAAACATCATCAACAGTGAAACTGTACACGAGAAATTGATCGCTAGAATATGATTCAAGATTATAATGTATAATCCAAATGTGAATGCATTGAAATAACTGATGGTCATGCAAAGTAGAGATTTGAGAAAAGATTCATTCCAACATTTAAATGTGAAATAAATGCACGAGCAAACGATAATGATTTCTATAATAACAAAAATTATTTTATGATTTAATAAAATAATTGACCCGAAAAACTTACCAACTGTAGCCACAGTAAATATGAATGCATTAAATATCCAAAGAAAGCAAATTCTGGTACGATTGCAAACATTTTGGTTTCCATATTTCGAATCAACAAAGAATATTTTCCAATTCTTCTCAACAATCACCGTGTGTAGCATCTTGACAAGTGGATAATTAGGCTCTATGAAAAGCACTTTATTGTAATAGAAAATCATTGGCAGAAAGAAGAACATAATCAAGTTCATCTGTGGCTTTCCAATCATGAGTGTGAATGCATCGAAATGGAATGCATTTTCAAGCTCACTCCCTGATGACCAGAATGAAAGATAGAAAAAGTGCAAAGCCTTTAGAAATATGAACAAGTTCAGCAGTTTGAATGTTATAATCAGCTTCCGATTGTCAAATAGCCAAATTTTCTCAATCAAAATAAAGTATTCACGAAAATAGTTGAGATTTTGTATTGGACAAAGTATGAGTGAAAGCTTGCGATTCATTTTAGTAAAAATTTTGTTGAAAAACTAAATTCGATTTTCGTGCAAATTTTCAAATGAAAAATGAATTTAAAATATTTTAATATTTTTAATTTTATTAATTTTAATTAATATATTAGCATTATAATTGCCATTATGCACCGAAATGAAATTAATTTTAAATATTTAATTTAATTGTTTTAATATTAATTTTAATTTAAACTAATGATTTTTCACATTTTTGAAAATTTTGAAATGTTGCCCCAAAATAATATTAACGTTTATTCTTGACGATATAGAGAAAGAAGAATGTCATATTGGATATGATCTAAGTTTGATAGAAATTAGAAAAAATTATAACAACTTTTTTGTTAAATCTTACAATATGAAACGATTTGTTGGTGATTCGATAGTTGCCAAACAGACGAAACGCATACGAGTGCAGCAATTGACTGTCTTGGAGTATTTCCGCCTGTGTACAAATTTTAATAAAAAAATTTACAAACATTAATAAATTTAACCCAAATACCTTCACCAAATTTCGAGACAAAACTGGCTTCTGTCCGGATTTCATGCGATAACACATGTAGAATTCATGATTTAGGCGAGAAAATCGCCGAAACGCCTTCACCACAGTTGCACAATATCTGATGAGCATAAACTCGTCCAACACCAGCACGAGCACAATCAAAAAGAGCACCATCCGCAACATAAGAGGCACATTTGGCACAAATACAAATATGTAAAAACCATAGCACTGCATACAAATGAGTGACATCAACAGTCTGGTCAAATAAGGCGACCAGAATCGAGTGAATTCTTGAACACTTTCACACAAAACACACATTTGTCGATTTACCGAAAGGTACTCGAACCAGACACGCTGATACATGATTTCTTTTGTAGAAGTTTTCAAATTTTGAATTCTACTCAACCGGCCATTGATGTCCTTCATTTTGGAAATCAAAGTCGCCTGCTGAATTGTGATGTACTTGCTGACCAGAATCACATAGAATGGAAGTGTGTAGACAACTTTAAACAAAAAAACTATAGTAAAAGAAAAATATGAACAACTTACATAAGATATCATGGTATATGTGTAGGGGAGCGAGCACAATCCAGAACAGTGCCGAAGTGACATTGATATTATAGACAGAATTGTACCAAACATTTCCAAAGACAAAAGTGAGTCCACACGCGAGGATTACACATTCAGTCGTAAGCGCCAATTTGATAAATCGTTTTCGGAATGACATCATTTGAACCAATTCATCTAGGAAAAATCAAAATCAAATTTTAAAATATTTTCAAATAAAACTAACCTTTTCTTATCTTTTTTAACCAAATGAGGATAAATGAAGAAGCGCTTCTCAATCGGAGGCGTGAGCAGCAGTCCAATCCAACTCGAAATGCAAAACAAGTCAACAGTGCCGCCCAACATGTTGATCTGATGCAAAACAACATTTGGAAACATTTGATGATACATGCTGTAGGGACTTGAGGCCAGTACGGCCCATTCGATTTCACACGATGGTCGAGATTCACATTCAAGCCCGAATATTCCATACAAATCGGTGAATGTGTACAGAAAAAGTGAGAATATATAACACTTTCGGATGGCCACAAGTGGGTACGCATCGGTAATATGGCCACGAATAGCATCGTGCTGATCGTGATGGGCATAGAAGGCAAACTTTAAAAAATTCACAACTTGAGCGATTCTTTTCAGCATTTTGTTCAGTTGGCGCAGTTTTGAATAACAAATAAAACTAAAAATCAGAAACACACAAATTTCTATTTCGAACAATAAAATATATCCGGCAAGATTCATACACAATTGAATTGTTATTAACAATATGCAAAATTTCACAATATCACGAAAGCAACTTTCAAATGTCACAATGACTAATGATATATATGTACTTAATGATAATAAAATCACGAGATATTTGAATAAAATTTATAAAATACACATTTTATTGAATTAAATGTGTGATTTTATATAAATATTATTTTATTATTGTTTTTTGTCTTGAACTGAAAAGAATTGGTCCTTGAAATTGTTTTAATGCCTTATCCAAGGATCATTAGCACTTCAAAATTAAATTTAAACTTTTTAATTTCAAAACCAATTTTCAATTTGCCTCTCCGTACAATATCATTCTAATTTTCGAATAATGAAGAACGGCACGTGAAGCTCTAAAAAGTTTCGATTTTGGTATGGATTTTAGATTAACCGAATAAATATATTTATTATCTACAGGAAGGTGAATACAAAAAAATATTTGAAATTGGGTTTTAGATAAATAAATTTACAATGATTTAAAATGGATTTACAATACAAGAAAATTCAAATTAAATGATTTTAAAGATTTATAAATATTGTTACAAAAATCAAAACTAAAGAAATGAAATTAAATTTTGACAATTCCCCAGCCCCACTCAGAACGCATCCATACTTCTTAGGAGTACAGCCCTCATCCTGCAATTCTTTCTCAGTCAAAAAAAACATCAGCCAAGTCAGTCTTGTCGTCCTTGCACTCGTCATACTTGAGCGCTGGTTTCAAACACAAAACTGTTGCTCAGGAGAGACAGCACGACTGTCCCTTGACTTTATCAGTTGTCTCATCGTTGACATTGTCCAAGTAAAGTTTCTCTGTTGCATTGGCGTACTTGGACACACAGGGTTGAAGTTAGTCTTGGATTTTTGTCTGGCATTTTTTGGGTTATTTTTGATGATTTTGGCCAGTTTGGAAATGTCAGCCTCGAAAGTTTCATCTGCAGAGATGTTTTGAAAGTAGCAAAAAAGAATTAATTCAAAATACAAAAAATGAGTAATTTTGGAAGATTTTTGATGATGAAATCAAATTTGTCAAGTGAATTGTAATTGTATTTTGTCCTTTTATTTAGTCAAAAAGCGAAAACTCCTTTTTCGTTTGACTCAATTGTCTTTTCTATTAATAGAGAAACGTACTATTTTTGGTATGCGAGAGGGATTGTTTCATTTACAAATAGCAAATTTCAATTGCACTGTTTTGCATGGGGTCCAATGTTTGCTTTTGTTTTTGTTTTTAATAAAGTCGTGAGTTTGATGCTATCTGTTTCATTGTTTAGTATTTGACTCATCGACACGAGAAATTGTTGATAATTTGAATGTGAAACTCCCATAAACCTCCAAACTTGCAAAAAACAAATAAAATACGGAACAAAATTATTTGGGCGTTTCTGATATTGATCAACAAATTTATTGATAAAATTTTGTACACGACACACATTTACAGTAACAATCTCAGTACATAATGAACTTTGCAACAAGTTGATTTCTGGACAAAACAAAAACAAAAGCAATAATCCCAAAGTTGGAAGATCCACTATCATTGGAACCATTTGTGCAGCCATACCTCTCCTGAGTACGGCCAGCGTCCCTCATTTCCTTTTCTTGTGCATCCAAAGAGGCCGCAATTCTGTCTTTAACTTCTTTACAAACTTCAAAATTGAGCACTGGTTTTATGCATGCAAACATGCTCCAAGTGAGACAGCACATTTTGTATTTTGTTGCATTGCTTGTTGGACCATAATCGATAACATTTTTGATGATTTGTAAGGAGGCAACAGGGTACAATGTCGTTGAGGATTTGTTGGGCATATTTTTGGAGCGATTAACAAAACTGGATCTAGTTGAATGTAAATTGGCAGTTCAGAACTGGTGATGTTGAAACAAAAAGAAAATCTTCTTAAAGATGGTCCTATTGCTATTGATGGCAATGAAAGTGATCCAAATGGATCAAATAAGGTCGTTTCATAAGTTTGAAACTCACTATTTCCCAAACAACATACAATTAGGTCCTGCACAATCAAATTGTTAATTGTATTCCATAATGCAATGAAGGTGTTTAGTTTTGGGTTTTCGTTTAATTATCTCAAATCGCTCACATTTGTCAGCTATACTGCTCGCAGTAAATTCTAGTATTTTCAAGTGAAACTTAGCACTGTGATTTGTTTGGTGATTTGCTCGGTCTATTTTCATTCGATTCCTCAATCCGCCCAACTAGCCCACAATCAAATTTACTATTTTAAAATTTATAATAATAATTAGTGAGAATATTCAAATTAAATTTTAATTAATTAAATTAATTAATTAAAATGTAAAGTTATTTTGAATGGTTGAATTTTTAATTTAGAATAATATTTTTAATTTAAATAATATTATAATTTATATTTCGAGAAATTTAGCCTCACAAAACAACAGTACAAGAAGAATCTCAAAATGTTTGTTATGTTTCTGCTCAAGCCAATCCACGGCATTGACTATTTTGTGCAGTATTATTTGTTCATAGAACAAATTTGGCTGTCTCACAATTGCAAGTTTGTCATCATGGCCAAGTTGATCAACCTTGTAATAGCCCTAGCAAGTGTGCACTTTTTCTATCTTGCCGTTTGGTGGCCAGGCAGTGCACTGCAGCGTGCCATCCACTTTGATGCTTTAGCACAGCTGATTGGCAAAGAGCAGATTAGTTTCATTTCGTTCATCAGTACCTTCATGCTTCTGTACTTCAATCACAAACTCTTTGGCACCACCAACTATCCCCTTGTGCGTATGCTCTATCCCGTGATTGTCTACAGTGATTGGCGTTCATTCTTTATTCGGCCCAAATTTGCAAATCACGATGTTTGCAGTCGAACACGAAAGTGCTTTTTGTTCATTCAAAATCTGTTCAACAGTATCATTGTAACTTTTGGTAAGTAAATTCGAAAAATTTGTTATTTTAATTTATTGTATATTTAAAAATTATTTACATTATTTTGTATATTTTATTCAATTGGACACTGATTTCAAGTTTAATTGTAATGCAAAATGATTATTCCCTTTGGTGCGCTCTCGGTTGGATTACTTTTAGCCATCTGAATGGAGCTCTGTTTGCTTGTTTTATTGTCAACTTGATTCACACATTAGCGATCAATTTGTCCTGTACTGTTTCACTGTTGATGATGTTCTATCTCAAAATACAGCAAATTTTCGAGATTTTGGTACAAATTTGTTCAACAACAGTCGAGTGTCCATTCCCACTTAGGAATTATATTCGCTTTCGGCGAACATTCGTACACTGCTTGAGCTTCTTCTTCTCTGTCAACTGTTTCCACGGTAAACTATTCTGTGCAGTATTGGTCACCTATGTGCCAATGAATCTAATTCTGAGCATGTGGATCATTCAAGGCAAACTGTCCTTTGTTCCCAAACTGTTTGTATACTTCTGGATTGCATACATTTGTAATCTATTGTTTGTGTTCCACTGCATCTTTGCACAGTGCACCGCACACATTCACAGACCAGCCAAATTACTATTTGGTATGTTAGTTCGACGTAATTCAGCTCAAAATATGACAATACGCACGCGAGTGCACATCGCCAACCAAGTCGCTGCGCTTCATACTCCAAATCGGTACGGCTTTACCTATGGAGTCTTTGGACTGGTGTCCCTCAATACATTCTCAAAGGTACGAATATTTGTTAATTATTTTAAAATTAATAATCTTACTCATTTATTTTATCGATTAATCAAGTTTGTACTTTTGTATGGAAAATATTGCATCATTTCGTATAAATTGATGCAGAAAAGAATCATCGAGTAAAAAATTTTATGAGTAGGTTCTCAAATGCATATTTTCATAATAATGATCATTTAAAAAATTAAAAATCGGGAAACGATTCGCGTCCTACAAAAAATATTTTATTTGAATTGACAGATAATGAAAGATTGTTATAAAATTGTTTAAATGAATAAAATAAAACTTATAATATTTTAATTGACTATTTGAAACTTGTTTATTTCGAGTATTGATTAAAGGTTGAAACAATATTTTTCTTTTCCGAAATTCACATGATCTGTTTCCAACTTTATCATTAATTATTTGGAAGTGACGGTCGGAAGTTTTGAAAATTTAAAAATCAATCATTTGTCTTCGTGGGCTTTTGAAATTGTTTTAACTATTTAATAATTTATTTCTTCAAATAACTTTTACTTTTATTTTCAGAATTAATCAACTTTTAATAAATTAACAACTGTATATTTGATTATTTGAAAGTTTTGATCAGTTTTCATCCCAAAACTATTGGCTCAACAAAAAAATATTAAGAAGCAAAAATCTCATTTGATTAATTAACTTAAGTTTGAAAACAAAAATGGACATCTCAAAATTGGTACGTCTCTTTCTGCGCGTCAGCGAAAATGTGTCCCGACCAGTACTTTTGCATGTGAGCGCATTGCGGCAAAACTGTGATCCAATCAAACTGCACCCAAACCATGAGCAGCCAATCAATTTGCTTAATCACTTTTACTTTGTGCTGGGCATTCTTCTGTTTGCCATCATTTACGGAACATTTGGACTTCAGTACGCTTCTGGTGAGATGATTAGCTGGAATTTAAATTTTACTACAAGTGAGGCCATGTTTGCTCATCAAATTTCATCCCGAAAAATTTGGCCACAATTTGATGTGATAATGCTGCTGGATATTGTGGACGCTTTTTTGGTGTATTTGGCATTTATTTATTCACCAAACATTGAACGTCGTTATAGAATATTCAGAATTGGCCGGAAAAAATTTGTCATTGGAACTAAAGGTAAAATTGAATGTTAAATTAAACAATTATTGATTTAACAATATTTGATTCAATTTATCAATACTAAACACAGAATATTCTTCAGAGGAAGCATTGAAAATCATCGCAAATGACACCACATTCAAGAAACGTGGCAATTACTCAGCGTTTGTAGCTTATCTTGCCTATGTTGGCTTTTGTTGGTTAAGTATTTGGCAAAACTTGTTACACACGATCACCTTCGTTGAATTATTCTACTGGATTTTTATATTTCCTTTATGCAGTGTCTACATGTTGTATGGTAATTATATATTAAGTATATTAAGTATATTAAGTATATTAAGTATATTAAGTATATTAAGTATATTAAGTATATTAAGTATATTAAGTATATTAAGTATATTAAGTATATTAAGTATATTAAGTATATTAAGTATATTAAGTATATTAAGTATATTAAGTATACTAGTATTAAGTGACGCCGATGGCGTAAAGTCGGAGCAAACGGTATAGCCAATAGAAAATGTATTGTATGATTTTACTTTCTTTACAGTGAGCGGTAATTTAGGTACACATATTTTTGTAACACAAGATAATTCCTCTAGTTTTGACCAGTATTAAGCTATTTTATAAATTATTTTTTATATACAAAAAAACTTTTTCCCTGCTTTGGAACAACACTATTTCAGCTCACAATCGAGTTGAATTGTATAATCTAAAGATTTTCAGAAACAAATTACTTCTCGTCTTCAGTTTGAGTAACTAATCTGTAAAGACAATATTATAATTGTATGCCGTCCCAACCAAAAACGGTACCACTGAGTTTGTTTGCTTAAAAAGATAAGTAATGCTTTTAAATCGGTTAAAATATTATATTTAACGGTATTACCACATGTAAAATGTTTTTAGCAATGAAAATAATTGAAATCTTTTAGACTAAAGAAAATTATTCTGTCTCTCGAAATGAGAGAGAATTTTACATTCGTACATTTAGTAGTGAAGCACAAAATCGTCCAAAAGAATCCTCAAGAGAGTTCTATACAGCAGAAATAGTGCATTCTGGAAATTACCATCAACATATAACAAAAAATATCTTTTTAGTCTTCCATTTCATAAGTTTGAAGCTTTATACTCATAATAGGATACAATCTAAATATCAAAACTATCTTTGGAAAATACTAAATAAGACATAACATCATAAAGGTAATATAATTAAATGTTCTGTGAATACATTTCCACCATCGCAACCAAAAAAATATATATTTTTATATGTTCTAGACTACATAATTTAATTTGTATTCTCCATAAAGTACAGATGTAAAAAATAGTACCCTGTAGTTGACAATTGTGCTGTGACACAACTTAAATAACTTAATGAAAGCAATTAATTGTCTGAACGTGAGTGATTGTCTGAACGTGAGTGAAGACTATCCCTTGACTTTTGGCCGTTTTTGTCGGCGCAACTCCTCCGAGGTTTCTTGACCGATTTGGATGAAATTTGGCAGAAATGCTTAAAATTATGTGAATTTGTGCGTAACGTGCTCAAAAGGTCAAAAAGTTGTGTTTTAGGTATAGCTGCCATTCAAATTTCACCTAAGTCATTCTTCTGTTTGAGGGTCAAGCCATTTTCCAGTGTTCCCAACAATGAGTGCAACAATGGGAGTTCAACCATTTAATGTTTGAGCGCATGATTGGGTTTAGGTGAGGTGTTAGGTAGGTTAGGTGCCGTGTAGGATTGGGTTTAGGTGAGGCGTTAGGTAGGTTAGGTGCCGTGTAGGATTGGGTTTAGGTGAGGCGTTAGGTAGGTTAGGTGCCGTGTAGGATTGGGTTTAGGTGAGGTGTTAGGTAGGTTAGGTGCCGTGTAGGATTGGGTTTAGGTGAGGCGTTAGGTAGGTTAGGTGCCGTGTAGGATTGGGTTTAGGTGAGGTGTTAGGTAGGTTAGGTGCCGTGTAGGATTGGGTTTTGGTGAGGTGTTAGGTAGGTTAGGTGCCGTGTATGATTGGGTTTTGGTGAGGTGTTAGGTAAGTTAGGTGCCGTGTAGGATTGGGTTTAGGTGAGGTGTTAGGTAGGTTAGGTGCCGTGTAGGATTAGGTTGAAAATGTTTTATTGCGTTTTAAAAATCAAGTTTACAAATGAGATTTATAAATGTGTTACAGTTTGTTAGTGCAAGCACTGAGAAGCATGTGTCTTGTGTACACAGCTGAGTTGATGTTGTATAAATGAGGTTGTGAATGTGTTTTAAACAGAGAGTGAGTGTCAAGTTTGTGATACAGAGTGTTTTACAAAGTTGGTTTACAAAGGGAGTGTGATTGAAATCAATAATTCAAAAGAAATATATACAAGGGAAGAGGGAAGTGGGCATTAATTAAATCTGACTAGGAATGGTAATTTACAAATGAGGAATACATTACGGAGAATAATACTTTGTGCATTATGTACATGAGTTTAAATCGCATACTTTTTTTCATTTTTTTTAATTTTTTTGGGCATGCGAATCAAATCAAAAATCATTTCGATTGTTTTGTTTTGTTATGGTTGTTATTGGTTGTCATTGTGTAGGATTGGGTAGATTTGCGCGATTACTTTCAAGAAGATCTTGTATGTAGGATTGGGTTTAGGTGATGTGTTAGGTAGGTTAGGTGCCGTGTAGGATTGGGTTTTGGTGAGGCGTTAGGTAGGTTAGGTGCCGTGTAGGATTGGGTTTAGGTGAGGTGTTAGGTAGGTTAGGTGCCGTGTAGGATTGGGTTTAGGTGAGGTGTTAGGTAGGTTAGGTGCCGTGTAGGATTGGGTTTAGGTGAGGTGTTAGGTAGGTTAGGTGCCGTGTAGGATTGGGTTTAGGTGAGGTGTTAGGTAGGTTAGGTGCCGTGTAGGATTGGGTTTTGGTGAGGCGTTAGGTAGGTTAGGTGCCGTGTAGGATTGGGTTTAGGTGAGGTGTTAGGTAGGTTAGGTGCCGTGTAGGATTGGGTTTAGGTGAGGTGTTAGGTAGGTTAGGTGCCGTGTAGGATTGGGTTTAGGTGAGGTGTTAGGTAGGTTAGGTGCCGTGTAGGATTGGGTTTAGGTGAGGTGTTAGGTAGGTTAGGTGCCGTGTAGGATTGGGTTTAGGTGAGGTGTTAGGTAGGTTAGGTGCCGTGTAGGATTGGGTTTAGGTGAGGTGTTAGGTAGGTTAGGTGCCGTGTAGGATTGGGTTTTGGTGAGGCGTTAGGTAGGTTAGGTGCCGTGTAGGATTGGGTTTAGGTGATGTGTTAGGTAGGTTAGGTGCCGTGTAGGATTGGGTTTTGGTGAGGCGTTAGGTAGGTTAGGTGCCGTGTAGGATTGGGTTTAGGTGAGGTGTTAGGTAGGTTAGGTGCCGTGTAGGATTGGGTTGAAAATGTTTTATTGCGTTTAAAAAATCAAGTTTACAAATGAGACTTATAAATGTGTTACAGTTTGTTAGTGCAAGCACTGAGAAGCATGTGTCTTGTGTACACAGCTGAATTGATGTTGTATAAATGAGGTTGTGAATGAGTTTTAAACAGAAAGTTAGTGTCAAGTTTGTGATACAGAGTGTTTTACAAAGTTGGTTTACAAAGGAGTGTGATTGAAATCAATAATTCAAAAGAAATATATACAAGGGAAGAGGGAAGTGGGCATTAATTAAATCTGACTAGGAATGGTAATTTACAAATGAGGAATACATTACGGAGAATAATACTTTGTGCATTATGTACATGAGTTTAAATCGCATACTTTTTTTCATTTTTTTTCAATTTTTTTGGGCATGCGAATCAAATCAAAATCATTTCGATTGTTTTGTTTTGTTATGGTTGTTATTGGTTGTCATTGTGTAGGATTGGGTAGATTTGCGCGATTACTTTCAAGAAGATCTTGTATGTAGGATTGGGTTTAGGTGATGTGTTAGGTAGGTTAGGTGCCGTGTAGGATTGGGTTTTGGTGAGGCGTTAGGTAGGTTAGGTGCCGTGTAGGATTGGGTTTAGGTGAGGTGTTAGGTAGGTTAGGTGCCGTGTAGGATTGGGTTTAGGTGAGGTGTTAGGTAGGTTAGGTGCCGTGTAGGATTGGGTTTAGGTGAGGTGTTAGGTAGGTTAGGTGCCGTGTAGGATTGGGTTTAGGTGAGGTGTTAGGTAGGTTAGGTGCCGTGTAGGATTGGGTTTTGGTGAGGCGTTAGGTAGGTTAGGTGCCGTGTAGGATTGGGTTTAGGTGATGTGTTAGGTAGGTTAGGTGCCGTGTAGGATTGGGTTTTGGTGAGGCGTTAGGTAGGTTAGGTGCCGTGTAGGATTGGGTTTAGGTGAGGTGTTAGGTAGGTTAGGTGCCGTGTAGGATTGGGTTTTGGTGAGGCGTTAGGTAGGTTAGGTGCCGTGTAAGATTGGGTTTAGGTGAGGTGTTAGGTAGGTTAGGTGCCGTGTAAGATTGGGTTTAGGTGAGGTGTTAGGTAGGTTAGGTGCCGTATAGGATTGGGTTTAGGTGATGTGTTAGGTAGGTTAGGTGCCGTGTAGGATTGGGTTTTGGTGAGGCGTTAGGTAGGTTAGGGTGCCGTGTAGGGATTGGGTTTTGGTGAGGCGTTAGGTAGGTTAGGTGCCGTGTAGGATTGGGTTTAGGTGAGGTGTTAGGTAGGTTAGGTGCCGTGTAGGATTGGGTTTTGGTGAGGTGTTAGGTAGGTTAGGTGCCGTGTAAGATTGGGTTTAGGTGAGGTGTTAGGTAGGTTAGGTGCCGTGTAGGATTGGGTTTAGGTGAGGTGTTAGGTAGGTTAGGTGCCGTGTAGGATTGGGTTTAGGTGATGTGTTAGGTAGGTTAGGTGCCGTGTAAGGATTGGGTTTAGGTGAGGTGTTAGGTAGGTTAGGTGCCGTGTAGGATTGGGTTTTGGTGAGGCGTTAGGTAGGTTAGGTGCCGTGTAGGATTGGGTTTTGGTGAGGTGTTCGGTAGGTTAGGTGCCGTGTAGAATTGGGTTTTGGTGAGGTGTTAGGTAGGTTAGGTGCCGTGTAGGATTGGGTTTAGGTGAGGTGTTAGGTAGGTTAGGTGCCGTGTAGGATTGGGTTTAGGTGAGGTGTTAGGTAGGTTAGGTGCCGTGTAGGATTGGGTTTAGGTGAGGTGTTAGGTAGGTTAGGTGCCGTGTAGGATTGGGTTTAGGTGAGGTGTTAGGTAGGTTAGGTGCCGTGTAGGATTGGGTTTTGGTGAGGCGTTAGGTAGGTTAGGTGCCGTGTAGGATTGGGTTTAGGTGATGTGTTAGGTAGGTTAGGTGCCGTGTAGGATTGGGTTTTGGTGAGGCGTTAGGTAGGTTAGGTGCCGTGTAGGATTGGGTTTAGGTGAGGTGTTAGGTAGGTTAGGTGCCGTGTAGGATTGGGTTGAAAATGTTTTATTGCGTTTAAAAAATCAAGTTTACAAATGAGACTTATAAATGTGTTACAGTTTGTTAGTGCAAGCACTGAGAAGCATGTGTCTTGTGTACACAGCTGAATTGATGTTGTATAAATGAGGTTGTGAATGAGTTTTAAACAGAAAGTTAGTGTCAAGTTTGTGATACAGAGTGTTTTACAAAGTTGGTTTACAAAGGGAGTGTGATTGAAATCAATAATTCAAAAGAAATATATACAAGGGAAGAGGGAAGTGGGCATTAATTAAATCTGACTAGGAATGGTAATTTACAAATGAGGAATACATTACGGAGAATAATACTTTGTGCATTATGTACATGAGTTGAAATCGCATACTTTTTTTTCATTTTTTTTCAATTTTTTTGGGCATGCGAATCAAATCAAAATCATTTCGATTGTTTTGTTTTGTTATGGTTGTTATTGGTTGTCATTGTGTAGGATTGGGTAGATTTGCGCGATTACTTTCAAGAAGATCTTGTATGTAGGATTGGGTTTAGGTGATGTGTTAGGTAGGTTAGGTGCCGTGTAGGATTGGGTTTTGGTGAGGTGTTCGGTAGGTTAGGTGCCGTGTAAGATTGGGTTTTGGTTAGGTGTTAGGTAGGTTAGGTGCCGTGTAGGATTGGGTTTAGGTGAGGTGTTAGGTAGGTTAGGTGCCGTGTAGGATTGGGTTTAGGTGAGGTGTTAGGTAGGTTAGGTGCCGTGTAGGATTGGGTTTTGGTGAGGCGTTAGGTAGGTTAGGTGCCGTGTAGGATTGGGTTTAGGTGAGGCGTTAGGTAGGTTAGGTGCCGTGTAGGATTGGGTTTAGGTGAGGTGTTAGGTAGGTTAGGTGCCGTGTAGGATTGGGTTTTGGTTAGGTGTTAGGTAGGTTAGGTGCCGTGTAGGATTGGGTTTAGGTGAGGTGTTAGGTAGGTTAGGTGCCGTGTAGGATTGGGTTTAGGTGAGGTGTTAGGTAGGTTAGGTGCCGTGTAGGATTGGGTTTAGGTGAGGTGTTAGGTAGGTTAGGTGACGTGTAGGATTGGGTTTAGGTGAGGTGTTAGGTAGGTTAGGTGCCGTGTAGGATTGGGTTTAGGTGAGGTGTTAGGTAGGTTAGGTGACGTGTAGGATTGGGTTTAGGTGAGATGTTAGGTAAGTTAGGTGACGTGTAGGATTGGGTTTTGGTGAGGTGTTAGGTAGGTTAGGTGCCGTGTAGGATTGGGTTTAGGTGAGGTGTTAGGTAGGTTAGGTGCCGTGTAGGATTGGGTTTAGGTGAGGTGTTAGGTAGGTTAGGTGCCGTATAGGATTGGGTTTAGGTGAGGTGTTAGGTAGGTTAGGTGCCGTGTAAGATTGGGTTTAGGTGAGGTGTTAGGTAAGTTAGGTGCCGTGTAGGATTGGGTTTAGGTGAGGTGTTAGGTAGGTTAGGTGCCGTGTAGGATTGGGTTTTGGTGAGGTGTTAGGTAGGTTAGGTGCCGTGTAGGATTGGGTTTAGGTTATGTGTTAGGTAGGTTAGGTGCCGTGTAGGATTGGGTTTTGGTTAGGTGTAAGGTAGGTTAGGTGCCGTGTAGGATTTCGTTTTGGTTAGGTGTTAGGTAGGTTAGGTGCCGTGTAGGATTGGGTTTAGGTTATGTGTTAGGTAGGTTAGGTGCCGTGTAAGATTGGGTTTAGGTGAGGTGTTAGGTAAGTTAGGTGCCGTGTAGGATTGGGTTTAGGTGAGGTGTTAGGTAGGTTAGGTGCCGTGTAGGATTAGGTTGAAAATGTTTTATTGCGTTTTAAAAATCAAGTTTACAAATGAGATTTATAAATGTGTTACAGTTTGTTAGTGCAAGCACTGAGAAGCATGTGTCTTGTGTACACAGCTGAGTTGATGTTGTATAAATGAGGTTGTGAATGTGTTTTAAACAGAGAGTGAGTGTCAAGTTTGTGATACAGAGTGTTTTACAAAGTTGGTTTACAAAGGGAGTGTGATTGAAATCAATAATTCAAAAGAAATATATACAAGGGAAGAGGGAAGTGGGCATTAATTAAATCTGACTAGGAATGGTAATTTACAAATGAGGAATACATTACGGAGAATAATACTTTGTGCATTATGTACATGAGTTGAAATCGCATACTTTTTTTCATTTTTTTTTAATTTTTTTGTGCATGCGAATCAAATCAAAATCATTTCGATTGTTTTGTTTTGTTATGGTTGTTATTGGTTGTCATTGTGTAGGATTGGGTAGATTTGCGCGATTACTTTCAAGAAGATCTTGTATGTAGGATTGGGTTTAGGTGAGGTGTTTGGTAGGTTAGGTGCCGTGTAGGATTGGGTTTAGGTGAGGCGTTAGGTAGGTTAGGTGCCGTGTAGGATTGGGTTTAGGTGAGGTGTTAGGTAGGTTAGGTGCCGTGTAGGATTGGGTTTAGGTGAGGTGTTAGGTAGGTTAGGTGCCGTGTAGGATTGGGTTTGGGTGAGGTGTTTGGTAGGTTAGGTGCCGTGTAGGATTGGGTTTAGGTGAGGCGTTAGGTAGGTTAGGTGCCGTGTAGGATTGGGTTTAGGTGAGGCGTTAGGTAGGTTAGGTGCCGTGTAGGATTGGGTTTGGGTGAGGTGTTTGGTAGGTTAGGTGCCGTGTAGGATTGGGTTTAGGTGAGGTGTTAGGTAGGTTAGGTGCCGTGTAGGATTGGGTTTGGGTGAGGTGTTTGGTAGGTTAGGTGCCGTGTAGGATTGGGTTTGGGTGAGGTGTTTGGTAGGTTAGGTGCCGTGTAGGATTGGGTTTAGGTGAGGCGTTAGGTAGGTTAGGTGCCGTGTAGGATTGGGTTTAGGTGAGGCGTTAGGTAGGTTAGGTGCCGTGTAGGATTGGGTTTAGGTGAGGCGTTAGGTAGGTTAGGTGCCGTGTAGGATTGGGTTTAGGTGAGGCGTTAGGTAGGTTAGGTGCCGTGTAGGATTGGGTTTAGGTGAGGTGTTAGGTAGGTTAGGTGCCGTGTAGGATTGGGTTTTGGTGAGGCGTTAGGTAGGTTAGGTGCCGTGTAGGATTGGGTTTTGGTGAGGCGTTAGGTAGGTTAGGTGCCGTGTAGGATTGGGTTTAGGTGAGGTGTTAGGTAGGTTAGGTGCCGTGTAGGATTGGGTTTAGGTGAGGCGTTAGGTAGGTTAGGTGCCGTGTAGGATTGGGTTTGGGTGAGGTGTTTGGTAGGTTAGGTGCCGTGTAGGATTGGGTTTGGGTGAGGTGTTTGGTAGGTTAGGTGCCGTGTAGGATTGGGTTTAGGTGAGGTGTTAGGTAGGTTAGGTGCCGTGTAGGATTGGGTTTAGGTGAGGCGTTAGGTAGGTTAGGTGCCGTGCCGTTCAGACCGATCCATTGAGCCGTTTGGCCGGAATCGTCTACACAAGCCTTTTCCTATCAAGCGGCGCCAGAGGACTCGTTCACTCACAAACTCACACCCTCGCTACGCTCGGGCGTGAGTTTGTTCGTTCGCTCCTCCAATTAAGTATATTAAGTATATTAAGTATATTAAGCAATAACTTTGCAGAACTGTCATTAATAATTTTAAAACATATTTTAGCAATGTTCAACTCAGTCATATTGATTGTGCTCACCAGTCGCTACATTTGCATCAGACAACATTCTATACTGGACAAGCTCAAGTTGATCAATCAGCGATTGCTTATGTTGAAACAAGAGAGAAAATTTGCTCTGCCGCAAATGTATCTGCTGCATTTCGTTCAAATCAACTCAGAGATAATTCACATATGTCGTGTCATACAGGCGTATTCCCGATACTGTGCACCATTTCTGTCCATTATAACTCCGTACAACATCTCGGTGCAGTGTTACTGTTTCTATGTAATCTTCTCCACCAACATACCCAAAAGTTTAAAGTTTTTCTTCTGGACTGGAGTGCTGAGCCGAAATGCGCTTCTGTTTGCGATCACCCGAGAGTGTGCTCGAGTGGTGCAGTACAACAAACGCATCATGAAACAGAATGAACAGTTCTATCTCAATTATGCTCAAATTGGTGGCTTTCGAGCCAACAGACTCGGATTCAAGTTCAGTGTCCTGCAGGAGAGTGGTCGATTGAATTTGTATTCGTTTCGTCTTTTCGACAATTATCGCATTACAAACAAGACTTTCTATATGGCAAGTTACTAATTCAATTTGAATTTTAATTGATTTTAATTGCTATTTATTTTACAGATTATTGTCTACATTGCGACCTTTTTCATATTTGTCTTTGAGCATGAGGTTAAATATTAAATAAAAAAATTGTTATTACAGAATATTGCATTTTACATTTAAACCGAATATCAAAATTGTTTCACTTAAGAATTGCAAGATTTCCTTCTAAACTTTGCCAAGGAAACTTTTAATTATCCGCCTGAGGATATAAACTTTTGCTAAATGTTGCCGCACTTGCGTCACTTTTAATAATATTAACAAAAACTTGTTTATTTAATTACACTTCATTTTGGAAATGCATTTACAATATAAGTGAATTATTATTAATTCGAAAATAAATTATCATGATATTACAAACATTTTTTACGAAATATCGCCACTTGTTTTAAAAAAAATAACATTAAATAATATATAAATTTAAAATTTGAAATAAATTTAAATAATCAATATATATATTTGATAAAGTAGTAAATGTTTATTTCATACTGGTGTTTTATTTTATTTTTGCGAATAAATGATTGCACTGAATTTACTTAAATGAATAAATGGATTTCTTGTGGGATTTTCCGAAAAACAGGTTATCACA
Organism: Rhizoglyphus robini; assembly: GCA_023373905.1. Taxonomy (NCBI): domain Eukaryota; kingdom Metazoa; phylum Arthropoda; class Arachnida; order Sarcoptiformes; family Acaridae; genus Rhizoglyphus; species Rhizoglyphus robini. The sequence continues at coordinate 1,421,019 of JAKIJQ010000048.1, read as the reverse complement.
AGATTTATTTCTCCGAAATAATTAGTGCGTCATCAACATTTGAGTAGAATTGGCTTAAATTGACTTTAATGAGACTATTTCATTACATTTGATTAGAATATTTTCATCGGATTGACATATTCATGGAGAAGCAAAGTAAAGTTGTGTTTGATATTGAAAATGAGCCAACTGAAATTAAACTTGAAACGAGAGAAAACTTATTCACACGCTTTCTCACCTATTTGGGCCAAGTAAAATGGTCAAATGTGTTGATTTTCTCAGTGTTGCACAGTGTGACTGGTCTGGGCATCCTATACTTTGTGTATGGTCCACCGATTCGACTGTTCACTGTTCTGTTCTTCTATGTCATTGTCACTTACTCTGCCTTGGGAATGTCCGTTGGGGCACATCGACTGTGGTCTCACAGGAGTTTTAAAGCAGGAGTCCTGTTTCAAATGTTCCTGTCAATAGGTCAAGCGATGGCCATGAGTGGAAGTGTCATGTCCTACGCAAGAGACCACCGAACCCATCATAAGTATCCAAACACAGATGCAGACCCGATGAATCCGAGTAAAGGGTTGATTTACTCGCACATTGGCTGGTTGATGATGAAAAGGCCACAGACTGTTAAAGATCATGAGGACTTTAGTGATCTTCAAGACAATTTGGTGGTTCGGTACCAGCACAAATTCTACCCGATTATCTCCGTCATTTTTGGAGTGGTAATACCCACAGCTGTGCCAGTCTACATATGGCAGGAAGATCTTCTCACATCCTTTCTAGTATGCACCGTCTTTCGAGTCACTCTTGTATTGCATCATTTTTTCCTTGTCAACTCACTGGCTAACTTCCTCGGTAACCGTCCATACGATTACAGAATTCGTGCCACAGACAACCGCCTTGTCGGGTACTTGACTTTTGGCGAAGGCAATCAAAACTACCATCACACCTTCCCGTACGACTACACCTCCAGTGGCAAACAGTTCTGGGAGTGCTACAATCCGTCAACTCTACTCATTGAAGTAGCTCACATCTTTGGACAGGCATACGACCTCAAACGAGCAACTCCCGAGTTGATTGAGAGCACAATTCAACAAACAGGCGTTCCCGCTTGTTTTGGTCCACCAAAAGGATTGTGCATTCGAGTAATCAATGGAGCGACTGACTGGATGATTGGCTCATGTTTTATGCTTTATCCGGTGATTGTTGGAGGGATGTATCAACTTATTACAGGACATGTCATCTTTGTGTGGTGAACTGTTAGAAACTGTTTAATGAATATTACCTTAAATGAATGTTACAATTATATTGAAAATGTCAAATATCAACTTGTCAACTTTGTGAACATGCATTACACTCTCAATGAGTGATATGATTGTGAATTATAAATTGACTAATTCAAACTACTGAATATTAATAAGTGTTTGTATAGCTTATTATAATAATTAGGCTTTACACTTAAATAAATTTAATTTAATTGCATTCTAGTTTGCTTGTAAAGAATTTGGTTATTTTGAAATTTCAAACCAATATAGGACATTTGCCAATTCATCTCAACGTGCTGCAATTGCAATTAAAAAATGGACGTATAATATAACTTGTGAAAGTCCAACAAAGTGCGGTACTTTGGGTCAGAAGGCGAGAACGAATTTGTTTCTCTTTGTTATGTTTAAGATTTTATGGTAGATACAATTTTATTGGCCAAATTCATGTCAAATGCTCATTTGATGATCTCCCGTTGCATCAGCTTGTAGAAAATTATGTTGAACTTTCCATACAAGAGTAGAAACTGAAAATAATTATAATAATTAAAGCCAATCGATAATCAAGTTTGTATTTGTTTGTATTTGTTTTACTTTTGCAAACGTAGCCAGGGATACCAGACCAAAGACGCCATAGGTGAATCCATACCGATTCTTCGTGTGCAGCGCAGCAATTACATGCGCGATATGCACTCGTGTTCGTATTTCAAGTTTTTGTGGCGAGTTGTGATGAACAATCGTGCCAAAAAGCAATTTACTCGGCTTGTGAATTTGCTTGGTAACCTGAGCAAAGAGGCAGTGGAACACAAACAATAAATTGGAAATGTACACCATCCAAGCAATGATAAAAATTTTGGAAATGAATTTCAACTTTCCCTGGATAATCCACATGGTGTAGAGAATGTTTGTAGGAACGCATGGAACAAAGAAGGCACAAAACAGCCATCCATAAGCTCGATTAATCTCAAAGAAGAACGTTACACTTTGCACAAATTTTCGATTGAATCGAGTGTATCTTGAAGTTGTTATCACTCGCTTAGAAGCAATCTGTTTCAAAAGCCCAAAGTTTTGTTTCATTTTCAAGTGAAACATCATCAACAGTGAAACTGTACACGCGAAATTGATTGCTACCAAATGATTCGAGTACAACATGTACAGACCAAATGTGAATCCGTTGAAACAACTGATGACCATGAAAAGCAGAGTAAAAATGATAGATTCGCTCCAGTAGGTGATGCAGATGTATGTGAAATAGACGAACGAGCAGGCAAAGAGGATTTCTATTTTTAAAAAATATTTATAAAAAATAGAGTTCAAATGGAAGTATTGTCTAGGAATTTAAAAAAATACACCTACCCAATGATGCAACCGTAAATAGAAAACTGTTCAAAACAGTGAGAAAGCACATTCTAGTTCTCGAACAAACATTTCGACCACCAAATTGCGAACCAACAAAGATTATTTTCCAATTCTTTGCGACAACCACCGAGTGTAGCATCTTGACAAGTGGATAATTTGGCTTGATGAGAAGCGCAATATTGTAAAAGAAGCCAATTTCAGTGTAGAACAACATGACCAAATTCATCTGTTGTTTTCCAATCATCAACGAGAGTGCATCAAAATGCAGTGCATTCTCAAGTTCACTTCCGCTTGACCAAAAGGACAGATAGATAAAGTGCAAAGCCTTGAGCACAATCACGACATTGAGCAACTTGAAGATTATGATGAGCTTTCAATTGTCAAATAGCCAAATTTGTTTAATTAAACTGAAGTATTCACGGAAATAGTCAAGATTCTGCATTGGACGAAATAAGTTTGCGAATAATTTACGATACATTTTTTGTGATCAAAATGTCAGCTTTGATGTGCTTGATATGAGTTCCAATTGTTAAATGGCAAATAATATGGTAGAAATTTTCTAAAATTTATGTAAATAGGTTAATCAATATTTTTGCAATTAGCACTGCACTCGTATTCTAAAATTAAACAGGGTTTGAAATATCTTAATATCATCGTTATATTTTATTTTTAACTTTATTTTTAATTATTTAATTATTTTCCGACAATTATAAATGCTTAATGTTGAATCCAATTGTTAATGACAAAAAATACATTTGAAATTTGAATTAAACTAGTTTAAACAGCATTTTTGCAATTAAAATTATATTCTTAAATTCAATTTAGAAATATTTTACAATTACCATCAATTTTAATTTTAATTTAAATTAATCAATAAAAAATTTCATCTAAAAATTAATTTAATTGATTAATGATAATCTATTTAAATATTGCATTGACGTATAATACTGAAATACTCTGAAAACTTTGCTGCGAGCAAAGTTTGGCTTAGTTTCATGAGTTTGACTTTAGGTTCTGGAATATCTAATATCTACGATTGGATTGGCTAACTTCTTATCAAATTCTTAATTGATTATTTTCCGTTTCATCAGCTTGTATGAAATCATGTTGAACTTTCCATACAAAAGTAGAAACTGAAAATAATACTAATTAAAACCAATCGATTTTATGGTTTGTTTGTTTGTAAGTTACCTTTGCAAGCGTAGCCAAGGATACCAGACAAAAGACGCCATAGGTGAATCCATACCGATTCTTCGTGTGCAGCGCAGCAATTACATGCGCGATATGCACTCGTGTTCGTATTTCAAGTTTTCGTGGCGAGTTGTGATGAACAATCGTGCCAAAAAGCAATTTACTCGGCTTGTGAATTTGCTTGGTAACCTGAGCAAAGAGGCAGTGGAACACAAACAATAAATTGGAAATGTACACCATCCAAGCAATAACAAACAGCTTGGAAACGAATTGTAACTTTCCCTGTATGAGCCACATGGTGTAGAGACTGTTTGTTGGAACACACGGAATAATGAAAGCCCAAAACATCTTTCCATACGTTTGATTGACCACAAAGAAGAATGTCAGGTTTTGCTCAAATATACGACAAAATCAATAGTATCGTGATAGTGGAAAAGTTTCTCTCTCTCTCTCTCTCTCTCTCTCTCTCTCTCTCTCTCTCTCTCTGAATAAATTTGGATCAATAGAACAAAGATTTGTTTCATTTTCAAGTGAGACATCATCAACAGCGAAACTGCACAGTGTACACGCAAAATTGATTGCTATCAGGTGATTCAACAGCAAAATATTTAAAGCCCATATGAAGCTATTCAGACAATGTGAGTGTTTGCCAAACAATGACAAACAAAACACTCGTGTCTGTATCCTAGCAATCTTAAAGTACTCTTTTGGGGTAGAAAACACTTCAATCACAAATCTAAATGTATATCAGACTTTAGCAGTAATTTTGTTACATAAAATCTTTAGAAGGCAAGGTTAGGTCAAAAATGAGTTTATTTTTGTGAAGTACATAAAAACAGTAACATTATTGAACACGAACAAAATACGGCAACTCAACAATTGGAGCACTGATTGTTTCGATATTTGATCCAACGTGATCTTTGTTATGGTGATCTCGCCATATTCCGGGTGGAAAATAAACATCACGTTTGATTTTTCCTTTATCAACGACTGGTGCCACCAGTAGATCACTTCCCAGCATGTATTGATCCCAAATGGCATACGATCTCGGATCGTCAGGAGCTTCGTACCACATTGGTCGAATGAGTGGTTCACCAAATTGCACAACTCGTTTTGAAAGTTCAAGCATTTTTGGCATAAATTGTGCTCGAAGTTGCATCAGTTGCTTCGTTATGCTTATAACATTATGGTTATGTTGTATAGTCCAGGGTGGAATTGAGAATTGCACACCCGGAAAGAATGTGACAGCCTGCATCCAACGAATGAACAGTTCTTCGTCATTATCATCATTTCCAGCAATAAAGTCAGATTTATAAAACGAATAACCCCCAATAGATAGAGTCAATATGTTGATCAGTTCTGATTGTATGCCACGCTCATCAAATGTCCAGCCGGTTTTCTTTGTCTGGCCTCGAACAAACAGAGGCAATCGTTGCACTTTGAAACCTGACTGTATCTCAATTGCAGTGCCAAGTCGTGCGCATGTCTGTCCATGCAGAGTAGTCAACAGATTTGGATATTTACCAACAATGTCACCATTCTCAAACGCACAATCTTTGGTAATGAAAACATTTTTGTACGAGTCGACATGACCTTGAACAAACTTGAATGTATAAACTCCAGTGCTTCTTCGCAGGTCGTTCAGTCTTTTCACAAATAAATCCGCTGCTCTTTGATCAGTAAAGTCTATTAACTTACAGTCTTTTTGTGCAATTCTTCGTACCAAATAATGTTCGTCGAAATCAGCTATGTAATCATTCACAAAAACTCGCACAAATACTGCAACCTTGAAACCAAATTTGTTGAATTCGCTTGTAACAAATGTCGCATTGGTTTTATCGTCAAAAAATCCTGCTTTAAATGTCAACGTCGCTGATTTGTGCTCCCAATCAGCTCCATCGATAACAAGCAGATAGTGTGAATAATTTGCATTAGAAATTTCTTGTGCAAATTTGTTTATAATTTCAAAATTTAAATTTTCCTTTTTTACAGTAAATTGGGTATTCCAACTGGGACTTTGCATTACAGAAATGTTAGGGATATCTTTCGGAATGTCAATATAACGGTGGTCAAGTATGGCTGCCTGGTGAACCGCTCGAATGTTTGAACTAGTAAGAATTTTGAACTTGATTGAGTAATAATGTTCGGGATGATCGATTTTCTTCTCATTTTGTTCATAAGGAGCCTTTTTCCCAAGAGAAAAGCACAAAAGTGGCTCATTGTTTAGATCATTTGATTTGACTTTTTGAAATCGAATAAACCACGGATGAAGATGATCGAGCATAACTGCAAATCCATCCGTGTTCACAAATAGATACTCCATCACTGGACCGAATATATTTCCACCCGTTGTGAAGGCGGTTCTTTTCGAAAGTTTTTTCCCATTGAATTCCGCATTTATTGGCCAACGATTGTCATACGCTTCATATGTGGAATACCTTGTAGGATATAAAAAATATAATCAAAAATCAATTAAAATACAAAAGCTACTCACCAACTGGCATTGTTGTAGCCATAATGAAAGCAAACTTCCAAATCTGGGGTTTTGACATTGAACCACACAAACTCATACTCCACCGTATGATTGAAGCGTTTTCGAGTTTTGTGGAACTTTACCAACTGAGTACCATCACTTAGAAGGACAATTGAATTGTTTTTGAATTTGTTCATCAATTTCAACCCATCAAGACTAAACTTGAGTACACCAGTCGGCCGGAGCACATTCTGTAGATAGAGCACATTGTTGCCGATATTAAGTTCTTTAATCTTTTCGCCAGTAATAATGACAGAGAAAATGGACAATGTTAACATAAACAGGGGAAACATGGTGGATAGAATAATAAACAGCACTGGGGCTAATTCTCAATTTGTATTGTTCATTTTATTGGTATTTGATCAGCAACCATTGAGAGGTGCTTGTGTTGTACGTGTTTGCGAAACAATGCCAAATACAACACTAGTGTCTGTATCCTAGTAATCTTAAAGTACTCTTCTTGCGGAAGAAGACACTTCAACCCTATAATGTATCAGATTTTAGTAGTAATTTGGTTAGATTAAAAACGGTGAAATTAGGTCAAAATAAGTTTATTTTTGTGAAGTGCATAGAAACAGTTAGAGCATATCAAACACGAACAAAATATGGCAGCTCTTCAAGTGGAGCACTGATTGTTTCGAATTTTGGTCCAACGTGATATTTGTCATGTTGATCTCGCCATAAACCGTACGGCAAATAGACGTCACGTTTGATTTTGCCTTTATCTACAACTGGTGCAACCAGCAACTCACTTCCCAGCATGTATTGATCCCAAATGGAATACGTTAGCGGATCATCCGGAGCTTCGTACCACATTGGTCGAATCATTGGCTCACCAAATTGCACCACTCGGTTGGAAAAGTAAATCATCCTTGGCATAAATTGTGCTCGAAGTTTCATCAATTCATTCGTTATGCTGATCACAGAGACGTTTTCCATAGTCCAAGGTGGAATTGAGAACTGTATAGCCGGAAAGAATGTAACCGCCTGCATCCAACGAATAAACAGTTCGTCGGTACAGTCACCTTTTCCACAAATGATGTCCGATTTAATGAAGGAATAGCCCGCAATCGACATGGTCAATGCGTCGATCAGTTCAGATTTGAGACCATCTTTCCTGTCCCAGCCAGATTTCTTCGAACGGGTTTTAACAAACAGTGGCAATCGCTGAACTCTAAAAGCAGTTTCAATCTCTCCAGCGCTACCAAGTTGAGAGTTTGTTGCGCCATTGATTGTGCTCAACAAGTTTGGATACTTTCCGACAATTTCACCATTTTCTAAAGCACACTTTCCATCGAAAACACTGTACATGTAGACATTGCCTTGTACAAATTTGAATGTATAAACTCCTGTTCTTTTGCGTATATCGTTCAGTCGGTTCAGGTATGATTCGGTTGTGGGTTGATTCGTAAAGTCAATTGTATTACATTTGTGTCCAATGTCTGAACTGGTCTTTTTAATCATATATGCTTCGTCCCTATCCATGGAAATGGTTTCAACATCCACCGAGATGTAAAGTGAAACTTTGAATCCAAGTTTAGCCAATTCGTCCACCATAAAAGTTGCATTTGTTTTATCATCAAAAAAGCTTTCATCATCAAATGTTAGTGATCCTATTCTTGTTTGCCAGTCACTTTCGTCAATAACGAGTAAAAAGCGTGAATAATTACCACTCGCAATCAATTGACCAAATTGTGTAACACTTTGAAAATTCAAGATGCGATCAAATTTGGCCATAAAAGATTGAGTATTCCAACTGGGGTTCTGCATAACAGATAAATCAGGCAATTTTTTAGGAGTGTCAATGTACCGGTGATCGAGTATGGCTGCCTGGTGAACTGTTCGAATGTTGGTGCTGGTGAGAATTTTGAATCTAATCGAATAGTAATGCTCAGGATGGTCAACTGTGTCTGTCTTGTGTGGATAGGGAAATTGGTTGTCAAGTGAAAGGCACAAAAGTGGTTCTCTAGTTGGATCATTTGCTTGCCGTTCAATGGACCACGGATGCTGATGATCGAGCATAATGGCAAATCCATCCGTGTTCACAAATAGATACTCCATCACTGCGCCAAATGAGCCAGTCACGAAAGGTTCCTTGTTTGCTTGAACGTTGTGTTCGTCAAGGGTTGAATACCTACAAAGGAAACAAGAATCAATAAAACACATATAGAAAACACATACAGAACACCACAAAAAACAACAATTTACCAACTAGCATTGTTGTAGCCATAATGAAAGCAAACTTCAAATCCAATCTCCTTATCAGTGGCATTGAACCACACAAATTCATACTCCACCGTATGATTGAAACGCTTTCGGGTTTTATGCAACTTTACGCGCTGAGAACCATCACTAATGAAGCCAATGGAATTGTTTTCTGCTTTAAATTGTACTTTCACTTCTTTCAATCCACTCAGGCTAAACTTGAGTACACCAGTCGGCCGGAGCACATTTCGTAGATAGAGCACATTGTCATCGATGCTAAGTTCGTCAATATTCTCGACTATATTCGGAAATATGAACACAATTAACATAAAGAGCCAATACATCATTGTGGATCACACTGCTGGTCTGATTAAGATTAAGATTTGTGATTGTACATTTCATTGCGCGATTGATCAACACAAACATGCATTGTGAGAGGCACTCAAAATCCTATATCCTGGTTACCTCGGTAAAAATTTCCGCACGTTAAATTTGCAACTTCAAAGATGCCGCTTATTTTTTACGGCAAAAGAACAAAGTGGTAAGTAATTTAAGGTTGCATGAACTAAAAACAATATCACTTGCGCTTATCACCTAAAATCATCATGAAAAGTAAGCTCATGTACGAGAAAAGCTATAAAATCAAATCCCAAATTAACAACTATAGTTAAAAGTTTACTAAGAGTTCACACAAGTTCCGAAAACTAAGTCGAAATTTAATCAATATTTTTACAATTAAAATTATCATTATATTTTTTAAATTAAGGTATTTTTGAAACAATTTATAACTCTACTTTTAAAATCTATTATTTTAATTTTCCACAAATACAATTAATAATGTTGTATTTTCGAAATACGGGTACCCGTACCTTATGGTGTTTCAAGAATAAAATTAATATAATTCAAAAATTATTGATTATCAATTGTTTCAGTAATTTTAAAGTTGAAAATTGTCTTATTTTTATTACACGTCAACAAGCTAATTAATTTTAATTTTAATTTCATTATTAAATGTAACCTTAAATTTATTATTCATAATTTGGCCAAATTTCGGTCAGATAAAATTAATAAGTTACATTTAAAATTGTTGTTATTATAAATAAAATGTCTGCTCTTAAGAAACTTGCAAAGATATTATCAAAATTATTTGTTATCATTTGTGTAAAATTGGAAAACCATACAAAAGATTTGTGCCGAGATTTTGATCCTGTGAAAGACGAGCCAGAGTTCGAGGCAGCCAATCGACCTAATGTGCCACTAGCTTATCGCAAGAATAAACGCAAAATTAATGTTCAATATTTAATCCCGTTTTTATTGGGACAATTTATTGTCTTGGAATGTATTGTCGTGTTTTACCAACACAATTTTCACTACAACCCCTCTGGTATGCCTCAATTGTTCACTCATTTGGTGTCTCCTGCAAAGTTCTGGCGTGAGAGCGACGTCATTATTGGCAATGGCATCTGGATGATGGCCGCCATCTCAACTTGCCTCTTGTTCGACCCGCTGTTGCAAGCCAAGTACAATCTGTATCAACACGTTGAAGGCAATTCTCGAAAACTGATCGCAAACCAACGCATCGTTGATCAAGCCGAAGCAGATCAGATTGTTCGATTTCACCAAAAATGTCAAAAGCTGATCAACATCTTGATTGTGATTATAATATTTGATTGTCTGAGTTTCTATTTTGGAAATTTTATTTTGTTCTTTTGGACCGGCTCAATCATTGATTATCTTAAGGCATTTGTTATAATCTTGTTTTGCCCGTACAATGGCTATATCTGCACGGCTCTCTTTCCTTACTTTATCTTGACTGTGCGTTACATTCGGATTAAGCAAAAATTTAAACTCAAGAAAATTCAAAAATTGAATTTGAGATTGACCAACAGCCAATTGAGCCATCCAACAAAACTGAACAACCCTCGCATATGGCGTCAATTTGTGCTATTCTCTGATGAAATGTTTAAACTGTACGATGAGATCAAAGGGCAGAATGTTTTCTTGGCCAAATATGTGAGCATCTACTTTGTGGTGTACATCATTTGCATTTGCTATTTGGCCTATGCACTGCTGTTCAACACAAATGACATTGGAATAATGAGACAGTACTATGCATTCTTCTTGGTGGAATTATTTCTAAGCCTGATTGTGGTCACTGCAGAGTGCTCGTGGGTGGTGTACCAAAATGTTCAAATCTTCAAGCAGATGGCAAATTTTTGTTTTGTTTATCAAAAAGTGAATCATTTTGTCCCAAAGATCCGTCTGCTCAAAGTAAGACACAGTCAACTTTTTGCTTTCAGTAATATAGTCTTTCCATAATAAATAGATTGATGGTCTTGTGTCGAGTCATCGAAGTGTCACTCGAATCGCCTTTACTTTGTCGAACAACTTTCGAATCAACTCAAAGATGTTTGAAATGGTATTTTAACTTGAGAATTATTCAACGCACATTTTATTTTAACTTAAATTTGTTTTACTACAGCTTTTATCCTATATCAGTGTTCTGTTCATGATGCTTTTGGGCGATCATCACAATTGATCAAATAGTTTTAGATCCATTGCAAACCATACATACTTGTTTGTTAATTCAAATCGGTGAACACAAATTACAATCCAGTGAACATTGTACATGTACGATCCAAATTTATTACAATTCATTAATCCACACATTTTAGAAGATAGTTTTAAAAACAGATCGTATGGACATTTTTAGAATGATTATAATATAATTAATTAACAATGATTTGACTAGACGATAGATTCAAATTCGAATTTGCTAGTTTTCAAATAAATTATAAATTTAAAAATATTTGTTATATATTATAAATGGTTATAAATGGTTAACTGCAAAAAACAAATAAATATGTTTTGGAATATCTTAGTATGGTTATTATATTTTAGTACTTTGAGATAAATTCTGTGATAAATGTCTACATATGACATGATTTGTTTAAGTCAATTGTAAAGTTTGTTAAATGATTTCCTTTTTCATCAGTTTATACGAGATCATGTTGAATTTTCCATACAAGAGTAGAAACTGAAAATAGCAATAATTAATTAAAACCAATCGATTTAATGGTTTGTTTGTGTTTTACCTTTGCAAACGTAGCCAAGGAAACGAGACCAAAGACGCCATAGGTGAATCCATAACGATTCTGTGTGTGCAGCGCAGCAATTACGTGCGCAATATTCAGTCGTGCTCGTATTCCAAGAGTTCGAGGGGAGCTATGTTGGACAATCGTGCCTAACAGCAATTTACTCGGCTTGTGAATTTGCTTGGAAACCTGTGCAAAGATACAGTGGAACACAAACAGTAGATTGCAAAGATACACGATCCAAACAATGACAATAAGCTTTGGAATGAGCTGCAACTTTCCCTGGATGAGCCACATTGTGTAGAGAATGTTTGTCGGAACACAGGGAATCAGGAAAGCACAAAACAACTTTCCATAAGTCTGATTGACCACAAAGAAGAATGTCAGGTTTTGCACAAATAGACGACGAAATCGATAGTATCGTGATAGTCGAAAAATTTTTACCTTCTTTGAGACAATTTGAGTCAAAAGCACAAAGATTTGTTTCATTTTCAAGTGAAACATCATCAACAGCGAAACTGTACACGCAAAATTTATTGCTATCATATGATTCAAGAGCAAAATATTTAGACCCCATATGAAGCTATTCAGATAGCTGATAGACATGAAAAGCAGAACAAAGATAATCGATCCATTCCAGTAGGTCAAGCATGTAAAGGAGAAATATATGAACGAACAGGCAAAAATGATTTCTATTGAGATAAAAGATTTTTTTAAAAAATCGGTTATACAATTTAAAGTATTAAACAATATGAGAATACAGACAAATACATACCAAATGTTGCAAGACTAAACAGGAAACTGTTCAGAACGGCCAGAAAACACAATCGAGTTCTTGAACAAACATTTTGATTTTCAAATTTCAAATGAAGAAAGAATATCTTCCAATTCTTCTCCACAATCACCAAGTGTAGCATCTTGACAAGTGGATAATTTGACTCAATGAAAAGTGCCCGTATGTAATAGAATGAAATTTCCGAATAGTACAGTAAAACCAAATTCATCTGTTGTTTTCCAATCATAAATGTGAATGAATCGAAATGGAGTGCATTCTCCAGTTCACTTCCGGCTGACCAGAAGGACAGATAGAAAAAGTGCAATGCCTTGAGCACAATCACGATATTTAACAGCCTAAAGGTTATGATGAGCTTTCGATTGTCAAATAGCCAAATTTGTTCAATCACATTAAAGTATTCACGAAAATAGTCGAGATTCTGTATTGGACGAAATATGAAGAACAATTTGGGATTCATTTTTAAATTGTAATCAGTTCTGGTCTTTTTGATCTGAGATCCAATTATTAAATGGCAAATAATACATTAAAAATTAAACTAATTTAATAAATATATTTACAATTTAAAAAATATTATCATTTTAATTAAAAATTACAAGTTTGCTTGGGGCAAACTTGTAAAAAAGCTGCGCCAGCTAAAGCTGGCACAGCTCTATTTTTTTTGCAGAGTTTGCATTTGATCAAAAATATCTCAATATATTTTCTTAACTTGGGTTAATTCATGTTTCAACTGAACCATTTTTAAATAAAAAACAAATTGGTGAAACATATCACAATTCAAATTTGACTATTCCATGTCAGTTGTTGAATATCACAGATTAATGTTCTGACATGTCGACACAAAAATTCTTAATACGAAAAATAAATACGTAAAACAAACTGATGAACAGCGCGATTGATTTCACGAGAATTAAAGAAAAAAATATTAAGCTAAATTAAACAGTCATAAAACAACTTTGCATTCATAAAGTTTCGACAACAAAATGCTTTCTTTTGACACCAAAGACTTTAATTTGAAAAGTGCCACTGTTAGAAACCCATATGAAAAACTTCTAAAACTACTCCAGAAATGCTGACGCTTTGAAGTAGTTGTGGTTTGCTTTGAACAATTGTTGAAATTTAAATAATTTTTAACTGAATGCTTTTTGGAATGCAAAAAAATTGATTGAAATTAGATAAAATTGAAATTAAATAAAAATATATAAAAACTCGACATGTTTAGGTTTGGGAAAGTTTTCAGGATATGCCAACTGTATATTTTCTGCGTTAAAGGTTTAAAGATTGGCCGTGGACTGATGCTCGCCTTAACGTTTGCAACAACAGGAAATTGCACTGCTTTTGCCCAATGACCTCTCCAAATTAGACCAAAAGCTGAAAGAATATTGTACGGAAGGTGGAGAGCTGTTGCATACTGGCATTTCTCTGTCCTTTACAATTGTTGACACTTGACCAATCTTTGGTTGTCCGTTTTTGCTTTGTGACTGTTCTTGTTTGTCCCGTTCAACCCAACAGGCGATTACCTCCCCATATTCAAAAGTTCAATTTCATTTAGTGATTAAATTTTGTATCCTGCGACCTCAATGTCGCAGTTGTTCTGCGTACTGTGCGGTTTGCCCGATTGATTTTGTTGGTATCGAATGTCTTTTGTTAGTGTCCGCGGCTCGTGTCCAAAATAGACGGATTTTTTTATTTGAGTAGTTTTATGTGTCGTACCAAAATGTCAGATTTATCTAGCTATCTATGGGGTTTCGGTAAAAAAAAACTTGCTCCAAGCACAAATCATCACATGACACATCAACTTTCAACTTTAAAACTGATACCAGATAAAGAACAGATACTCACAATAAAACAACCTCAAATTACAACTATCGCGGATGAGTTTGTTTTAAAGCTGATAAATATTGATCTAAATCACGATGTTGAGATGCACGGTAAACACATACACAACTGTTCATGTAGATACTTTATATCATTTAGAAGAAAAATTTAGAGCTCGATTAAATACTAATGTTGTTAAAGGATTAAATAACCAAATATCTAAAAACAGAAATTGGGGCATTTCATCGAAATAAGTTTGCAGGTTATGATTGAATTGAATGCCATTTCACTTGTTTATAGTTTTGCTCATTTGGATTGACATAATGTATTAAACATATCACTTTCCTCACAGACTTAACTAATCTATTCACTGACCACATTACTCACAACAAACACACGAGTCGACTGCAGCACGCATCTGTCAGTCTGTGTTCGCTTTACAATGACACATCGTTGATAAGCTTGAACTGCCAGAGTTAGATGTGATGACTAATAACTATATAAAATACGTGTTTGGGCCGCTTTTTGGACCACTTCCACTGCACCTATAGGTCTAAGATTCGAACTCAACGTGTAACTAATATAGATTCATCATCATGCCAAATCCCAAGTCCATACACCTAACTGTCTCAAAGTTATAGTCGTTTAACCGTCGTTTTTATGTACTTTTCTCTTATCTCGTACGAACAAACGAACGAACGAACGAACACAATAATTTTTATATAAGGGGGGAGGGGAGGGAGGGAGAGGGGAGGGAGGGGAGGGGAGGGGAGGGATGTTTTGAAATATTTTATTCTATAACGGCACCAAGCACGAATTTTCTATTGAAGCGTGCTTAATGATAATTAAATTTAATTTGTATTAATAAATTAAAATATACATTTTAACATAACAAATGCAAATACAACACTAGAATGTCTGTATCCCGGCAATCTTAAAGTAAACTCTTCTGAGGAAGAAAACACTTCAATCAAAAATGTAAATCGGGTTTTAGCACTAATTTTGTTACGTAAAAATCTTTAAGGACAAGGTTAGGTCAAAATGTGTTTATTTTATGTGAAGTGCATAGAAACAATTACAATATCAAACACGGACAAAATATGGTAGCTCAGAAAGTGGAGCACTGATTGTTTCGATATTTGAACCAACGTGATCTTTGTTGTGTTGATCTCGCCATGTTCCGGACGGAAAATAGACATCACGTTTGATTGTTTCGCCATAAACGACTGGTGCCACCAGTAGATCACTGCCTAGCATGTATTGATCCCAAATGGCATACGATCTCGGATCGTCCGGAGCCTCGTACCACATTGGTCGAATCATTGGTTCGCCAAAATGCACTAGTCGTTTTGCTAGATCAATCATCTTGGGCATAAATTGTGCTCGAAGTTGCATCAAGTCTTTCGTTAAGTTTGTCACCTTGGTTTTATTTTGCCTAGTCCAAGGTGGAATTGAGAACTGAATACCCGGAAAGAATATGACCGCCTGCATCCAACGAATGAACAGTTCGTCACTGCAATAATCAAATGCACAAATAAAGTCCGATTTGTAAAATGAATATCCTCCAATAGATAGGATCAATATGTTGATCAGTTCCGATTTAAGACCCTTCTCAAGCTCCCAGTTGGGCTGCTTCGAGAGGCCTCGAACAAACAGTGGCAATCTTTGCACTCTAAAAGCAGCCTGAATCTCAACCGAATTGCCCAGGCGTGCATTTGTAAGACCATTTATAGTACTGACAAAATTTGGATATTTTCCCACTATTTCACCATTTTTGAAAGAACATTTTCCATTAAAAGCATCTGAATACGATTCGACGTGTCCCTGAACAAATTTGAATGTATAAATCCCTTTGGTTCGTAATAGATTCAATCGGCTGACAAATGACTCGATTGCTTGTGGATTTGTAAAGTCAATTGTGTGGCACTTGGCTGATTTTGTTTTGATGAGCAAATAATCTTCTCTCTGCTTCATTATCAAAGAATGTTCATCCACATACACTGGAATGTATAGTGACAATTGAAAACCAAGTTTACGCAACTTTTCCACCATAAAGGTTGCATTCGTTTGACCAAAAAAGTTTGGCCTAAATGTCAAAGTTTTGTCACCTTTTTGCCAGTTATCTCCATCGATAACAAACAAAAAGTGCGGATAATTGCCATCAGATATTTTCTGTGCAAATTGGACGACAGCATCAAAATCCAAATCACTTTTGCCATTATCAAAGTTGAGAGTATCCCAACTTGGCGCCTTCATGACAGACAAATCTGGCAACTGCTTTGGTGTGTCAATGTACCGATGGTCACGGATGGCTGCTTGATGGACTGCTCGAATGTTTGTTCCGGTGAGAATTTTGAATCTAAACGAATAGTATTTCTCAGAATGTTCGACATCAGTGCCCTTCTTATTGTATGGATCAAGTGTTCTACTAAGAGATAGACACAAAAGTGGTTCCCGGTTTGTGCTGTCAATTGGTTTGCGTTCAATAAACCACGGATGCAGATGATCGATCATGAGCACAAATCCATCCGTGTTCACAAATAGATACTCAATCACCGAACCCAATGAACCACCAGTCGTAAAGGATTTCTTGTTTGGATGTTTAGGATCTATGGGATTTTTTGGGTCTTTTGGATTTACTTTTTGCTTACTAATAGGCCAGCGATTGTCGAACTCGTCATAGGTGGAATACCTGTAACAAAAATACAAAACTTTATAAATCGATTATAAACACCTCTAAACTTACCAACTAGCATTGTTGTAGGCATAATGAAAACATATCTGATCTGAATCCTTAACATTGAACCACACAAATTCATACTCTACCGTGTGATTGAAGCGCTTACGAATTTTGTGAAACTTTACAAGCTGAGAACCATCACGAATGAAGACAATCGAATTTTCTTTGAATTCAGCCTTTGTATCTTTCAGTCCAACAAGACTAAACTTGAGTACACCACTCGGTCGGAGCACATTTCGAAGATACAGTACATTGTGATCGATCCTAATTTCGTCAATCTTTTCACCAAATATAGAACGAGCGAAAATGCACAAAATTAATATAAAAAGAGAAAACATCATAAATAGAAAGATACAACAGTGGAACTAACTCAAATGTGTATTGTTCATTTTATTGTATATTTGAACAGCAACGACTGAGAGGTATTTGTGTTGTAACTGTTTGCGAAACAAATGCAAATACAACACTAGAATGTCTGTATCCCGGCAATCTTCAAGTAAACTCCTCTGAGGAAGAAAACACTTCAATCAAAAATGTAAATAAGGTTTTAGCAGTAATTTTGTTACATTAAAATCTTTGAATGCAAGTTTAGGTCAAATTGAGTTTATTTTTGTGAAGTGAATAGAAACAGTTACAGTTATGACATGATCAAAATATTTGAATGACAACTGGCAAGAAGATTTACTAAGTAAATTTTACTTCTCTATGGGTTCGATTGCTTTGCGTTTGATTTGGAGTTGATGAATCGACTGGTGAGCATTTTTTACAAGATAAATTGTAAATATTTATTCTTCATTCACACAGCTATATTTGAAACTGCATTTTTAACATAAAACATAAAAAAGTAAGTGATGTAAGTGATGATCTGATAATGAAAAAAAAACATAAAATTCAACAACAATTTCGAACCCATACCAAACTGTAAGTGTTTGAGGTGATTCGAAGATTTCCAAACACACGAAATGAATACACTTGAAAGCGTTTGTTTGTCTGGAGAGTTTGAATCTAAATCAAATTGTGTACAATTACAATTTAATAATTATATAAAACATTAAACGTTACTTTAATCGTATTTGTGCCAAACTTGGCCGGTCTGCTTCTCTTGACAAATAAATTGAGATACAATTTACGATTTTCCATTTCCAATTTACCGTTTTTCTTGATCACTTTTGAGCACTGTTGTGTGAACACAAACAGAAATAGATTGAGCTCAAGAATGCCCAGGTAGAAAATGTGTTTGATCAAGGTGGGCACAGAGTTGAGGTACAGATTGACGTACACAAAGTAGCACGGTACGCAAATGTAGCATGGAAACAGGACGGTCAGCAGAGGAGAGCAAAAGGCGCTGTAAGCTTTGATAATTTGACACTGACGGACTGCTTTGGCGCTCAGGCGTCGAAACCACCAGGAATGGAAATTTAATATTTTACCCGAAGAATTGGCGCTTTCTAACTTCTTATTGATCTGAGTAATTTGTGTGATCAGGGATGCTTGCATTACTTGAATGTAAATGCTCGACAGAGTGATGTAGACTGTCAAACCGAAACAAGCTAAAAAATGCGAATTTTTAGTTAATTATTAATGACTTTTGCAAATTGTAAACTTAAACTTGCCATAAACAATGTAAAACATCAACTGTGGAAAGAGGAAAAGCCAAAACAAAACTGTGAACCAATTGATGAACGGAAATGAACTGATGAACAGGGCATACAAGATCCAACTTGTGACTGCGACTGTCGTGTAGACACTCATTGGTACAATCAACAATTGATTGATCCGTGTTCGGTACAGTAACATTTGGCCCGTTTCATACGACTTCATTCGAGTTGTGGGTCCAATGCGAAGTTTACACTCCGTGTCAATCGATAATCTGTACTTTTCATTGACACTTTTGTCATTGGCCATCATCAGATTGATCAAGAGTGCGAGTGTTACCCACCAGGAGGTAACAAAGCCAATGTCGAGATGTAGCCATACGACGGGTGGCACAATTTGATGAGAGAATATGTACGGACTTGTTGTGGACCAGTTTGACAGGCCACCGAAAGCATACCACTGAAAGCCAAAAATACCGTTGAGAATTATGAAAATTAACATACAAACTGCGTATGAGTAGTGAGCACTTGAGCTCGATTCAAATGACTGCTGCAGTGGATCGAGCTGCCGAAACATAAATTTGAGATGGACAACTGCTCGAGTGGTGAGCAGCTTGTAGATCTTTGATAATTTCGATAGAATTCGGTGAGACATATTCGAGATATATTGTTGTGGATTTTACTTTTTAATAATTATCAAAAGTGAAACTAATTTAAAATTTTTAATTTTAGACCTTAACAAATAATTTCATTTTTAATTTTAAAATTATTAATTTATATTCATGAAGTGCGTGTTAAAGTAAAATTAAATGTCAAATTTTTAATTTAATAAAACAATTAAAACCGAAAATATTATTCTGTGTACGTGGATATTTCGAAACTGTGGAAATATTTGTGTTTCTTGCCTTTTTAAACTTATGTTTTCTATGTTTAAAAGTCTCAATCTCAATTGCACTATCAAGTCGAACGCACTTCTGTCCATGAACTTCGATATTTAGATGTCAGTGACTACAATATGTGTATCTGAGCAATCTTGTAGTATTTTTCTTGCGGAAAAAGTCACTTCAATCTAAATGGTAACAGATTTTAGCGGCAATTTTTAACGGTACATAAAAATCTTTAACAGTGAGGTTAAAATAGGTTTATTTTTGTTAAGTGCATAGAAACGGTAACATTAGTGAACACGAACAAAATATGGTAGCTCAGCAAGTGGAGCACTGATTGTTTCGATTTTGGATCCAACGTGATCTTTGTTATGCTGATCTCGCCATATTCCGAACGGAAAATAGACATCACGTTTGATTGTTCCGTTATCAACTACTGGTGCCACCAGTAGATCACTGCCTAGCATGTATTGATCCCAAATGGAATACGATCTCGGATCGTCCGGTGCTTCGTACCACATTGGTCGAATCATTGGTTCGCCAAATTGCACCACTCGTTTAGCCAAATCAATCATCTTTTGCATAAATTGTGCTCGAAGTTGTATCAATTGTTTCGTTATACCGATCACATTAGAAGCATTTGTCATAGTCCAAGGTGGAATTGAGAACTGCATAACCGGAAAAAATGTCACCGCCTGCATCCAACGAATGAACATTTCGTCGGTACAGTTACCATTTCCACAAATGATGTCTGATTTGATGAATGAATAGCCAGCAATCGACATGGTCAATGCGTCGATCAGTTCCGACTTGAGACCATCTTTAGCTTCCCAGCCAGTTTTCTTCTTTCGGCCTCGAACAAACAGCGGCAATCGCTGCACTCGAAAAGCAGTTTCAATCTCAACGGCACTACCAAGTTGAGCATTTGTTATACCATTGAGAGTGCTCAGCAAGTTTGGATATTTGCCCACAAGTTCACCATTTTCAAACGAACAAGCGTCATATAAAATAGGACTGTACGTGTAGACATCTCCTTGTGCAAATTTGAACGTATAAACTCCGGTACTATTTCGTAGTTGGTTTAGTCTTTTCATGTACGACTCGGTTGCCTGTAAACTGGTAAAGTCAATAAAGTTACATTTGTGTTCATTGTTGTTAATTTCTTTAGACTTTTTGACTACATAGCTTTCATCCCGTGGCTGTTTTCTATCATCGACCAGGGCCGGAGGGAGCCTTGGTGGGGGCCTGCGTGAAAAATATTTTGGGGCCGCAATTTTTTGTATAAGGGTCCCCCTTATACGTTTTTCACAAAAATCAGCAATCATATTTTTTATGGGTGATTGGGGTGATTGCAGTTAGGGATATAGTTTTTACCCCACAATTGGTTAGTCTGGTCTTATCCCACAATTGGTTAGTTTGTTCTTACCCCACAATTGGTTAGTTTGTTCTTATCCCACAATTGGTTAGTTTGTTCTTACCGCACAATTGGTTAGTCTGGTCTTATCCCACAATTGGTTAGTCTGTTCTTATCCCCCAATTGGTTAGTCTGTTCTTATCCCTCAATTGGTTAGTTTGTTCTTATCCCACAATTGGTTAGTCTGTTCTTATCCCCCAATTGGTTCGTCTGTTCATAACCCAAAATTGTTTAGTTTGTTCGTATCCCACAATTGGTTAGTCTGTTCTTATCCCCCAATTGGTTCGTCTGTTCATAACCCACAATTGTTTAGTTTGTTCTTATCCCTCAATTGGTTAGTTTGTTCTTATCCCACAATTGGTTAGTCTGTTCTTATCCCACAATTGGTTAGTCTGTTCTTATCCCCCAATTGGTTCGTCTGTTCATAACCCAAAATTGTTTAGTTTGTTCGTATCCCACAATTGGTTAGTCTGTACTTATCTCTCAAATGATGAATCTGTTTTTATCCCAAAAGATTACTTATTTTATTAATTGGTTTCTATAATCTCATATCTTTTTCAAATTATCAATCTTAGACAAGTTTATTCAAAATAGGAGACTTTCGGAATTAGGGACTGGATGCGCAATTGGACAATGGCCAATAGTAGGATAAGAAACGGCTCAGCAAATGTGGGATACGAACTGATTTCCCAATTGTGGGATAAGAACAAACACATCAATTGAACATTTTATTTCTGATTTTGTCAATTTACATTTTTCAAAATTTTACCTTACTCCCCTCTTACAGAAATATTTCGTTTTTCCCCATTTGGGGCCGCCTCCAACTTGCGGCCTGCGTGATTTCACGCAATTAACGCAGCGTTCCTCCGGCCCTGTCATCGACATACACCGAGACGCCAAGTGAAACCTTGAAACCATATTTCGACAACCAGTCCGTCATTAAATTGGCAGTTTTTATAGAATCGAAAAATTGTGAGTCAAACGTAAGCGTGCCTAAGCCACTCTGCCAGCTGAAATAATCAATTTCATCTCCATCAATTACGAGTAAAAATCGAGTGTAATGATCGTTCACAATTGATTGTGCAAATTGGGTGACACTGTCAACGTCGAGCTTGTTCTGGGTACTAACATCGTGATGGGAAGCAAAGAATCGAGGGTTCCAACTGGGACTCTGCATAACAGACATGTCGGGAAGTTGAGCAGGAGTGTCAATGTACCGGTGATCTTGTATAGCTGCCTGGTGAACTGTTCGAATGTTGGTACTAGTCAAAATTTTGAATCTAATCGAAAAGTAATGATCAGGATGGTCAATAGCTTCCTTCTTGTGTGGATAGGGAAATTCTTTGTCAATTGAAAAGCACAACAATGGCTCTCTAGTTGGATCATTTGCTTGGCGTTCAATAAACCACGGAGGGAGATGATCGAGCATGAGAACAAATCCATCCGTGTTCACAAATAGATACTCCATCACTGGACCAAATGGACTACCAGTCACAAGAGGGTTTTTCGTTGGGGTTTTCGGAGTCACGTCAATGTTACGCTCGTCAATGGTGGAATACCTGTACAAAAAAAGAAATAAAAATAATTAAAACCAAAAAAATTACACAAATAACGCAAAGTTAGATAGTTAGATAGTTAGATAGTTAGATAGTTAGATAGTTAGATAGTTAGATAGTTAGATAGTTAGATAGTTAGATAGTTAGATAGTTAGATAGTTAGATAGTTAGATAGTTAGATAGTTAGATAGTTAGATAGTTAGATAGTTAGATAGTTAGATAGTTAGATAGTTAGATAGTTAGATAGTTAGATAGTTAGATAGTTAGATAGTTAGATAGTTAGATAGTTAGATAGTTAGATAGTTAGATAGTTAGATAGTTAGATAGTTAGATAGTTAGATAGTTAGATAGTTAGATAGCTAGATAAGTTATTTTAACTTAGATAGTTAGATAGGGCTTGTAATTAATGGCCCGATAAATTTACTAACTTTGCCGATAAAATTATAATTGGAGGAGCGACCGCAATCACTCACGCTGAGCGAGCGAAGCGAGCGAGGTGTGAGTGATTGCGGGAGCGACGATTCATACCCGGAAAAAATGCGACTTCGGTAATTTTTGTGCGCATTAAATCTCCGAAACTACTGCATGGATCGGTCTGAAATTTTAATTATAATTATAATTGCCATTATAATGCCGATAGGCATTAGTAATTGAGAAATTTACAATAGTCCCCAACCAACTAACTAACTAACTAACTAACTAACTAACCAATTAACCATCCAACTAATCATCTAACTAACTAATATAACTAGTATTTGAACCAGCAGATGGCATTTTAAAACATTTTAGATATCATCAATAACAATAGATAATGCCATTGGCATGAAAGTCGGAGCGAGAGCGTGTGAAACGTCACAAATCATTTAGTAACATTTAATGCATTTGGGACAGAAAGTCCATTCTCGGTAAATGAATGCGACACTTTAACTTTTGACTGGCAGTTAAACGTTCACGTATCAATCTAATTCATTACACTGTTATACACCGAAAAATAAGTTGGAGGCACTCAAAATGTTAAGATCCAATCTCATAGCATTTTTAACGATCTTTCAACTGGTTTACTCAGAATTCAGAAATTTATTTAAGTTTTCGAGATATTTGATATTTTTAAGGCTTTTGACACTTTTTCGACATTAACGCCATTTTTCGTAGTCGAAATACCAATTTAATGCTCAGATTCAAAATTTACGCGTTTTTCTGAAAATTTTGAGCTAAATACGACCTAAAACAACATTTAGTATTTTAATCGATTTTTAAAGATGACACTTTACACTGTAAAGTTTACAGGTAAAATGGTATATATTTGGACATTGTTCGGACAACAAAAACATTTACCAGATCTACTTAAGCCTAATTTTTGCCATTTTACCTGTAAAGTGCCATCTTTAAAAATAGATTAAAAATAATAAATTTTGACCGTTTTAGGCCGTGTTTTTGCTCAAAATCTTCAATAATTATTATCATCACACATTCAAACGATTATCTGAATACGCAGATCATTGCAATCAGTTACAACCAATTCATACACATAATAATTCTCGATTTACATCACTCATCTTTGACTGTGGATCGTGAACACCACCTTATTCAAATATTTTCATTGCATGCAACTCTTATTCCTATTTCGGTTGATTCCAAATATTATTGAGCTCCCATGTATTCATGCACAAAATCTTTCGCTTGAACATAATACAGATACAAATTATATCCAACAAAACTTTCTCTAACATTTGTTAGGAAACTCTCCAATAAAACATATTCCAAAAAGTCGAATGAAATAAATGTGAACCAAAACAAATCGAAATTTCGCAATCTTTCCCAAATCCATATGAATTCAAGCATCTTCAGGACGGGACTTCAAGGTCAGAAGATAGATACAATGATTTAAAAATCCACATTTTGTGCAATTTTATTTGTCTTGAGTATATCATTGTGTTAAGTCTCATTGTTAGTTCTAGTTTCTTAGTAGAAAACACCTTTCAATGATCCAATACAACGTCAAAGGTTGTTTTTCATTGCAATTTCTCAATGCATTTCTGCAAGGGAATTTCCAGGGAATAAGGGAAGTTTCAACTTTTACTATTTATTATTATACTAAATACGCCATTGGTTAGGTGATAATAAACGTATTATTTTAAATAAAGTTGTTTAAGGTTTAATTGGAAAACGCAAACAAACATTCACACACAACTGCACTCGAGTCAAATGGCCCGAATCCAACTCCTTTGAGTGTAGTGATGTTAAATTCGATAATTCGAATATTCGAAAATGTTTTGAAACAATTTTTCGAATCTGCTGAAATTTGAATCCGATTGTCAAGTAACACAAATGTATTCTAACCTAGGCAGGAGAAGATCCCGTTTGGGTCCTCTTCACAATTCAGTTACATTAGCAAGGAAAAGTTAAAGCGGTCGCTGCTACCCCTAGCTTGCGTAACTTAATTGTGAAGAGGACCCACACGGGATCTTCTCCTGCTTATTCTAACCCATTAAGTTCCATCTAACACATCTAACAGTAAGCCCAGACAATTGATAATCACCAAATTGTATCCAAACACAATAAGTCCATGACCATAACCCGATAATTATCAGATAAGTAGAGTTAGGATCCAATTGGGGCACGCAATTATCCGATAAGTAAAGTTAGAATCCAATTGGGGCTCTCAATTATCCGATAAGTAGAGTTAGAATCCAATTGGGGCTCTCAATTATCCGATAAGTAGAGTTAGGATCCAATTGGGGCTCTCAATTATACGATAAGTTGGGCCAGAAACGAAATAAAGTATGCATCAATATTATTCGAATATTCGAAATTTTTGTATTTAAGATATTCGAAAACTCAAATATTCGAATAATTGTGCTTTCCTCAAAAAATGTTATTCGAACAAATATTTTTCGAATAATTTTTCGAATATTCGAATACCCTTTTCGAATTTAACATCACTATTTGAGTGTGCTTGCTACTGCGCATCTTCTTTACGCACAGCGGGCGCACGGGGGAAGAGTGTGCTTGGATGTGTCACACAGGAACACACACAATGTTGACTCTCGATCCCAACACATTTCTATACAAAATATCGAATTTTCAAAAAATCATATCTCCGGTGCCCTTTGACCTACAGCGAGCTATTTGCGCACTGCACACCTTCAACACCATCAGAACACTGAGTTAAAATTTCAGACCGATCCATGGAGTAGTTTCGGAGATTTAATGCGCACAAAAATGACCGAAGTCGCATTTTTTCCGGGTATGAATCGTCGCTCCCGCAATCACTCACACCTCGCTCGCTTCGCTCGCTCAGCGTGAGTGATTGCGGTCGCTCCTCCAATAAAAATATAATAAAATGTAGATAGTTAGATAAGTTATTTTAACTTTTTTTGGTAATAAACTAATTGTGTATAATTGCAAAAAAGAATATTGCAAAAATCTATTTTATATTGCAAAATAAAATAGCAGCCAGCGACAACTCACCAACTTGCATTGTTGAAGCCATAATGAAAGCAAATTTCCAAATCTGGATGGTTAGCATTGAACCACACAAACTCATACTCCACCGTGTGATTGAACCGCTTTCGAGTTTTGTGAAACTTTACCAGCTGATAACCATCACGAATGAATACAATCGAATTTTGCTTATATTCAAGCTTTGCTTCTTCAAACCCAACAAGACTAAACTTGAGAACACCGGTCGGTCTTAGCACATTTTGTAGATAAAGCACATTGTCGTCGATTTTTAGTTCGTCAATCTTTTCGCATATAGCAACAGGAAAAGCGAACACAAATAAAATCATAAGCAAATACATAATGCCAAAAAAAAGTAACTACAATCGGATACAAACTAAAACATTTGTTGTACATTTTATTTGTTTTTGCTTCGAAACCATCAATTGAGAGTCACTTGAAATTATATCCTGGATACTACGTATACTAACATAAGAATTTCTGCACTTCAAATTTGAACTTCAAAGATACCGCTTATTTACGGCAAAAGAATAAGGTGATACTAATTCAAGGTCACGTGTTTTACTAACCAAACTAATTACGCTTATCACCTAAAATCATCATAAACAGAAAACTAATGTAGGAGAAAAGCTAAAAAGTAAAAATCGAAATTAAAGATTATTCCAAAAGAAACCAAAATTGATTACCATTTCAAACATCTTTGAATTGATTGGATAATTATTCGACAATGTAAAGGAAATTTCCATTACACTGCGATGACTAGCTGCTAGAGCATCGATCTACCAAAAAAATATTTTCAACAAAATTAATTACTCAAATTAATTAATCAAATCAATTTACTTACTTTTAAAAGATGCTTTAGTGGAACGTCATAATTCAATCGATAAAGATCACAAAGTCGCATCATTTGTTTGTAAATCACAACATTGCGATACACCAAAATCGAACATTCTAATGTAACCAAAATCAAGATGAGCAAAAGTTCGATTGCAAAGAACAGAAAAATCAATCTCAAAAGTCCAATATCGTTTGTATTGAAAAAGTACGCGTACATAAAGTAGCAACTGTTCATGATGTACACCACAAAGTAGATGCTCACATACTTTGACCAGAAAGCATTTTGACCTTGAATTACGTTGTGAAGTTTGGCGATCTCATCAGAAAAGTGGCTAAATTTACGCCAAAATCGAATGTTGTTTTTCTGTCTTACTGGTTGCTTTTTCTTTTTCTTCTTTCTGTTGATCAAAGAATTCAAATTTTGAATTTTCACAAATTTAAATTTCTGTTGTATGCCAATGTAACGCACAGTGAGAATAAAGTACATCAAGAGAGCACAATTGAAATAGCCCATATAAATACAAATTATGAAAATTAATATCGCCAAGAAATAATCACCAATCGAGTTGCTCCAGTAGAATCGAGCAAAACTTCCAAGAAAGAGACTTTCACATTGAATCCAAATGCAGCCCATCAGAAATGCAATCAATTTTAGATATTTTTTTCTAAATTTGATGATTTGTTGAGCTTCTTCATGATCGATTATTCGATGGTTACAAATAAGCTTTCGAGAACCGATTAAATACAACTTGTACCTCGGGTGCAACATTTGATCAAACAGTAGACAGACACAAATTGAGCAAAACATCCAGACGCCATTGCCAATGATGACATCGCCTTCGGGCCAGAATTTGCGTGGAAAAATCAAATGGAAAAACATCCGTTGCATACCATTTGGGCTGTAGTGGAAATTGTTGAGCCAAAGCTCGTACAACACATCAAAAACGATTAAAAGTCCAAATAAAGTTGGAAGCACATAATGAAAATTAATTTTTCGTTTTGCTGGAAGTTTTGGAGTCCGAAAATTTATTCGATTGAAATCATGATCTAAACAGACTTTTACGGTATCAAAATTTTGATGCAACGTTTTTACGTGATTTACAAATGAACAGAAAATAAATTTCAAAAGATTAAACAGATTTTTGAAAATTATCTTAAAGAAAAACATTTTGTTTTTCACTCGAATTTTTAGAAATTCTGACGATATTAATGTGAATTTTTACTTTACATTTAAATTTAATTTAAATATCTAATTAGAAAATAATATTAAAATCAATTTTCTAAGCTAATTAGTTTTTCATCTAATAAACAAGTCTGTTGAAATTTTAATTTTTAATGATAGAATTTAATTTAAAATTATTTTAAAAATTAAATTTTTTTTTCAAATAAATTAGCTGGATTTTAATTTTATTTACTCAAAATCAAAATTTTATTAAAATTACAGAACCTAAATTAAATTTAGTTAGTGACGCACATAGACGTACTTTTGTTCTTCTACCTTGCACCTAACTGATCACTTCCAAGAAAGCCTATTCTTCTCTTGAACGCAACGTCTTTAATGTCTAAAATTACTTGCGAATGACGTGAAATTCGTGGAAATGCAAACCTTATTATATATGGTGATCACTTTGTCGTGGTATCCAAAGAATAGGACGAGTAATTCTTGGGTATTTTACTTTTTCAGACTATCACTAACCGACAAATTGGAGCCATTTTTGGGGATAGTCTCAATATAGTCTGCATTATTATAGTGTTTAACATGAAATCGTCATCAAAAGGCGAAGCGATCACCTTGAAGAGTGCATTACATTAAGGTGAGCACGTACTAAGCCCACTAATGTACATGCGCGAACATGAACTTCGCTACAATGTTGCGCATCTTGCGCATGGTGATTGATACCTTCCAGACTTGCACGGAGAGAGTTATAGAGAAAACAGATGAGTCTAGACATCTTTGACACATACGAATCGAACCCAAACAACCGATTAAATCAGATGATGATCAAAAGTAGCATAGTAGTTCTGCACAGATGACACAGAAGGCAATCCCCGGGTGTGTATATAAACTGGAGGCTTTCGAGCAGATCATCCCAGATCAGATCTTTTGAAAACTGAAAACTTGCAACACAAGAAATGTCAAACAGTAAGAAGTGCAACAACGAGAGCGCCCAAACTCAGGCGAATGCTTTGGAAGAGCTGGACAACTATGTGGACAAGGTGTATCAGGAGGAGATGTGCCTCAAGAACATTCGACCACCACCGGCACAGGTTGCCCCGATGAGCAGCAGCCACAATCTCGATGTTGCACAAATGCTGTACAAAAATTTGGATTTCAATTTGAACAACATCAACACCAAAGCTGCGTCATCCAAGGACAAGTGCTCAACGTTTGAGGAGAAGAAATTGAAATGGTTCTAGTGAAACACACAGAACCCAAATGCAGGTGAGCGAATTTCTCTGATGCTCACTTATGATGTTGTTATTTTCCCATATTCTCTATTGTTTTCATTTCTTGACATGTTTTGTTCAAACAAATAAAATTTTAAAAATAAACGTTTTTTCAAGTAGTGAAAGAGAGTTAGGAAACATGTTTGATTGAAAGAATTAGTTGGTTGGTTGGTTTGTTAAAATTACCTCGGTGAACAAATTCCTAGGACAAACTTTGCGATTAGGAGAAGGACTTTTTGGATAGTTCTGTGTCCACTGGCGAATTAATCAAATAAATCTTCGATGGTTTATCATTATTACAACGTAAAAGAGTGATTCGGAATAGAGTTAAGTAATGGATAACAAATCTAAAGCCAAATGCAAGACGAGGGCGCCACTGATTAGTTCATCTTTAAACTCGTTTTGCACTTTCCATGCAAATTGATAGATCACTCTTTTACGTTGAGCAACAAAATGCCTAATCAATATGCAGAGACGGTCAGGCGCCTTCTCTGTGCTGTTGATGTTGTCGTGTAGAAGCGATTTTCAAATTCGAATTTTCAACCGACAGACCGATTATCGTTATCTCGAGAGAGAAATAACATATCACTAATGAGTTGTAATCAATTATTTTGGGCATTCAGTGTGTGTCTGTTGATGCAATCATGGTGTCCATTCTTGTCTTTTACGCAAATGTGAATTCGCAAAATCTGTCCACAATTGCAGGAACAGCATAATATTACACTTAACTTCAGACAGACTAATAATTGTTGTGATTTTTTTTACTACAAGGATAGCCAAATAGTTTGCAATTAAACATTTTCCTCGCAAATTTATCTTGCAATATGCAGTGCCGGCCCACGAGCTTGCATTCCAAGGTAGGCAAAGTGTTAACTTACCGCTCTTAACCCTCAGTTTACTGCCTTTGGCATGAGCTAAATTGACCAGAAATTGTAAAAGTCCAAGTCATTTTACCGCCTCTGGAAGCGAAAAACAAGGTCACTCTTGCCTACCTTCGCCTACTGGCTGGGCCGGCACTGGGCAATATGTGTAATCAATGTTCATCACATTTGTGATTTGAAAGTACATTAGAACATTTTTCATGTTCGTTTAGTTTCAAAATCAACATCAAACAGAACTTAAGCATAAAACACACAGAATTGGATTAACTAATCTTGATATTATGAAGTACTCACGGCCTCGAGCACCTCTGTATTTTCACTGAACATTCGCACGCCTCTCCCTCAACTCCTCGCTCTTCGAAGTATCGCATCATTGTACAGAAAACTTCATGGCTAGACGAGAAAACATACCCCTTAATGGTTCGCAATCAATTATTTTCAAAAGTCTGTCTGTTGATGCAATCATTGTGAACACATTTGTGCACAAAACACACATGTGTATATTTTCGCAATCTGTCTGCAATTCTCTGTACATTTGAACATTTTCAATGTCCGTTTCAAATCAAAAGTGTGAACCGAAGTTGACCGAAGCTAAAGTCACAAAATACGCAGACATCGATTTCCTAATCTTGAGTGCACTCGCCCTTAGTACGTGTTTTATTTTTCTTTACTAAACATTGACCCCCCCCCCTTTTCTTCAGGTTACTTGAATCAAGTTGCAACAGTTGTAGCAAAGTCTCAAGGTAAGCTATTAGACGGGGAAAGAGTGGCAAAAAGCAAAGACCTTGGCATTGATACTGTCTCAATCTTACACTTGCAATCGCTGTACTAGCCGCATGACTTGAAAACTGAGACGGACAGTCATTAAGCCTCATTAAATCATCATCATCAGTCAAACTGTATATAGCATTCATTTAATTTAGCAATCAAAATCAAACATTAATTACAAGTCGCATACACAGGTGATCATCAATAAGTTTGAATAGAAAAAGTTGAAATATAAAAAGTTTGAAATTCAAACTTTGAATATAAAATAATAAAATAGAAAAAGTTAAAATACAAATAATACAAATGGATTAGACAACAATTTCAGAAAGCGCCAACTCGTTTACGACAGATTCGTCCCAAGTCAGGCACATTTGCGGTCAGATACGGAATCAGCTGAACACCAAACGGAACGCCATGAAAAGCTTCGCCAAACAGCATGCTCGCGTCCAAGTGATGGCCTGCATCGATTGTCAGAAGCTTCAATCCGGGAAACATGAAATCAATCGATTCAGCCAGTTGAATGAGACGATAGAGTGGAAAGTGAAAGGTGAGATGAAGTGTCTCGATGGACCGAAGTTGAGGGAGTTTCGATACTAGATTGCCAAATTTCTGTAGTTGTGATGATTTTTTTCTTGGATCGAGAAAGAGCTCCTTGAGTCGGGTGAGTTTGGCGAGTTCGGTCACCGAGTCCCGAATTGGCATGTCCTGAAAGAGAGTAGTGTTCAGATACTCGAGCGCAGGCATATTATCACAAATCAACTTGAGAGTCTGAGGCTTGTCCTCGAGTTCGGCCACTTGTGCAGTCAGGCTCAATCGAGTGAGATTTCGGACAATTTGAGGACCAATATTGCGGAAAACATTTTCGATTGTAAAGTCCGAATCACGCACCAACATGTCCAGTGCCTTCAGTGAGCCAAAGTTGATGTTGTTGTGGTCATTTTGTTGTTGTCGCTGGTTACGATGAAGCAATTGGCCATCATACCAGAAGTGTTCAAGTTGGGGCGAAACGTTGGCCAAAAGCTGATTCGTACATCCATAAATGTCGTCCAAAATGTACAGAGACTTGAGACGGCTCAAAAAACGTTGATCGGCAAAAGTGAAATACGAGGTACGAACTTTCAGCAAAAGGGTCGACAGCTTGGGCCAACTTCGAAGCAAATAGTTGAGGCTAATACGTTTGGTGTGAAAGTACGAGCTGTAGTAGACCAGTGTCTCCACATTGGGAAAAAGCTTTACCACCAAACGGCTCGTCATCCGTCGACAGTGGCACACAATCAAATCGTCCTGTCCAGGCGTTCCGGTGGGCTTCAAAATTAGGCTCGACGTGCCACTGTTTGGATGGGTAAGACCACGTGCGAAAATAAACTGTGAATAGCGTTCTACATCTTCTGGAGTGCCAAATAGTTTCAAGGTTTTGAGTGGAAGGAAACGATGACGCTCGATGAGGTGATACCAACGGGGCGATACCAAACGAAGGTGAAACAGTTCGTCGAGAAAGAACAGGTCGAATAGTAGTAGAAGACAATCCTCGTTAAGGCAATTTATGTTCGTCATGATGAAGATGCGAAAAAATAAAAACAACTTTAAAAACCACGAAAAAGTAAAAGCAACAGTCCAACAACGAGTGACAGACTGAAATAGAAACAGAAACGAACACGACACGAGACTTATAAGACAGACAACACACACACACACACACACACGACTATACGATGAGTCATGTTCGATTTGTTCTATTTCGTCGTGATGCGGTCGAAACAAAACTAAAGTTCGAAGTTAAAGTTCAAAATTAATTTCTACTAAACAAACTTTAAATACCTTTCACTAGATGGCGCCACCTCTGCCGAAAATGTCATATTTTGCATTATTTTGTGTTTAACATTCGAGAAAATATTATTACTGAGTGGATTATATGGACAAAAAGTACACGCATATCTCATATTAGCATCAAGGATATTTGATTTTGGATAGTCCAAAGGTGTACAAAATTAACTTATCATAGGATTTAAATAAGTGTCTCTAAACCGACCTAAACCAAAGCAACCTACACACGAGTTATCGAACGAAAGTTGTAATTGCACTGTTACCTCAATTTCTAAATTGATTAATCCTATTGATTGAATGTTGCCTTTTGGATTTGAGCTAATCCCTATGTTGATTACCTACTTACCAAAGAGATCATTACTGTAGGTATAAATTAAGTTGAGTATTTGAATTTTAGTTCATTTAGTAGATTCAAAATGGCAAAATTTATTTTTCTGTTACTTGTTTGCAGGTATTTTGATGTTATTTCTTAATTTTAGTTTTTTAATTAATTTTCATTTTAAAGCATTGGTATCCATGCTGCACATGCTCAAGGCCTGCGCTCCATTGCGGAGACCCACAAGAAGTACATTGGCTTCGCAGTGAACCCGACCCATCTCACCAATGAAGCTGAAATGGCCAAAGTTGCCGATGCCGAGTTTGACTGCTTCACACCCGAGAATGCAATGAAATGGGTACAGACGGAAAGTTCGAGAGGTCATTTCACTTTCCACGATGGTGACCTCATTACGGAACATGCTGCCAAACATGGACAGAAAGTACGTGGTCATGCTCTCGTGTGGCATCATCTACCCGCCTGGGTCGAGGCAGGTCATTTCAATGCAATGGAACTGGGCAAGATTGTGCACAATCATGTGTCGACGGTGGCTGGTCATTACAAGGGCAAGATCTATGCCTGGGATGTTGTGAACGAAGCGCTCGAATCGAATGGATCGTATCGTCACTCGGTCTTTTTCAACACTCTGGGTAAGCACTACATTGCCGATGCGTACAAAACTGCCCATGAAGCTGACCCGGCTGCAAAACTGTACTACAACGACTACGGTGTGGAGGGCATCAACACCAAAAGTACTGCAATGCTCAAAATGATGGAAGAACTCCGCACCGCCGGTGTACCAATTCACGGAGCAGGCTTTCAGGCGCACTTTTCCGTGGGACACGTACCACACGACCTGCAGCACAATTTGGAACGATTCTCAGCTGCCGGCTTTGATGTTGCCATCACTGAGGTGGACATTCGAATTCAACTTCCAGCGGATCATGCCAAGTTGGAACAACAGGCCAAGGACTATGCTGCGGTGGTGAAGGCATGCATGGCAGTGTCGAGATGTGTGGGCGTGACCATGTGGGGACTCACTGATAAGTACTCGAATATTGTGCATTCCCATCCGGGCTGGGGTTCGGGTTTGATTTTTGATGAACATTATAAACCTAAACCGGCGTACGCTGCTATTAAACAAGTGCTTGAAGGTAAATAAACAAATCTGACCGGTTCAAATCGGTTAAAGACGGTTAAAGACTGTTAAAAAATGTACAAAACTCAAAACAATTGAATAATAACTTTATTACTTCATCATAATATTTACAAGTGAACGCATCAATCAAATGATATTATAATTGGAATCATAATAATCGGAATAATAAATCACATCAATTTGACAAACAAAATAGGACAAATCTATAATAGTGCTTTTAGGGGGGATAATTCACAAATAGGATGATGACGGTGCACAAAAATATATAAAGTTTCATTTGAATATATAGAT
This sequence comes from Rhizoglyphus robini, assembly GCA_023373905.1. Classification (NCBI taxonomy): domain Eukaryota; kingdom Metazoa; phylum Arthropoda; class Arachnida; order Sarcoptiformes; family Acaridae; genus Rhizoglyphus; species Rhizoglyphus robini. The sequence goes on along the minus strand of JAKIJQ010000048.1, from coordinate 1,386,609 downwards.
TCTTTCTTTCTTTATTTCATTTATACAAAAATACATTTTCTTTTACGTATCTCGACATTCTTATAATCGACTTATTGTCATGGTGGATTCTTTTTTGTTGCCGTTTGAATTTGAAGTTGCTTTTTGGATGTGTCTCAGCGCATTGGAACTGTTGCGAGAATAGGTCGAGAGTATCGTCTGGTGATCGTCCTCAATCAAAGTGTTGTCATCGTCCTCGTCCATGTCCTCGTCAGTGGTAGCTCCACGCGATTTTGGTGACTCCCGACGGATAACCGTGGATTGAGACGCGTTAGAAGATGAAATGTTTGAGGACGACGATGACGAAGAAGTTGATGAAGATGGTGATGAGGATTTGGAAGAAATCACAGAACTCGTTTTTGGTGACACAGAAGTGGGCGTGGACACTTCAGATGTGGATGATCGATGATGATGATTGTGGTGGTTGTTGACTATTGAGGAGGAGGAGGTTGACGAGGTGAGCAGTGAGGACAACGATGAGGTCGACAGGGTGGGTGAGATTGGATTGGAAATATGGCAACTGGGTGATGATGAGGATGAAGAGCATGATGATGGATTATTAGTTTCAATTCGTGCAGTTGTTGAAGAGGATCCTCGATGATTCTGCAGATTGTTGTTCGAGTTGTTGTCACGGAGACTGTTTGACTTTGCACGCGGAATGAACGCCGACTGGGGTCGAGCATCCACAGGTAAGGTACGACAGGTTCGTGGACTTAGCACTGATTCGCATCCATCACCGGAAGTCTGAATCATCGTACGATTAAAGGTTGATGATCCTGGATGCTGTTGATTATCCACCGGCTCAAAAAGTCCAGGTGTATTAACCGCTGAAAGTGGTCTCGGATGCAGTCGTGGATTGTACGAATCGTACGGACTGATACCATCGTCCCGCATAACTGATCCACCAAAAGACGTCTTATTACTATTATTGACACCACCAATTAGGCGACCATTTCCGTAGATTCTACTTCCACGTGACATTCTACCCTCTTGAGATGAGGAATAGCTGCCCAAAGATCCAGGACCCGAGGATACAGTTCCAGCAGAAGTTCCATTTCCAATTCTGACCACAGTTATGTGTTCATAGTTTGGATCCGAACTGATGGTATCGATTATTGGTGGCTGGTGGGCAACCGGTCCTGTGGGCGTAAGCACCGGACTTGTGATGTAAGCCTGATTGTGATCTAGTTAGGATAAAATCGGTTAATTTTTTTAAAATTAATAGATAGATTTCAGACCATTCAAACTCGAAGCCAAGTGAGTGATCAGCCGTTGCGGATATGCCAAATTGTTTGTTTGTTGAGATGCATTGGTAAGCGTGGGATATTGCTGCTGTTGATATGGTGACATGCCCGAGCCCTGATGGTGGAATGTTGGATGATGGTACAGTCGGCCACCTGCCTGTGGTGACCTATTCATGGGCATACTGTTGTGCCGGACTAGTGTTGAGGAATTGGGTGGCTGCAAAAAGTGGTGACCCTTCGTGTAGGTTTGTCCAATTTCTTCGGGCTGTTGGTGATGCTCTAGTGGATTACAATTTCCACCCGCAAGACGATTGAGATGCAAATTTGGCGTTGGATTGGGTTGAGGATTGTTGAGATTTGCTGTTTGTTGAGACTGTTGTGGTTGTGGTTGTTGTGGCACCTGTTGATTGTTGGCTGCGGCTACCGCTGACTGCAGACAGGATGCTAAGTTGGCAATCGAAGAATTGGTCAGGGATATCACACGGCCAGGATGTGGCGGAATTTGCGGCACATGGCCTGGTGCACCACCCTGGTGATGATGAGTTGGGTTGTTGATGTTTGGAAATGGAAACGATGCATACGATTGATGCTCGTGGCCGCCTGCTTGGACAAATCCATTGAAGTGGTTCAAATGTTGAACTTGTGGATTGATGCCCGGTGGAACCTCAACTCCTGGGGGCCCAGGCGGAAAGCACACAGGCAACTGTACGGGTGGACCATTTGGATTGATAGTCTCTTCATACGAAGGCGGCGCTTCGCCAGGAGCAATGAACTGTTCAGGTGGCTTCCAGAAAGTGTACGGAGGAGGCGGTTCCATTCCGTATCCAAAACCCAATGGTCCTCCACCAGCAGCACCACCACCAGGTCCACCATGTCCACCCCGTCCATTGCCACCAATGCCAAAGTAACCAAATCGAAAGGCAAAATCATTGATGCCAGGCGTACCACCAGGCGGCAGTCCAGCGCCCGGTCCAGTTCCGTTGATCTGTTCAAGTCGTCTCGTTTGCAACCTCCGAATCATCAGCAGCAACCTCCTTTGACGCAATCGATGTATCATAAAGAGCAACAGTGCCAGTATGAGAAACGATGTAATGGTCGAGGCAATCAACCGCAGACCTAAAGGAAAAACTAACACGATTATAATCACTAATTCGAATCACAAACACGAATTACCCAAATTACTCGTGGATATGCTCGAATTGAAAGTCTTGGTCTCGCCCTTGGTGAGGATTGTCTTGTTGAAAAAGCGCGGACCAGTGGACATGTCGCCGTCCAGGCAAAGAAATTCACAACATTTGTTGGTCACTTCGTGGTATTTTCTACAAAAAAAACGAAAACAAAATCAAGATTAAAAGTGGTCAAAACTGGTTTCATGAGAAAGTGATTAAATCAACAATTCTGACCTAATCTAAATCAACTTGATGATTGTAATATAATATAATTTAGATTAGACCTCTACTACAACGTCTAAATATAGTTCAAGGTTCGGTAATCTAGCGAAATGAACATGGTAATTTGCATTAATCATTGCACACACACAGACAGACATGACAATGACAGTGTCCAGTGCATTCATTAATTTCTATTCATTTAGACTAATTAGATTTGAACTAACGATATACGTTGTGTAACCAAGAACAAAAGTGCATACGACATCTATGAATGATCATTTGATTGCTATCAGTGGGAAAGTTCATGAAAGGTTTGAACACGGTTTAGACACTGAGAAGGTTGACAAAACAAAAGTTTAGGGATCGTGTCAACTAATTATGTCAATGTCTCGGTGACATTATCATTCATATATAAAGTGTCATTTAGATTCAAGATAATATGATATTGTGATAATGGGAATTTTAGTTTCAATACAAAAAACTACAATTAGATAAGCTAGATCAGATAATAAAACAAAATTTTCAAACTTACCGACAATTTTCCGGTGGTGAACAAAGCACACTGATACACATCTCTGCTTTGCCATTCATGCAGGTGCACTATAGTGGAAGAAAAAAAATTTGAGTAATTAAAAAACTTGAAACAAAACAAAGCAAAAAACTTTGAGGTCGATCAATCAAGTTGGTGGAAGTGTTTGGGAAAATATAGAGAAAGAAAGAAGTGCCAAGTTCAAGGAGGTTTTTTTAAAATTCTTAATGTTTTTTTTTGTTTTCATTGAAAATTCGTGGGGTAATAAAAATTAAGATATATATTCAATACCCGGAAAACTTTATCGTAAAGTACAAAAAGCGTCTTTTCTTCCGCGACGCAGAACCTGCGTAATTAATTGGCTCTGTAATTCTGTATTATTAGGGTCTTAAAATTCGTATATAAATAATTAATTTAAAAGGGGATTTATATTCTCAATTTAGGAAGGAGATTAGATTTTTTCAAAGAAGCATTTAATTGCCATTTTAAAAAATCTAATAATATAAAAATGCTCGACAAGAATGACGCAGGGCTTTAGTTGTTGTTGTTGTTTTTTCAAAAACTACAAGAAAAATTCCGCTTATAAAAATAAATAAATCGATCAATCAAGTTGCAAGAAGAAGAAAAAAACACAACCAAAGCCACGTGAAGCACGTTTTTAGGTATAAATTTTTTTCGAGTATTTTTCATTCGCTAAATCCTAAAATATACGTAAATACCCACGTATCACGGACGTCAAAACAAAACAGCAAACAACACCAAACATTTTTCCATTTATGGAAAATTTTTCTTTTCATACAAATTTAAAATTTAAAATTTGATTTGTCTTTCGAAACTCAAAACTCAACTTAACTTAATCAAACAAAACAAATCTCTCTTTTCTCTCCTCTTCATTTTGAGTCATAAATCATAATTTACTAATTGCACACAGCTCAAACAGATGTTCTAAATTGTGAGTGAATGAAAAGTAAAAGTGAAATACATTTCCTATAGAACACTTCCACCTCTTCGTTTTCATTGTTCTAATTAGCCAGCAATGGTCATAAATGTCCATTTATGTACTTTACTGTTTTATCTTATTGTTGAGGTTATGTAATAAACAATTTCCTTTAAAAACAACAACAAAATAAACCAACTGTATAAAGAGAAAACAATTAACCAATCTTTCAGTCGTTTTTCAAATGAATGGTCAATTCATAAAATACGTTCGCTTGTTTGAACTTTGTCTTTTTTTACCACCGTTTCGTAAATTAACAAGCAATGTTAAATTGGACCACTTGGAACAATCGAGCCATAATGCCGCCTCAATTAGTTAATTAGACCTCTTCTTGTCCTTTCATCCTCATCCTCCTCCTCCTTTTGATGTTATATGCATGACTTTAATTATCTCATCTCTTCTCTCTCTCTCTCTCTCTCTCTCTCTCTCTCTCTCTCTCTCTCTCTCTCTCTCTCAATAATGCAAGCCTCCATAGAATTATTTTGTGTTTGCTAATTGAATTAAGACACGAAGATGGTCGTCTTCTTTTCATCCCAAAGTGTCCATCTCTTGCCTAGTCTCTATACATTTTATTATATCACAAAGTGGCGATGTGAATGTGCAGGCGTCACTGTATCCACTTTCACTCTAGCACTATCATGCTAATTAGATGATGACTGTTGGATGTCAAAGACGAACAAACTGTCTCTCTCTCTCTCTCTCTTACATCTCTACTAATAAATGAAAGTCATGGACGTTTACAAGCAGCAGCAGCACTTTAGACGGCATTCATAGATATAGTAACTCATAAATGTGGCCAAATAAAAATTGAGAGACAAAAGTTCATCATCATGAGCTCTCGTATGTATAATTAGCCAAATTAAACCATCTTAACACCATACAACCTAGCCAATTGTTTAATAATATGCCACATTTGTACAGCTGTTTCTTTTTTCTTTACATACGAAAATTACAAATAAAGCAAAAAATTAAACAAGTTACTTTCTATTTTAATTTAAATTTTGTTCCTCAAACAAAAGTTGTTATATTTCTATAATTTCTATTCACCTTGTCACCTTTTGTTCCGCACAAAACTCCAAACTGTTACATTTTGTTTCCCTTCCGCTAATCAAACACAAACTTGCACTTCCAAGAACAATTAGACATGCTCGAGAAAATATTCGAATGTATAATATATAACGTCACTACGTAAATGTAAATTTGAAATTATAGAATGAATTGACAAAGTTCTGCCTTATTTGACAATTTGTTCTATTATGAATTTTTTCTCGTATAATTTTTAAATACAAAATAAATTTGAATCCATAATTTAAGGTCGTATGAAAGTCGTATGATAATGGCGTCATAGACTCTAATATTCTTATAATTATGCGTCTAATTGGATCAATTAATTACATTTTTTGAATTAATAATCTGAGAATAATTATGATTATTTTATGCCAAAATTCACAGCTTTGAGTTTGCGCAATCAACAAAATTAAATGCTATAAATAGTATATTTTGTCGTATATTTTAAGAATGAAAAAGTACAAAAGGAACTGTAATTGACAAGTCCGGCGCCTCGCCGAAAGTTTCGACATTTTATACTGCCTACATTCTATATACAGTTTGTATGTTTAATGTGTCATGTGTCAAAATGTAACCATTTTCTCCACTTTCTGTAGACTTTCTAAAAGACTCGATAGACAGAAAAAAGTGTCTCAAGTGGACAAGCGATAATTTGTGCGTCATTTCGTTTATGCTTTCTCCTCTATCTTTTCAGTGTATTCAACAACAACAAAATCAACTAAAAAATATATAAAATGAGAGGGACATTAGGGTGAGCGTAAATTTGCGTAACAACTTGACTCAAGTCCCTTTCCAAAAGAATTGTAATATATACATACGAAAGCGTTTGTACACACTAAAAATAGACAAATTTCATCACACAATTGAAACGAAAACTGTTCTGCTTCTAAAATGCGCTGCAATTTCGCCCAAATTGGTTCATACATTATGAAAGCAAAACATACTTGATACACAACACACAAATGCACACACATTATGCAATAAACACCATTAGGCATTAAGACATATTATACAGAGAGAGAGAGAGAGAGAGGTATTACAGAGAGGTAAATTACCTGCTCACATATACGAGAACATATAAAGTTTATATAGACGTGAGGTAATTTTAAAAGCGCATTCAAACTTTTAGCCAAATTGCACAAACATTAAATTTATGAGTCCTGTCATAAAAAAATTATGATATTATGTGCACAAGTGAGGTCAGCTGTGCAGTTTTGGACAATTTAGGAATTGCTTTAGCAATCAAATTAAAACAAAATTTGTTTGACTCGTAAAAGATTTTGAGCAGAATTATTAGGAATTTTTATGTTTTGCGTATAAAAACATCAAAGTCCAGAAATTGAGAGATCACAAAACTAAAATAGGTTTTGTCTATATAAATATAAAAAAAGATCCGTGGGATCTAATTTTGTTTCCTTTTGATACTACATTTTTCAATCTCTTCCAATCGATCAATCGATCTTTTCTCTCTCCGCCTCTCTCCTTCTCAAAGTATCTCAAAGTCATTACTTACTGACTGAGTGACTGACTTTTTTGTCTTGGTTAAATAATAACAACCGAGAACAATATAACAGTATTTAACAATCGATACAGATATATTATTTCTCTGATATACAATCGATTGTTGGTTAGTTAGACACATTCTTTTACTTCTTTTTATTTGTGCTATAAAAGTAATCAATTGACTACCAAAAGGACTCCTTTATGGGTTTTAGATTTTGTTGTTATATATTTAAATTAAAAAATAAGAAAAGACGTCCAATCGATCAAACGGTATACAATCGATATATTGAGACAGACAATCGATTGAACGGTCAAAAAGGGAAACGATGGTTCCCCCACTTTTACGATTTGATCGATTACTAATTATAATACCAAACCAAAATTAAATCATAATAATTGAGATTACTTCATATAAATAGATTTACTCTACTCTTTTCTTTAAAAATATTTATTGATTGGATTTTTCTTAGATATTTTAATCAAATTATATTTTCTAATCAAAAAATTGAACCACAATTAAACAGCAATTTAAAAAATGTTGGTCAATGTCGTGATTTTTGTAAATTTTTTGTTTGTTTGAAGCAAAATGGCTACAGTAGATTTCAATTAAGATTAATTTTTGGGGTTGAACTGAACTGAACTTAACAAAAAAAGCTAGACAAGTCTAATGGGACAAGTTCAAGACACAGTAGCTTTCTTTTGCTAAATTCTAGGTTAATTAATTAAAGCTATTACCTGGCTGCGCTTAATTATTACCTCAGTGTTGCATTGTCTATATAATTTTTCCTGATTTGATTGCTCCCTTGATGAAAAGGTTGAGTCAGAAACGGAACATGACCCGTGAATAAAGCAATGACTGAACAAACAATGACTCAGACTCGAAGACAAATGTGTGTTTACCTGTGCGCGCGCTTTCGTTAATTAATTGACAGAGAAGGAAAGAAAGACAAACATTTCCAGGTTCAAAGTTGGCCAAATTCATTACAGTTGGCCAACCATTTAATGATGAAAAATTACATTAGTGAAATGAGTTCAGTGTTTGTGTTTGTACAACCCAATTAGTGACCAAATTAGTGTAATTCAATGACTCACCTGTGTACAGGTATCGATGCCCAGTGGAATGTACTGTTCACCATGCTTCACCATGTCGCCCTTGTCGTTGTAGCATATTTCCACGCCTGATGAGGCTTGACCTGAAATTAGATGAAAAAAATGGAAAATTAATTAAATTGAAAAACCTGATAATAAGACTATAAATTTTCAATTATAAAAATATTCCAAAACTCTTTGACATTTTTTAACTAAAATCAAACTCTTTACTTATGTAAATGTAAATATTAAATGTAATGAATAGATGGAAAAGATAGAAAATTTGAAAAATATGATACGAAAACAAGAAACAATTTAAAATTCTTTGACATTTCTGAACTAAAATTGACCTTTACTTTAATATTTTTTTCATGTAAAAATATGTAAATCATCTCTCTGTTTTTTTGACTGACGTCATGAAATTTTTTGAATAATATTTTTTATTACTTTGGTCTGGTTTATGTTTCAAATGTGCCAATGTCAATGTCATTAATAATTCAGTGTGTTTTTTATTAATAAAAAAATAGCAAATGAAAAACTCTGGACAAATAGAGACTAATTTGCATTTTGAATGTTTGTGTTTGTTGTGTTGCTATTCACTCGCAAATTATTTGCACTCGAGTGTCCTTCATGAATTTTGTTTTTTACTTCACTTTTTTGGTCATTACATAATGCAAATGATGGTGATATATATTTCACACAGTGCACACACTATCTCTCCCTCTGTCGTATTTGTGACAGTGTAGCGTAGAGTGTCAGTGTTAATGTCTTGTGCCACACTATGTATGCCACTAGAATGCTAAAACAGATATAATATAATATACACAAAGTGATATAATACATGTAACTCTAGAGTGCAGTAAATGTACAGACATGCGCACTACGTTTTATTGTACATTCACTACCAGTGGCAGTCTACCACTACTCGAGTCCATCTAATCAGACGCAGACGGGTTTGAGTGAGCAGTGTAAACACTGACGACGAGTGAATACGTAACCTCAACGTATCCGTGAACGTCTTCTGTACGACTCAAAATCATATAAAGCCACATGGTCAAAAGTTTACATATAAAACACCTTCAAATTGTGATGTAAATTGCTTTAAACCTTCAACTTCAAACCTCAAACCTCAAACCTCAAAACCCAAACCGAAAATGACATTCTCCTTCGACTCCCTACCCAACGAATGTCTCATAGTCATCCTAACAAAATTTTCCCTGCTCGACCAAATCCGTCTTCGAATCATCTCAAAACAATGGAATTCTATCCTTCTGTCAATGATTGCAAAACGAAAAGCCCTGAAACTGTTTCCCACCTATCAGTACGCTGAGGACTACTGTCGTGAATTGGCCTTTCTCAATCTGCAAGAATACGATCACCTAAAACTGAAACCAATTGACCAGTTAGACGATGATCTGGTGGTTGAGTCTGATCGTTTTGATTCGGCTGTTTGTGATCAGTTGAAAAGTTTATTTCCCGATATTGAGCACTTGTCAATCTATCTGTCTAAGGAACCTAAACCTTATGTCGCAAATCTTGCGAACTTGACATCAAATTGGAATATTACGAATCTGACACTTTTGGGCTATGTTAAACCGAAGGATGTTCCCTACTTTCGTACCCAATTGGGTCAGTTCATTGGTCGATTAAAGTCTCTGGAACGGTTGGATTTGTTTCTCAAACATAAAGCAGCTCGAAATTACAATTGGGACCCCAGTGAGGCTCGTCCCTTCTACAATCGATTGCAAATCTACGCTTTGGACGAGTTGATTAGTCCGTTGATTGGCAGAATCAGTTCACCAAATTTTGTCGAACTGAATCTTAATTGGACTAGTAACTTGTCACTGGACAAAATTCGTCAGTCGATTAAATCGCGAAAATTTTCCACTGCCTCCAGTATGACTCATTTACGGTTGTCCGCAATTGAGGATCCTTATCTGCCTACTCTGGTTAGCAGTTTCCCGAGCCTACATTCACTTGACTTGGAATTTTCCAACTGGCCAATGCTTTCGAGTCTAATTCCGGAATTTGCTCGATTGCCCAATCTTGAAACCCTCCGACTTGCATTCCTTCAAATAGACAAACTTTCCACACTTCCGGACAAGCTGCTCGGTCTACCCTCGTGCGACACCATCAAAAGTCTCTCCCTCTGTGAAGCAGGTCGTTTCGATGGAAACGCCCGTGGCTTCTATGAATATTCTCCAATCGGCTTTAATGGTGACGAATTCTGTGCCACAGTTGCACAGTGTTTCCCCAAGCTCGAGTCACTCACCATTCGAGCCAACAGTTGCTACGAGAAAATTCTACACGAAAGAATCGAAAAGAATTTGCAACTTTATTTTGGCAGTAACTTGAAACAATTTAGATTTTGTGCTAAAGTCGACTATCGAAATATGTTTGGTAAGGAGAGGGAAGACAAACTGATGACAAGAGATTCCATTTTGGGATTTTATAATTCTATTGATTCTTTTTGGTGAAATAAATTATTGTTTCTGTGGTTTAAATTGAATTAAATTTTTGAATGGTTTAAATTGTGCTAAAATGTTAGAATCTGTTATAAAATTATAAAAACTGTGGTAAAATGGTAAAAACGTGGTAAAAATGGTAAAACACTGGTAAAATGGTAAAAGTTGTCGTAAAATGGTAAAATTGTGGTAAAATGGTAAAATCGTGGTAAAAATGGTAAAAGTTGTGGTAAAATGGTAAAATCGTGGTAAAAATGGTAAAAGTTGTGGTAAAATGGTAAAATCGTGGTAAAAATGGTAAAAATTGTGGTAAAATGGTAAAAACTGTGGTAAATTTGTACAACTGTAAAAATCGTAGTAAAAGAGTAAAATGATAACAATTTTGGAAAAATAATATTAATAAAACTTGGTAAAACCAACAAAAAGATAAAAATAGCAAAGTTTACGTAAAAATCTCACTAAATCCATCAAAATTAACCAAAGCTGTCAATCACCGGCATTTATTAAAATAAACGCCAATAAATCCTCTTCTTATATTCTGACAAATATATCAATTGGTCCTTGCATCTCTCTTATATCTAATTGCCTCTGTGGCCAACAAGTTGATTAAGTTGTCTCAACTATAGTCGCGTCTATTTATAAACCAATCAGACACATCTGATAATCTATCTTTGTCTGCATCATTCTCATCTCCATCGCACTATCTCACTCTCAATCTAAACCAACGAACTGATCTATATGGATGAATGGGCGCTCTAACCGATATATCGCCTCAAGCGTACTCACTTTTGTTCTGTCTCAATTGTCTAAATTGGTCTTTGTTTCTTGTATCCTCGTATACATAGACTGAACATCATCTAATTATCACAAGTCGAGTCAGTTGTACAATGTACGTACAAGTTGCCATAAATCACGAAACCAGTCGAATTAGACAAAAAGATCGAGAAAAAGAAGGGGGAAACCCTGTTAGTTGTATGTCTCTGCAGCAAGCGAATCACCAATCGCGACTTGGTCTCTCAATTAAGACTCGACTAACAAGATGGCAAATCTAATTAATCACAACACACAGACACTCAAACCTAATTTGCTGCTCACCAAGCCCAATCCGTCTATTACTCAGTCGTTCGGTGGTGTCTCAATCGTGATCTAATTTTTCCACTTTCTCTAACGCACTCGCTCGCCCTATCAACCATAAACCAATGAACTCAATCAAGCTCGAACTCGCATATAGTCCTAATTATGATTTCATTATATTAATTAGGATCATATATTGATCGCAAAGTGTAATATGAGTTTGCATATATGGAGCAATATGAATTGCACTTTCTTGTTACTAGGCCATTGTAGTTAGAGTTGATTATTGATTTATGATTCATTGCTTCACTTTGGAACTTTGTGATTTGAGACTAATTAGTTCTCGATTTCGATTTTGTTCCTTGTTCAAGAGCTATGAACTCGGTTTCATATTATGATTAAAGTCAGGAATATGAGGAGTTTGTAGAAAGTTATTAGTGTATTTGTGATTTGGGCAATGTAATGTATAGTAATAGACTCTACAATTGACTCGAGAGCGAACAACTCGATCGAAACCCGGGGCATACGAAGATCACGATCCTGTCTTTGACTTATTATTATAGTACGTATTGTTGTTGTATATTGAGCTTGTGCTCGACTTGTGATCATCTTTACTACAACTCTGTTCTGTCCCGGCAAATTAGACTTTCCACTCGATTTAGACTTTTGAAATGGTACAAATGGACAGGAACGTACGAAGACGAACGAATGAACGAACGAACGAACGAACGAATGAACGAAGAAGAAGAAATATAACAATCGGATCGAGTGTCTAATTCGAGTAACGAACACACGAATTGAACAAACACAATCGACTGACTGACTATAACTACAAACTTGAATTGGAATTTCGTGCACATACGATTGAAGAAGGGAGCGAGTGAGAGGGAACAAGTCAGATTTAAAGGAGAGTAATGTTGAGAAATGAACTTTCGAAAATGATGACCAAATGCAACTATACGGTTGGAATGATGATGATAGGATTGGAGTAGAATTGTGTAAAATGTAATTTAAGATTGAGCAATTGAGAGTAAGAGAGAGAAATTGATCGATTTCGATAGTCTCAATGATCTGATTAGTATTAAATAATATATTTCTACTAAATAAAAGTCTGTTTTGACATGTTAGATTAAGTTGGATTACAATTGCTGGGGTAATTAGCTGAATTTTTTTAATGTTTTCTGACAATTTTCCAACAATTTCCATGCTTAAGCCCTCCCTATAATTCCAATAATTTGTTTACACCTATTATCATCATCATCATCATAATATTCATAAAATGAACCGAAAACAGAACAAACGAACTTAGCAAAAAACAAAAGGAAAATGTTAATCCATGTCACGTAAATGCAATTATTATTAATATTATTTTCATATAAAAAATTTCGTATAAAAAACAAAATTCAAGACATCTCCACGCAAAATGCACGATTAAAAATAAATGTAGACTATTTTTAATCAGACAAACTTCTCTCAGTATAATCAATTTGCATTAGTTAATGTGGTGATGATGGTTCTGCCTTTGATAATCAATTTTTTTCCCAAGATACAGTCCCTAAACCGTTTTAATTATAGTAGAAAATCAATCACACAATTTAGATTGAGATTCTGTGTGACGAAGCGATTACAGGGGTAATACTCTTTATTTTGTAATAAATTCTCATGACCTAGAAAGTAGCAGCAGCAGCACATTCTGTTATTCCGATTAAACCGTAGATGTACGGTAGTTATTAAAGAAGAAGAATATAACAGAAATTATGTCAAGCTCACCAAAAAAACTGAAACGGCAAGTCTGGGAACAAAAAATGAAACATTGCGTGAGCGTGAAAGTTAATTAAATATTGTTTCGTCTGTTTGGTGGCGATATTAATTGCTTTGTACGAGCGGTGACTATGAGAAAACAAGTACAGTAAATCAGAGAAGAGAATCAGAGAAGGTCTCGGTTTGTTTTGAGAGAGCGGGAAAGAATAATTGTGTGAGAAAAAACAACACAAACAATGATCAAACAAACTAGACAACAACATAGAAAAGATGACTACCGAAAGTGATGATGAGACGATGATGATGATGAGAATTAGTTAGACATTCATAGAATAATTTATTATTAGACAAATTAAAAATAGATTAAAACTAATTGATTAGTAGGAAAGCAAAAGAAGAGGAGAAAATATTAAGATTTATGGGATAGAATTTAGATGGCCTAGTTTTTTGCTTTGTTTTTGGAAAAATCTTGTGGACGAGTTATCAGCACGAGTTTTGCTCTTACCATTCTGTCGCACACATAGTCGATGAAAGCACACAGTCGAATTGGTGGACGTTGTAGAATTATTAACCGATAAGTAGTGATTCAAATTGATTGTAGAGTTGTGATTAGATTTAAAATGTTGATGACTTGTGGATGACACATTGTGTGGATGAGGATGACTGTGATGGTAATAGAACTTTGGTGGTGGATTACGAAATACTGAACTTGTGGATAGTGTTGGTGAGGGCGGTGGGGAAAGGTGATGCCTATTTAGTGATGATGATTGGGTTGTGTTGAGATAATGCACTGTTGGTGGTAGGAGAAGAGGGGGTGGAGATGGGGGCACTGGAGGCAGTGTCGATAGGGTGCTCAACATTGTGGTGGACATCATTTTGAGAGAGTAGGTGCACAAATTGTGGGTTCCATTTATGGAAAAACATTAGTTTTTAGACAACTAAAGTTTTCAAAGTCACAAAATTTCAACATAACCAAACAGTTCAAGCGCCAAAGTCAAAATGAACATACTTTCACGAGAACATGACCAAATAGTTTTGCTCACACATTAAGCATCATCTTAGCTCCGGGGCCAAATTAGTCCCGGACAATTGTTGTGCGGTCCTAGAACGCTTTTATTGATTTAGCGTGAACGCGGCCCTTTCGTCCTCCTTCAATCTATGTAGATGTCAATCTATACACTTTTTGTTGCGGGGCCCGGGAAAATCTCATCAATCTGAGAACATAGCATTGCAAATGTAGGCCAATCATGCATTCCAACAGTACACAGTTCGTCAGTCAGTTGTATGTCAAAAAGAGAGGAGATTAGTCAAGTAGAGGTGAGTACAAGGTCCAAGGACATAAGAGAGAGACTTTCTGTTGTATTAGCTAGTCAAATAGTTAAGGGGTCCGGGCACAAGTGGAGTCCCGCTAAGTTGGTATTATTATAACTTTATAATATGAAGGTGAAGGCGACCCCGACTTGAAAGGTAAATAATTGCACAACGAGAAGTGAAGGAGAGGAGACTAGAGTGGTGGTGCTTTAAGCGTGACACAGTATGCGGTCTCCGAACAGAGGTGACCTTTCCTCAGTATGGGGGAGAGCGCATTATAATTCGGGGGTTCAGAAGCTCGAGAAGAAGAGAAGAGACGAGACCCTTCACACTGTGAGCGAGCACTAAAATGGATTCGATTTGTTTGAGCAATCAAACGTAAATGCAACCAAAGACGACGACGATGCTGTACACTTTGCACACACAACAGAACATAAATTATATCGATTATTGAGGTGAGGCAATGAGCCCACTAAGTGTGAGCAAACAAGGCACAATAAAAATGTCCAAAAGATCAAATTTCGAGGCGGAAAATTTTGTTGTTAGAGCACACACACTAATCATACACACCATAATCTCTGTACTTTAAAAAAAAAGTTTGATATGATAATGCAGCCCTCTGACACTCAGGCTTAAAAGTTCAAAACTGTAAACTTTAAAAGATCAAGTTCACTAGCAGGAGGAAAGTTGAGTTGCCTTTTTGTGGATGTCCGACTGATAGCAGAAAACATTTGACACAAAACAGATGACTCGATAACTTATCAGATCGAAACTATCAGGACATTTCGAACTAGAAACGTTCCGACTCGTTCAAACACATTTCATTAGACTTGAAAGTGAACGAGTAAATGAAAGCGAAAGAGAGAGAGATGAGAAGAAACTCATTAATCGAGAAGCGAAGACTTTGGCGGGGATCAATCAGAGAGGGAGAGAGTGTAAACATATAAAACGTGAAAAGGATAAGAAGACGAAGACGAAGTAAAAAGAGAAAGTGATGATGAGATTTCGAGGGGAAAAAATGCTGAAGGTGAGAGAAAGTCGATTTTGCTTGACTTTTGTGACCGAATGTGATTAAAAACAAGGAAATTCACGACTGATCTTCTTAATGACTTTTATCTTTTAGGTGCACACACACATTTTATTATCATTATTGATGAAATGAACGGATTAAAGGAGCTTAGAAAGTTCTAATTGAAATCGTCGGGACGAGATTAAAACGATGATAGTTCATGATCGTGGTATTCAGATTCGTGTTGAGAGTTTCATCAACTACGTGTTCACATGTTCATGCCATCGATGTTCATGTATGAATGTTCGAGTTCGAGTTCAAACTTCTCCGAGAATTGGAATATCATAACTGACAGTTACAAAGATGGAGATGAATTACGATGTTTTTGTTTGTATATTATGATCATTGAGCACAGACAAACAAAACTATTATTTGAGCAAATGATCATCATCATAATCGATTGATGATCAATAATAAAATGATGATGTCACAATAACATCACAATACAACACAAAACGCACATGCACATCAAGAAACATCATACTTTTTGAGCACACACAAGTTCAGTAAGTCAGTCGTGCACGATGAAGCAATTGCAACTGATCAGGTAAGTTAACTCATAGGCAAGTGCACATGCATACACGGTTGAGTTTGTGCCACTAGCTCATGAGTCGACTGTAACAACAAACAACAACAACAGAACGAGCAATGCAATCGAGAAAGCTCATCAGGTGTGTGAGTGAGTGAGTGAGTGGACAGTCTCGCGCGTTCGCGCCCACAAGAAGATCTAGATTCAGTGGCCCGAGTGGCCGCAGCGCGCACTGCGCGAACTCATGAAAGAGAGAAGAGAAATCGAGCAAGTGAGCTAATAACCTGAAGAGTCACTTGGACTGTTGCTGCATGCACTTTCAGTCATGACCACTCAATGGCGCGTTACAAGTTGCAACTAGTTTTTAGTTTCTGCAGACGAACGAGCGTTCGAATGTTGAATTCAATACAGTGACGAGTCTAGACTTATTAGACCGGCGGGCACACATGTGAAACACCTTTCTCCCCCTCATCATCATCAGCTTCTACTTCTTCGTCTACAACCTAAGTTCTTGGCATTATGGAATCGACTATACCTCGCCTAATATGACGAGTTTGAGTTTGAAATGTAATAACGAAAGAACGCAATTGTATATGTCTGTCAGCCTTTGCCACACATTGACAACAATTGTGAATCAATTTCCAGAAAGACTGGTTTTAGTTGGGTTTCTAGATTTTCATTCTTTCTTTCGTACACATCTTTTCGATATAATCGAATGAACAAAGGAAAGCTTAGTTCTTCTTTTTCGTGGGTTCAGATTACAGGGTGTGGGTCTCTTGAAGCTGCTACATGCGACCGGTTTGCCGGTTCATTTGAAGAAGTACAAGTGGATACGATGAGAATAAAAAGATAATCATGGTCATCCGGTCGGCATTTTCTGTCTCGTAGGTACATGTACATTTGTATGCCTAAATAGTAATCATATCATTATATATGAGAGATTATTGTTCGATGGGGTAGTTTTGATGGGGAGGGCAAGCATTTAATGATCATGATGATGATGATGCACTTAAGATGGCAGATGGAGCAATTTTAAAATTTTTTCATAATTCCATTTTATGTTTAAGAATTGAGAGGATGAAAAATCAGACTCGCTCTTTAATTGCGAAATTTGAGAAATTACTATATAAATCAATAAATCCTTCAAAGTTCAATCACATCGATTCACCAATGACTAAACACAGTAACTTTGCATTTCATTTCATTGACTGATTGATCAATTCGTTTTTGCAAAAAAAAGTTGAAACTCATTCTGTTCAATTGAGTTTAAGGTCATCCTTTAATTATAAAGAGTGGAAAAAATAAAGTGATTTGGCGGGGACGGTAAAAATGTTGATTGCGAATCTTCCTACATGGCCATACCCGGGTCATACATGTGATGATGAAAAGTTCTGTGATCTGATGATACAAAGTGATGGGTTTACTTGAGACAGACAGGCAGGACAATGGACTGTTCAAAAAGTGCGTTACGTGAACTCAAAATAAGTTTCTTCTCGGAAGGTGACTGTGTACTAAATGCGATTGCCTCATTTCAAGGCAATCTCTCGCTCTCTGCCTTGATGCTGATGAATCAGTGGGTTGGAAGGTGGTTTTGTTGTGCTCTGTTTTGAATGTTGTTGTTGAGGTTAGATTTGTTTGGAGATTGAAGAAGGGATTGAATAAGAAGAATGAGGATAAATTAAGGTTTAGTTTGATTATGAAGCTCATGAAGGTGTTGTATTGTACTGTTTTGTAATGTAATGATGCTAATCTGTACGGGAGGAATTCCTTTTTAAACGAATAGGAAAATAGCAGATTTGCGGTTACGATGCTTTTGTCCAGGTGTGCTCTTGAATTAGCTTTGAAACCACTTGAAAGACACCTCGTTTTGGCGGTAAACGAAGGAAAAGAAGATGAAGGTTGCAAAGAAGAAGGTTCTTTGTGTTGTTTCTTAAAAGCTTTAATAAAAGCACTAATCTTTTGATCGTATGTTTAGATTTTCAATGTTTGATTGTTGCTGTTTCCGATCAATGATGAGCATCAAAGTTGCGGTTTTGATGATCGCAAAGATATTGAGTGGGTCATTGTGTTAGCATTATTCTATTTAGGTCTGCATCAGAATTTTCCTTAAAATAACCTCAAACTCATCCATCCATGCACTTCATCTGTCTGAGAGGGTAATTTTCCAACTAACTACTATAGTCGGTCGGTTAAACTTAAACTTGAAAGGCCATTTCCACTTAGTTAAATATCATTGAGTTTGTTGTTGTTTTCTGTTGTTCCTCTTCTGAGGAACATCGTCACAAGTTGTGTCTTACTAACGATTGAGCTGTTCAGAACACCGTTATGGACAGACTCAGACAGACCATTTCCTAATAAGACACAGTTCACAAGTTGTGCATATTCATGGTCTTGTGGTTTAGTTTGTCATGCTTGTTAGTCCTCACTTCTCGAAATCAAACTGTTTTTCTCTCATCTTTTTCACTTCAATTCCTACATTACCTAACACACTTACAGAAAACGATCCTCAGAAACGTCTTTTCTCTCTTTCTTTCAGGTTCAGGTTTTCTTTTAAGATTTTCGTCTTTTTCTCCGTATATTGTATACTTGACGGTGATTATCATAAATTACAATATCACATACATACAAAACTAGATGATTGTCCTCCTCTTTGCTTTTTCAACTGTTTTTTTGTCTGTTTGTTCCTCAGTACACACTTTTGTGGGGTGTCTTTCTTCAATCTTAAAAACCGTAACTCGAATTGAATTAACAAACGAAACTCTAACTAAACGGTGTAATATGACTTTAAATGGGAATTGAACAGAGAGAGAAAGACAACACAAAAGCTTTTTGAAAAATTTACGAGACAATTTGTCCTGTCTAGAGAGAGCGAACGAGCTTTTCAATAAAAATTCCCCCTCTCTTCAATAATTTTTTGATTGTCCTTGTTCCTTCTACCTAATAGATCAGTAATAGAGCCCATATATGACCGTCTCGATAGCTCAATTCTCTTCTCTAATGTAGTGGTTGTTGTGTTATATTTGTCGACAAGCTAAACAGAACAGGGAGAAATCTATTAAAGCTGCTAAATTGTGTGATTTGGCTTGGGAGACCGAGCAATTTATAGCTTTTCAGCTTTTGAAATTTAAAAAAAATGAAATGTCTAGACTTTGAAAAATAGATCTGTAGACACTTTCAAGAGTGAGAGAGACAGAGGGTAATTTGAATTTGATTAGGTTTTTTGAACTGATTGAAAATGAACTAATAGAAAATGTGTATTTTCAGAAGTCGTTCAGACTCTATTTTTGTTGACCTGGACCCTACTTGTGCAAATATGTACAAACATGACCTAGAGAGGTTTTAAGCCTGGAAGTCATAAGATGTATTGATCCTGGCTCTCTATCACTCCATCACAAAACGCAAGTTTAGTAAACAAAGATGTGTTTTCAGCAAATATATATTTCAGTGTCCACCCTTTTTGACAATAAATACTTAAGGCAAATACATCGTCGTCTTACGGTCAATAGGTCTGTCTGTCGTCTTGTTATCCCAGGGACAGAGTGCGTAAACAAGAAGAAGAAGAAAAGTCCAAGTAAGAATGTAAGTAAATAGCAAATAGATCAAACATATCGAGAACAAGGCTTTTGATTTGTGTGTCTGTTGGTTGTCTGTATGGCTGGCGTGACATATTGTGCCTCTAGTTGTATACTGTTGCTCTTGTTATTATTTTGTTTGGTGTTGACCTTCACATTGGACGATATATTCACAATACGCTCACTCCCAGAGAGCAAATTGGCTCCGAGCTAGCGCTGCGCTCTACATTTTAATATATTGCCATAGCATACATATGAGCCAAGTGAGTCAAATAGTCAAACAAAGTTTGACACAAAGCTGACAGGTAACAAACAGCTTTCGGTAAAAGAGCAACTAAAATCAAGCCAAGCAAGAAAAAGGCGACACTTCGAAAAGTGCCATAGAGCATATCGCTGTTTCGGCCTGGAAGGCGCAAGACCTTCTTAAAACCACAAAAACAACTCAACAACAGCCCACCAACAAAGTTGACCAAGAACTTGAATTTTAATTCAAAAGATGGAAAAGCGAATAACAAGATTAATCTTATAAAACAAACAGAAAGAACCCATTCATAAAGTACGTAAAATTCCACCATGCTGATAGTTATGTGATGAAGTTTTAAAATTAGAGCATAGCCTACTGCGGGGGTGAAACAAAAAATAACCATAACCAAAGAAGAAAAATCCAAATCCAAACGCAGACACGATCGAAAATGTCATCAATCAAGCAATCTTTATTATTGCCCAAATCGAATCTTCGAGGACAAAGAAAAAAATCAACCGTGATAAAAGACTTTCAGGTAAGGGAGATTCGAATGAATCGAACTGAACTGGCTTTGTGTGTTCATGAAATCATAAACGGTCATTAATCATACCAAGGTATTATAATATAACCCGTATTACAGGTACGTACTTTAATGAGGGTACCGTATAGTTCGGTTCAGTGCAGTCAAGCGGCGAGGACAAACAAAAAATGGAAAAGATCATTTGAACTTTATATTAGGTTTTCGAATGGTAATCATAAAATTGGTCGTCTTTATTGAGTTTGCATGATTGATTGATCAATTGGTGGTGGTGGTGGTGGAGGGTTGACCTCTAAAGTGAACAGTAAATCTACTCGTGAGCTCGTAAATCAGTGATGTGTGAACTTTGTGATAATGAGGGTCAAATTAGTGACACTCTCGGGTGGGGCTTAGAGGGTTACACACATTAAAAAAGTGTATAGGGTTTTGCGGTTTTCAACGGTGCATGGCAGCGGCCCAACAAAAAAAAGTAAAGCAAAGCAGAAAAGGGGTTAATTGAATTAATGGTCGTTAAATTAAATTAGCGCACAGTGCACCCCAAGACGTGGCGGTACGATTAATCTAAATTATTATCATCATTACACTGTACTGTACTACCGTACTATGCGCTCAAATGCACTTTTTAGGGAAATTGATTTTTAACGCAAATTTGAGTAAAAAAACAAATATGGGCTAAAGAATATCTAAACTATAAATAGGTTTAATTGAACTTTAAAGTTTAAAGTTGAACTAATACATTTGTGCTTTTTAAATTTTGCCAAAAAAAAATATTTCAATCATTTAAATTAAAGTATTTTTATATTTTATTTCTCGCGATAATGAAACTCACAAGGTAATTGAAAATTTCTCTCTGAGAATTGAGTGAAAAAATGATAGATGGGCGCGCTATTTTTAAAGAAATAAGTGAGAAAAATGTCTAATTTTTTCAGTTTTCGATTTATTTACGATTTGATGTTGATTTATGGGAGTTATTAGTAGTGACTTTTTAAAATATACTTTAAAGCAAATAATGTATTTTTAAAAATATAATGATTTTCTCTAACAATAAATATGTTTTCGAAAAAAAGTGATTCCAAGAAAAATATTGCATGGAAAAACACTGAATTATTTCTTTTTGCCAAAATATCTCATATTACGATATCATTAAAATTTATATTTAAAAAGTAAAGAACTTTAAAGACAAAAACAACAATATCATTAAAATCTTATTAAGTAGTATACGAAATAGAAAGTTTACTTTAGATTATTTAAAATTTCAAGAAAAACCTTGGAAAAACTTTTATCTTGTCACAGTTTCTCCCAATAGTAGCAGTAGATTTTGGGAGACAAGTAAATTGGTGAAAGCATTTACAGTTTACAGCGCTTGAAGCGTAAATTATCACCAAAATGAAAGTTTGAATTGCATCAAAGTGTCAGTGTCGAATGCTTAGTATTCAAATGGTAGTCTCATTTCAGGAAAATTTTGGGCACTAAAGTGAAAGTCTACTATCAACCTCCGTTTTTCAAAAAAAATCATTACGAGTTGATTCTATCTCTTGCACACTTTCATCTCTGCTCTCTCTCATTACTAATGGATACCTATCATTAAATTGTCCCCTTCACTTTCGTTTCATTCGTGCCTTTGTATGTGCACACACACACACACACACACACACACACACACACACACACACACACACACACACACACACACACACACACACACACACACACACACACACACACACACACACACACACACACACACACACACACACACACACACACACACACACACACACACACACACACACACACACACACACACACACACACACACACACACACACACACACACACACACAACACCAATTCACTTTACGCACTGCTTTTGTCTGTAAGGTGAGATTCGATATTTTCTCGTGCAATCAGTGCAATCTCATTTTTCGCTCCAATTTTTCGTCATGCTTGTCATGAAAAGGCTAAAAGACAGCTATTTATTGATGAGCTTCGCTTGAAGCGCAATTTCTATACCTTTTTACGTTTTTCGTACTTTCGTTTATATATTTCCAAACCTAAATAATGATTGAACACTAGTGATTAAATATTGGAAGTCTTTGGTGAGCTCCATTTAAGCCAGGCTAGCAAACTATATCATAATTGATCGTCGTTTGGATGTACTAGCTTAAAAAGGAAAAATTATCTTAATATACAAAAGGATTAGTAAATTTTAATGTACCAACAAGAGGATTAAATGATGATAAAGAAGGAAATATGATGCACGTGTTCCGTGTGTAATTAAAAAGATTTAGATAATTAGAGGAAAGCTTAGTTTGAAGGAATCTTGTTTGAATTAAATTAATAATATAATGATAATCTCCAATTAGTTTGGTTTGATTAAGATCGCAACTTTTTTTTAGTATTGCAGGAAATGAAATTGTCAACTCTTGACTGAGATAGTGAAAATCGAAAGTTCGTTCATTTTCGCGTATAATATCAAAAAAGCGAGACAATTCTCTCATTCATTCACTCATTTTTTACTCGCTCGCGATTACAATCGGTCAATTTATCGAATTATAGATTGAAGAAAGACAAAGAAAAGACAAAAAGTCCCAGTTAGTAGGAAAACAAAAGACCACCATTATCATCGCACACGCCAAACAACAATCAGAAAGCATCATAAAAAGCTGCAAGAAAATTCCCGATAAAATCAAGAGCAAGTGCAAAGTCTCAAACAAAAGCTCCAAACTATCAAACTGTTTCAATCTCTCAAACACACTCTCAGCTACTTTTAATTAACAAAATCTATACGAAAAAGTCCGTCCGCAATATAAAGTATATAAAACAAGAGCAAAAAGACAACAAAACCGAAAAAATGTTGAGAAAAAGACTTTTCGGACACACACGTTTGTTTATCAGTCTCGCTTTAGGCTTTCTTCTTCCAAACGAAAAGACAATTCAGGAAGTGATGAAAGTTTATATGATGAAGAAGAAGAAGATGGTCAATCAGTGTCGTTAATCAGAAACACACTAAAGTAAAGTAAAGTAGATCAAAATGTATGAGAAATAAACAAAGAGAAAAAGATGGGAAAGTGAAACTTTGTATATCAAATTGTGTCGTTGGTCTAATTAGTCCATGTCTTTTGTTCAGAGTGTTGAGGAAATAATGTGTTTTAAATTAGATCTTTCGAGAACGATCAACGACAAAAACCGTCAACACTTTTTCTCAAAAGTGAAATTAATCTGATCTACATTTTCATTTTCATTTTTTTAAAAGTGGAAAGAGATGAGACCAATCAATTGAAGGTATTGTATTGTTTTAGACTCGTAGTGTGACTAAAAAGATTGCTCAATTTCGCGTCTAGCGAAAGACGAAACAAAACATAAAATAGACCACGACTATTGCCCAAGGAGTGCCAAATCTAGATTTTGGCTTTTGTCACACAATTTCGTTACGCTTTCATTACGTTTTGAGTGAGTCAAAGTGCAAAAGCAAATCGAATCAAACGCTCACAACATTTAATAGTGAATGCATTATATAATATAAGATTGACCGATCTGATAGTATCTGAGACTTGCACTTAAATATATACACGATTTTAGAGTATTGGAGGGGGATAGACTTTTCGCATAAAGTGTTCACAAACACACCCAAACTGATAAATAAATAAACATACACCTTAAGGTTATTGAGAGATTTCAATACTGTTACTCAAACAACACCAAAAGTATTACACTACTCAGGTATATGAAATATTATGAAGATTACTATCTACAAAGTAGGCAAAATCACTAAATCACTAAATAACTCAATAAGCTAATGTTCACATCAGAACCTAACCTATTGCCAATAGGCACTAATGCTCATTCGCATTTTGATTGAGTTCTACAAAGTAAAGTAGACTCACAGATTGATCCAAATCATAAAGATACATTTTTATGGCTTATTAATTACATATACAATCAATGATTGTTTCTGTTCAATAATTATGATTTGTTGGTATATTGCTTCAAGCTTTTTGAAGGGCACTTTGTGTGTGCTCTTTGACATAGGTACAATGTTTTTTACTGAAAAGTTGAAGGTCGATCGGCGTTTTAGGCGTTAATTTTGTGATTAAACTTTTGCCATTTCGGCATTTTTTGCTTAAATCATTAAAAAACTAATTTTTCTTTTATATATAAATCATAAAAATGACTGAAAATTTATGATTGATGAACTTTTTTTACAGATTTTCTGTGATACGATAAAAAAAGCTAGAAACACAGAATCTAATCATGCAAACATGATTAAGAAATAAGATTTTTTTTGAATTCCTAGTTTGCAGACACACTTACAGCAGGAAGGAAGTTATCAATAATCTACGCTCAATATTGTTCGATTCTGGCGAAATCAAAGTCAAAATTCTAACTAGATTTTGTGCTTTTTTTCCTTTGGTTATCTACGCATCTTAATATCTCAAACGGAAATTGGACTTGTGCCCAAGTGAAATCTGCTAAATCAATCAATCGCAGACATTGAACCAACGACGAACCAACGTCACAGACAAATCACAGAAATCTTGAATAAAATCTACAAATAATAATAATTCTCTTCTGCAAGTAAAATCGAAATTTATTTCAAGCAATTCTGAAAAAAACAACATGACTTTTGGTATTAAAAAACTCAACAACGAAGAAAAACAACATCCGACTTCTCCATAGAATGCTTAATTGGATTTGTACGAATTCTCTATAAAATCTATAACGACACACGAAAAAATATTCCATTTTAAAAATCCATAAAGTCAAACATTTTTTTAATACTCGATATAATATAAAATAAAATAAAGTTTAAATTTAAAATTATATTTTAATAAAAATCTAAAATACTAATGATACTCAAATTCTTAAAATTTTCCAGATGAGGGTTCAGCAAAATAAAATTAAGCTAATTGAATGTCAAGACCATTATTTCTGAAAAAGAAGAAGAAAAATTCACGAGTTTAGCATTTTTATGAATATTTAAAAAAATATATTAATATTTAAATATGCTAATCCAGCAACTTTAATTGACATCTAATTTAGCAGCACAGGTAAATTTCCTGGTTTGTGTCGTGTTTTGCTTTTTCTTCGCGTTTCCTGAAGCTTCTCAAAGGAAAAAGTAGCGTGAACACGTATATTTAGAAATAGACCTCTCAATTGGCCGAATAAGTTCATAATCATGTTACTTATTTTATGCTGTTGAGAAACTAATAATGAGAAAACAGTAACATAGAGAGTCAAATGCAAAGATGAACGAACGCGTTGAGCGGAAAACCTTCACGCTCTAACTAGCGAACTAACTAGCAAACCAACAAACCAACAACGCGCGAGAAAATAACAAAACTCATCACCTGCTGATTTATTATTATGAGTGCAGACCAATACATGCGAGTATGTGTGTGTACGACAAGTGGCCTTTGAAGTGGCCCGGGAGGAAAAAAAGTCCTCGAAGAAAAAAAGTAAGAAGTGCTCAATCAACTAACTAGATCAGCTCACAGTCAGGCAGTAAAGCAAACAGAGTCCGTTGTCAGACAAATTGAACCAAGTCAGTTGTGTATAAGTCTGTATGTGCTGTATAGGTGGGCAATTAGTCCAATCAGCTGTGGACACACACACACACACACACACACACACACACACACACACACACACACACACACACACACACACACACACACACACACACACACACACACACACACACACACACACACACACACACACACACACACACACACACACACACACACACACACACACACACACACACACACACACACACACACACACACACACACACACACACACACACACACACACACACACACACACACACACACACACACACACACACACACACACACACACACACACAGAACATATATGAAGACAACAACAAGTGTGGAGACAGGTGTGAGTGTGAGCGAAGCGAGTGAAGACATATGTAAAAATAGATCAGCTCACATGTGGAGCACGCACCACACCACCGCAAATCAAGAGTATCACAAGACCTCACTCCTCATTGAAATGTTATAATTAGTAGTAGAACTGTCTTCCAAACCTGAGCAAAGACAAACAAAGGAGCAGATAAAAAAACAAGGGCGAAGATCCTCAAAGTAAAGAAGTAAAAAAGCAGAAGAAGGTGAAAACACCTTTTTTCTTGAGACGTATTCGTTCTGTTGGACCTCAAATCAGCTTGAACCAACCTACACAAAGACACGACAAATTGACTGTGCCTTAATTGCTTAGCAAGCTAAAGCTAAAATGATACTCTCGATAGTTAGTCGAACACACAAAGGAAGAACTGTTTCTATATTTGCGAACTATTTCTAAATATTCTTGCTACGAAAAGCTACGGAGACGAGCAAAAATATATATATTCTAAGGTGAGTCTAGCCTGCTAAACAAAGAAGAAGAGGTGCTTTCTATTTTTAGGCCGTACAAACAGTACGGTGCGGTACATATTGTATAGGTGTGTCCTGTGTATGGTTTATATTTCGATCAGTCTAGTGAGCAGCTTTCAGTGAAAACAAAATCAAAATACAAAAGATTGATTTCTTTTTCCCTTTATATATTTTGAGTTCTGTTTGCTTTCTGTTTTTCCTAATTAACTTTCCCCCAAAAACATGAACATACACAAAACTTGTGTAATTTTAAAAGTGAATTCATGCTGTGCTTTGCTTGATTGTAAAACTATATAGTTTATATTATAACTGTAGTTTGTATTTTAATACATAACAAACGTGTGTGTGTCTAAACATAGAAAAAGATTCATGTCTCGGTGATTCTTGTTCTTGTTTGTTCTAGTTTCGAGTTTGAGTTAGAACAATGAATATGAGCTTTGCAAGTTGATAAAAAATTCAATTCAATTCCAATCTTAATAAAAGACAAGGAAAAAATCTAGGCTTGGCAACCACTTTGTTTTAAGAAAAATTATGTTTCAACAATTTATTATTATTATTGTTCTGTGTCTGAAAGTTTTGTGTTTTAAAGAATATTCTTCTTCTGTGTACTCGTTATTAAGGATAAAGAACATCCTAAAATAGAAATAAAATTTGAAAGAGGACAAAGACAAAACAAAGACAAAACAAAGTACTTTCGAGAATTTCTTGGAAATTGGATTTACATCGTTCGTCGTTTGAAATACGAAAAGTACATTTGTGTGCATGCATAGAATGTTTGTTACAAAGTGGTCCAGAATATGTTTTTTTTTGGATTTTTGATTTTGACAAAAGAAAAATCTAGATTCTGGAACTTACGCAACTCATTTTTTTGTACGCAAAACGACATTTTCTATTTGCTCAATGTCTGATCACAGTTTTGTTTGTTCACATTCTTTTCTGTTCTGTTAATTTAATTTTCCCAGACAAATATTTGTTATCCTTATTAAATATTCAATCAGAAAAATCTCGATCTCAAAGTAATAGCCTAGTACTAACAAAGCCTCAAAGAAACAATACCATAAATAACAAAATAATTTCCTCTTTTCGCTTTGTATTATTACAACTACATTTTCATTTATACTTTTTATTATTAATTCATTTGGCCCATCTTTATGGCCTATTGTCTACTTCTCTTCTCTTTTCGCTCTCTATAAAACATTCACTTTCACTTTAGCTCATCAAACATTTATTGACAAACCAACAGACCAACAAGCACTAGACAGTCTATACGAAAAGTGAAGTGGCAGTCAACAAGCCAAGTCAAATTCACTTGAATTCACTTCACTTGGGAAATGTGAAAAAATTGGTTCAGTCTCAGTCAGTTATTATATTTATTAATTTACTAGATCGAATAGATAGTTGACTTCTATACAGGATAGTTTTGTAAAATGATCAAAAATTAGTTTCTAACACATTTCATGTTTATTAGAAAGCATCTTGTATTTAACAAGAAACAAGAAAAAACAATATTATCACAGATATATTCCATCTCTCATCTCTCGTCAGGTTCGTTCAGGATTCAATTAGACAATATATTGTGACTTTGTGTCTGTGAGCATTTTCCTCAACCTTCACGTATATGCTGCTGAATCTAATCTCGTAGAATAGCGAGAGTGTGTGTGTGTTACTTTGATTCAACTTGGGAATTGATGATGATTCCTTCCTATTCTTGTGCTACATTTTACTGTTTTCTCTAGTCTCGTATATATTTGCTAATCATATATGATCTGGTACAATCTGGTTTGGGATTCGGACAAGGCATTTTGTGTTGTTTGTGTTTGTACTCTAGTTTTATTTTTTGTCTTGTTTGATTTACTTTATTTTGTTGTGTTGTTTCTGTCTTGGTATTAGTTTTTTACTTTCCGACACACAGGAAAAAAATGTTTAATTAAGAGTGAGAAGTGTAACATATCGTTTACAGAATGTTTAGTCTTGGGTGAAAAAAATCGATCGATTTCGTTTACAGTGAATAAGGTTTAATATCGATATCGAGAAGTTGGTGCACACACACACAAATGAATAACATAAGCCTACATCGGAAATATAACCCAGGGAATTTGGACCATTTCTTCCGGTAGGATGTGTAGCTCTTAAGAAGGGTCTCATATGGGAATTTAGTAAGACATTTGGGAATAATGTTGCGATGTTCACCTTAATTCAATTTTTTTCCCTCTACAATTCCCTTGTTTGAAGAAGATGAATATCGAAATATAAATTTATTAGGATCAAATTGATCGAGTGTAAATGATCGAGTAGTAGGGATCAAACCCGGGGTCAACGAGTTGAAAAAAAATATTAAATAAATAAATTTTAATAATTTTACACATAATTTATTTTTCTGTTTATTTTAATAAACCCACAAAATTCCAAGAACAACAACAACACTCTCTCGCTGCAATTCATTATGTAAATTATTAAACAGGAAAAGCTTATACACCAATTCTAGATTAAAATTTTATATATACAGGAATATAAAATAGAATTTCATTTTCCAAGAAATTCAATTTATTTTATATATTCGTGGAAAATAAAAGAAAAACTTTTTTTAAGAAAATCAAATAATGATGAAAACTCACGATATTTTTGAATATTTTATTATCATTATTGAGATGAATTGGGCTTTTATTAATTAATTATTGATTATTATATTGGAAAATTCTTTTATTTTTGAATATAGGTAATAATGATTTCATAAAACGTTAACGACGCACTTTGATTTGCGTCATTTCTCAAAAATAGAAACTATATATTTTTAGTCTATTCTATTGAGTGGACATTTGACCAAAATATAACAGAAATAGATTCCACAGAACAAATATTTTGAAGAATTGAGACCAAAATCAATAATATAATGAAAAACAAAACCAATCAATTTTTCTTTTTCTTTGAGATGGGGAAAAACCGGAAAATCCAGACAGACCACATCCAAAATTAAACGTGACTCTAATATTTAATCATCAATCCAAATTTTCATTTGTTCTACTTTTACTCGAGAATATACGAGAAAAGAATGAATTCATTAGAAAACCAGAAAGTCAGAATCAATCATTGCACAATCCATCAGAGGCGCGATAAGGCAGAAGTAAAAGCCGAAAAAATTCGAATTCGAGACAATGAAAAAGAACAGAACAGAAGAGACAGGATGTCTGGCTGAGTGAAGCAATTGGAAAGAATCAATTTTTATGATCATTTTGGTGTTCAATGTTAATGTACGTACCAATTCACTGTCTCTGTCTCAATTGAATTTGATCGATTGCGACAATCTCACAAGACAATAATCGCATTAGGACACTGCAATGGCAAGACAATGAAACCATAATTGCGCCAAACAATTGCACCAGACCATTAATTGAATTCTAATGTTCCAACTCAGGGAAATATTTCGGAAACGGATTCTAAATTCTGTACGTATTTCACAATTTATTATTTTCGAAATGTCAAGCACAATAATAATCTTCTTTCAAGTCAACTAAATGAAAAAAATCTAGCGAACTTTATTTAAGGAAATTAATTTTTAAATCCAATTTTTATAAATTTTAAAAAGGTCAGTTTTTCTTCAAATAAAAACTTTCTTTCTCATCTTTCTTTGAATCTAATTCAATTCTAGTTTTATTTTATATTTTATATTATTCTTTATATATTCAATAAAAGTTTCATTATTTGCAAACACAGTCCTTGAGTAAATATTCACATTTGTGAAATTGATTTATGAGAAGAATTTTATGGATTCAAGTTGAGAATTGAATGAATTGATCAATTCTCGAGAAACGAAAATGGTGCAGAAGGTTAACATATTCTCAACTTTTTACTCTAGTTTTAAATTATTTGAAATTCTTTATATTTTAAAAAGATAGTTTTTTATCTTAGAATAAAAAATGTTCAAACAACTTTTTCTCAGGAATATATTTAAATTTTATTATTTAAATTGAATTATTTTGAGCATTTTTTAAGGTTAGATATTTTTTAAAAATATATTATAAAAATATTAAATTAAGGTAGCAGATTTTCTTGGCAGTTCAACAGCAGATTCTCTCCCTTTTTGGTTATCATTGACTCGAAAATTGCACAACCTCCCAAGAGAGCAACTTTGTTGGAGGGTTTCAATTGCACCAAACAGGCCAAGTAGGAAATTAAATTCCCATTAAAATGTAATAAATTTTAATTTAAAAATCAAATAGTCAAAAGAATAAAAATGAAATGAAATGAGCAACTTTGGCGCCATCAATGAATGAAACGCACCAGAAAAGTAATGAACATGAAATTCCAGTGAAATCCTCAATTAATTCCCAACACAAAGTGTCCTTCGGGAAGCGCAGAAGAATTGGGTCTGGCTTAAATGTAAAAGTCTCTCAAACAATTATTCCAAGGGGAATACTCAAATTTTTCTAGAACATTCTGTATATAGCATTCAATGATGAATTAGAATTTTGAATTATAATATAAATAATAATAAATAACTTTAATAATTTATATTATAATATTTTGCAGAACGATTCAAAATAAAACTTGCAAATTCTTTCGTGAGTATAATCAAATTAAAATACAAGAAAACACTCTTGAAATTCCTTGTGGTCTGAAATTGAATTTTAGGTTTGGGCTGTTGGTTGCCCTCAAGAATTTTTATATTAAATTTTAATATATAAAAATAAATTTACAAAATATGTCTCACGAAATGTTTTTGAAATGGAAAAATACAATTTCAATTAAAATTTTGGAATATTTAATAATGATAGTAAGCATTTCTGGAATATAATTAGGGATTTGATATGTCGACAATCTAATTTTTCCAAAATAATTAATTGTAAATCATTTTATTCTTTAAAGAATATTAATAATATTAATTAGTTTGGCATTTAAATTTATTTGATATTAACTATTTGGACTCATTAATTAGGTTGGATTATAGTTCGCTGTAAAGTCATTGAAAAGTGATTTTTGTTTGACAATTTGTAAATTTGAAAATAAAAAATACATTTTCAAACTTTAAAACTCTACTAACCTATTTTTAGAACACTTCATGACTTCAACTCTTTTCAAGTGTTAAGTAATTTATTTTGTTAAAGGTCAAACTAATTCTCAAAGCAACAACTGAAAATCACTTTGTTACACAAAAACTCAAATTATGTCATAATTTCATAAGTGGAAGCCAATTTACGCTTCATATAATAAAATTGTGACTCATTTCTAAAGTTCATTGAAGCTGAAAATTGGCTCCAATTTTTTTCTATAATTTTGATTTTCAAAATAAAGAAAACTTTTATGTTTTGACCTTGAAATCTATGAGTTTTAACTAATGCATTTGTGAATTTATAAAACAACTTACCGTGAACTCCATTTGTAGCATTGGCCACTGGTAAAAGATGATTACTGCTGCCAAAGAGGAATATCATGATGATGCTGAATGAGAAGTGATGGTTGGATTGTCCACAGAAACGCAATTCACTTTTTTGAAGTTGATTAGTTCGATGCTTTGGCCGATGAAAGTAATATTGTACTGAAGAGAGATCTGATTTGATATTTTCATTTGCAATCACATAACGATTCCCTTCAGATTGAAGATTCATAATTTGATTGAATATTAATGAACTTTGTGAATCACTTTACTGAACGAAATTTTATGCGATTAGTTTACATTTTTGTTGTTGTTTTTTAATGAAACTTCCGTGGGAATGAATGTGCAAAACGAGGAATTTTAATTGAATTGTGACGGAGGATCAAATTTGGATGATTGGAAAAGGAACCAAAATTTGGCATGAAGGAATTTTGCTAATGGAAATTAAGAATTCCGCTCAACTTTCAATAGAAAGAATTTCCACAAGATTGAGCAATATTCAGGATATTTGAACTTGAACTGTATTTTTTTTCGGTCGAATGGATTGCACAAATTGGAAGCAGAAAACGAAGTAGTAAGAAAAATGAACACAAACACACAGCACAAACAGTTGATTTAGTAATAAAAAAGTTATTATATTTTGAAACTTAGTCCTCAGAGTTCAGGAAATTAACCAAGAGGAATTAAGTTCTCGAGTGTGTGTGTGTTTACTCGATGATAAGAGGAAAGTTTGAACAAACATGTTGTTGTTTGGTTTAAAGGAAATTTGAGTAAAGGAAATACGTTATCACGACAAAGTTTGAATGAAAGAAAGACTTCAAATTACTGAAAATTCTAGAAGTTTGACAGACTTTGAAAGACTTGTTTGATAAAATCTGGTCAGTGGAGTGAAACAAGCAAGTTGCACTGTTTTGTCAATTGACTGTTTTGGATAATTGAAAGACAAAAGGGAAGATTTTCATAATCATCATCTCATTTCTCAACGATCCAACTGAGATCAAAGTGTTTATTATGCATTTTTGTTTCGTCTTGTTCTTCTTCTCCTTCGTTACAGAACAAAACATTAAAGATTGTGTCATGATATTATGAGGTGAGATCGTTTAGTGATTGTGTGTGTGTGTGAGCCTGATTTGTCTTGCAAGGCGATAATGAGATGATGAGTGAGTGCGACGATCATATACGAAGATGACGATTGTGTGGTGAGAAAAAGGTCTCGTTTGTTCGATTTCATGAAGAAGTACACAAACACACACACCGTTAATGACAATTGTAGTAATAGATAAGACAAGAAATGGAGTCGAACTTTGAGGGAAAATTGACTTTTAATTGAGTTTGACAAATATGATTGTGGTCTGTTGTGTGTTAGTTCAAAACAACAACAACAACTACCAAGTTAGTTGAAAAGTGAAACTAGAGAATACGAAGCCAAAGAAGAAGAAGAACAGGTGAAATTGATCTCGACTTGCCACACGCAAAGACAACAAAGACATTAACGGGACGAGAGATAGGGAGAGAAAACGACTTTTGGTTTCACTTGATTTAATCACCTTTTTCGGTAGAAAGTGAATTGGAGAAAGAGAGAAGGAGAAGTTGGCAAAAGTCAAAAGTTGAATCTGTTTGTCTCAAAGTCAAAGTCGATAATTTGGCAAACGTGTGTCTGTTGTTTGTTGAGGAGAAGGGAGAAGCCACCGAAGAAGAGATGAAAACAATGCCGACGATCAAGGACGACAATTAAGAGAGTGAAAGCAGAAGTCCAGTGAAGGAAAAACACAGTCTTTTCTATGGAAATTTTCTTATATTGAAAATTCGCGGAAATACAGAAGTAAATCAATGTGTGCACCTTGTTGTCAATAATATAGATTGGTAGGTATTTTCCTATGGTCTGGTTCTGCTTTTTCCTGGGAGATTGCAGAAAACAAATACATTTGGTCAGCACACACGAATTAGCCTAATTTGTCTTCATAGAAATTGTCATGATCACTTGCAATCACAATTTCGAGAAACATGTAGAGAACGGAAAAGTCTACCAGCAACGACACAACGAAAAACACAAGAGCAAAAATGAACGAACCAATAATTGTGGATTGCACCATTTGGACGACACAACACACAAAGTTATAATAATAATAATAAGGTGAGGCACGAAAATTGAGATGAGACGCAATCGAAAGTAAAATTCGTCTCAAGAAAGCAAGTCTCAAGCTGTCAAAACATTATGACACATTGGTGTTGGAATTAATTAGACCAACTCTCCTAAATGGAATGTACTTGAACATGGAAAGTGAGAACAGATTTCATGTTTTCGTTTGTGTTTGTATTCACTTTCTTGCAAGGAATGCAATGGAATGGACCTTGATATGTCTTCTTCTTCTCTTTCTCTCTCATTAATACATGTCTTCTTTACTTTTGCTGTTCTTCTACATTTTCTTGAACTACGAAGCGAACTGATCTACTACTCTACTGCGCAGTGAAGACCGTTAATGATCGTTTTGTACTTTGATGGTTTGTAGTTCCTTTTATGGCAATAAATAAATAGAAACAGAAAAAAAATACAAAATCAATATTTGTAACATTCAGGTTTTGGTAGCTATTTTTGGTCATGTTTGTCTACTACGTTTTGTCCCCTCCGAAATGTCATGCACAAAATCATAATACTTGGAAAGCATATTCTAATATAGTTTTGTAGTTCTACTAAAGTTAACTATCTAATATTTAAATTAGTTACAAAAAAAACTGTAACTTACCTTTTATGATTGATTTGAATTTTGTGATGTTAATTAAACGAAATGGAGAATATTCTGAGATTCATGTAGAAAAATAGTGTGGAAATGTTTGAACTATTTTCGGGCTGTTGTTTATATCACTGGAGTATAAATTGAATTCCCGAATGGTACTTCACACAGACACACATTCTATGCACTAAGCTTCTGCTGCTGCGTTAATGGACTGTTTTGGGTTTCTGGAACGAGCACGACGAGAACGACGACGACGACGACAAATTCTCTCTCCTTGTTGGGGTTGTGTGCAGATCACTTTAGGCAGCATAAAGGAGAGGTTGCAAGGAGCATGGTGCAAGACCCGTCTCTTTTGAGTGTATGCTGGTGGAAACCAGTATGAGTCAGAGTCGCTAGTTACTTACTAGCTATTCTGTTCTGTTCTGGACTGGGTTACTGGTTCGGGCGTCCGTAGGAGAGTGTAGAGGTACTTTGGTGTGCCCACAGTGAAGCACGATCCAGCTGATCCATTTTGGAACAGAACAGGAACAGAAAAGTGAGAAACAATTTGAGAGAGAGAATCCGTGTGATGTGAGGGCGACAGTTCACGAGGGTTGGGCACTGGTGAGAAGGAGCAGTGGGGCGCCATCCGGGCTTGTGTGCTCCCATCTCATCTGACCAGACTAATACATCTCGATAGTAGCGTAGTGTTAGTGTAGTTGTGTTGATGGTCAAGTTCGCTTCTCTCTCACTGGTTCTATGTGAAACAGTGTAGACACTCTCAACTTGGAAACACGCACGCGTACTGAACCAGAAGAGAGAATCCAACATATAATTGAAACACGATTTTGAATCGATTCAAATTTTCATTTCAAACGCCCTCGCGCAGGCCAAAAACGCTTCAAAACTTTAAATACAGTGTGTAAACCAAATTACATTTTGTCGCTCAGTGTATTGCAGTTGCTACAAAGTCTCTCTCACTCACAAAGAGACAGAGGCAAATAAGAGGGAAAGTTACATTGCCCACGGCAGGCTACTACCCTACACATGAATGTAAACATACGCATGCGTACTAGAGGGGTAGGTTACTTCTGTCTGTGAGTGAAGCCCTGTGAGTGAGTGAAGAAACGCTTTTGATTTCGGAAAATTTTGCTTTCATTAATTTTTAATCAATTGTAAATAGTTTGAGAGAAAAAATAAAGAAAAAAGGATTATTCGCAAATAGAGTTTTTAATTAATTATTTATTATCTATTAAGGAGAGTCTATTCTTTACATACAAAAATACTATTTCTACCTAAATGACTTGACATCGACTATTTCCACCAAAGCATATTCGGCATAGTAATTTTTTCGATGCATGTCATGCATTGCATTGCATGAGTAAAAAATCAACTATACTATCGCCATCTTGTGTTCTGGATTGTAAGTTGAAGCAAAAATTCTAATATAAGAGAAAATATTTTCTAAAAATAAATATCCCAAGAGGGTCTAAACAGATTCCTGCAATGATTTTCTTTATGATGTCAATCATAATAATAACTGAATAACTTAATACTCAACTTTTAAATGATAACTGACAAAAATAAATCTTAGCGAGGGTCAAATTCTGTTTGCCAACACTTGGATATATAAACCAAAGAATAGTCTTCATTTTGAAATCATTTACTTTGAATGTTTTTTGTTTCAAAATGTTTGGCCTAATCATGAAATTCTCCTTCATAGCCGTACAATATGGCGCCTCACTTCTGTGGACTGTGACCCGAATGGTTGGCGAAATTGTTCTACAAATTGCCTGCTGTTGTCTCTGTGCTTGTGTTTGATATTGCTCAACTCTTTTTTTACTTTCTTTCTTCAAACAGCATCTTGTATTTGTTTAGGAATTTTTAGTAGTTATAAATGGAAAATTCTTTCAAAACGGAAAATTTTTATCACACGTCTGAAAAGGAAAAAATCTGGATGATGGAATTTTTTTTATTGTATGCCAATTATATTTTTTTTTCTTAAAAAGGATTTCGAAATTGGATTTCGAAATGGAATTAATTAAAACTTGTATTTTTTTGTTTGTCTATTTTGCATAAATTTTAA
This sequence comes from Rhizoglyphus robini, assembly GCA_023373905.1. NCBI lineage: Eukaryota > Metazoa > Arthropoda > Arachnida > Sarcoptiformes > Acaridae > Rhizoglyphus > Rhizoglyphus robini. The sequence continues at coordinate 1,349,632 of JAKIJQ010000048.1, read as the reverse complement.
ATGACTTTCAATTTTTAAATCTTAAAATAAAATTTTGTTTGTTGGGAAAAAATATTTTTTAATTTTATCCTTTTTGTTCAAGTTTGGCAATCTTTCAGTATTGAGTAGGGGAAATTGTTATCGTTTTTGTAATTATTGAGCAACTTGAAGTCTTGATAAATTGTCGAACTAATCAAGTGCATGTTTGTTATCGGTGGTTTTCCTTTTCCTGATTCGAAGTGACAAAAGTAAAAGAAAGGGCATCTGCGTTGAACCAAAAATATCTTGATAAAAAATACTGTTTCTGTTATCTTCAGTTTTACTTGATAATTTTACTTTTTTAATACATTTTACTATGCTACGATTTACATTTTCAAATATTTCGAAATGTATCTGCAAGATGATATACATTGAAGTGATTTCAACATGAGACATCATTTTTTCAGTGTGTCTTTGTGTGCTAAATTTTGTCTATTTCTCTTCTACATGAAGCATCAAGCAAAATGCCTCCTGCCCAAACCGACATCTCACCAAATGTCAACTCGACAAACACTCGCCAAAGCGTCACCGAACCAAAATTCCGAGTCCGTGATGCACGTCCCGACGACTGTTCTGAATTATATCGACTCAACTATGAATTTGCTGTACGTGAAAATCTACACCACAAAATTTCCATCACTGCGGAACAGCTGAAATACGATGCTTTCGGTGAGGGACATCCGCCGAGATTTTTTGCACTGGTGGTCGAGCAGCTCAGCCAGGATGGAAGTTCCCCTGTTGAGATGGTCGGCTACTCGATGTACAACGAAAAGTACTCCACTTGGAAGGGCCGTATCCTGTGGATTGAGGACATTTACATTGACTCAAAGTACCGAAAGTACGGACTAGGTGGCGCTATTATGCGCAAAATCGCATCTGTAGCACAGAAGAGTCGAATGGATCGAATCGAATGGTCAGTTCTGGTGTGGAATCGCAATGCAATGGATTTCTACGAACGTGTTGGTGGCTTTGATCTCACCAAAGCAGAGGACTGGCATTTGTATCGTTTCGAGGGCACTAATTACCAAAAGTACCTAGAAAGTCCGTTCAAAATGTCAGAAAATATAAAAATTGAATGATTAATGACAATTTCTAGAGAATAATAAATTTGTTATTTTACTTTTATTGTAAAAACAATTCGTGGTAAATAGAAAATATTTAAATTAACAATAATTAGTGCCATGAATATCAAATAATAAATTCATATATATATACTTTCATTATTTATTTGCAATTATTCTGTATAATTTTAAAACTATTTATTTTGCCTAATTAGGGCGAAGGGTGGTATTTTTTAAATATTTTAGATTTGAATACAAAATTAGTCTTTGTCATTACATTTGTTTGTTAATAGACAAAAAAATGAAACTCAAAAATTTGTTTTCAAACCTTTGCCATTTTGTGTATCAACCATCATCAGAAATATTACGCCAAGTTTTACGCAATGATTCATATCCAATTTGCTCTCGACAACGTTTGCCATTATGGAGGATTCTCTACTATCTGTATATGATTTTCCTGTTTGTTCGATCAATTTTGGTCAGCGTACTGCTGCATCGATACGATCGAGTCCACTCCTGGTTCGAAGGTACCATCACACTCATAACCCGTCAGTACGTACGTAACAACATGTTTGGTCTGTGCATTGCGCCATTCATAATGTACGGCCTATACACGGACTATGTTGTCTTTGTCAAACCTAATCGATATGTCTGGCGTACAATGGTTAGCCAGTGGATGTTGGAAAATGGGGAGAACTTTCTCAAAATGAATCCTAAATTCCAGATTGTGAACAAGAAAAAATGTATCACTAAATATTTGTTGGAAGCTGGTGGCAAATTGGGCACTCTGTGGCAGTGTGGTGATGCTCGATTTGATGGTAGATTGCAGCACTTGCCAAATTTGAATCCAAAAATTCGAGCAAGAGCCGTTCTGGTCAAGATTGTGTGGGAAAATATTGAATTGTTCTTTCAGCCTGTGAATGGTGAGTTTTTTTTGTTAATACAATTTTTAATGATAATTTTCTCAAAAGCAATCATTCTATCAATCCTGTACATCTACAATCAGTACACAATCTATCAGGATCATCAATTTGTGAAATTCTTGATTCTATCTTTGGATTTTTTTGTGCTAACATTTTCAACCTGGAAAACACTCAAATTGATTCTCTTTGAAGCGCACTGTACCTTCCTGGGCTGTGTCACCTATGGACTACATTTGAGAAATCTCACAAGTGGTTTGGCTTATCTGGCTGAGAAGTGTCATCGAAGTAAGATATCACAAGTTTGGTTAATCCACTTTTTGGCCTATTTCCGTGCGGAACATTCCATAATTCTGGTGGACACTATACTCTCGAATCGTCATATGGTCTGTTCGTCTATTTTGGTTTTTTTGTTCTCGAATTTTGTGCTGAGTATTTATCTCATTTCGATACTGCTCTTCTTGGACATTTCCGCTGTTTCCAAGTGGAATGCTGCCACCTTTCTTGTGATAATTCTACTCTTTCTCGTGGTGATCATCGTACCACTGATTCTCACAGTCGAGTACTTGTACGCAGGCGCTAAGCATTTGTTTCAATTTCAATTTCGTCTCAAAGCAAGTTTTATTAGAGATAAGATCAAACTGATGAATTATTATGAAGTGCTGCACACGGAGAATAAAGTCTACTTCACAGTTGGTCATTTGGGCGCCATTTCGAAGCAAAATTTAGTTAAGGTTTGTGTTTGATTTGTTTGATTTTTATATTTTTAAAAAATAACTAAAATTTTAAATTCATTTTTCTTAAGGCACTTATTCTCTACTTGATGTATGTGATGTTTTCGTTTAAAATATTCATAAAATTTCATGTTCATAAATAAATAAAAGAATGCTTTACATTGTCAGTTGACTTTATCAGAAATGTCAAATTTCAAATGAGTTTTGTGTTTTTTTGTTTAGAAAAATTTTTACCAACCAATGATTTCTTTAATTTTTAACCAAACTATTTAAAAAGTTGTTTCGTATGTACACGTGTTTCGTTTCGTTTAAAATATTCATCAATTTACACTCATAAATAAATAATGGTTCATATTCAGGTGACTATCTTGAAATGCAATTTTAAAAATGCAATTTGCTTAAATTTTATTTTATTTTATTTTATTCGAGATTTATTTTAAAAGATCCATAAAAATTGTCGAATATTTATTTGTCGTTAAATTTTATTTTTAAAAAATAATTTAAATAATGTTTAATCTGTTATTCCGGATAGTACCTTACAGAACTCTGTCGTATTATCACGATTATCTCGAATCATGGTATCTAATAAACGTGTACAAAAACATCCAAACCCGTATTCTACTGTACCTACTCGTGGGCCTGTCACTGTACAAAATGTTGATCTGCTTCTGGTTTGCCAGTGGATTCAAACCCTCCACTGGTACTCAATTACTATTTTATGATGTGTTTCACTTTACAATGTAATCCAAAGGCGATTTAAATCTCATTTTTGGCCTAATGTTTATGCTATCGGCAAGAATGGCCACTCAACTGTTCACTCATCGGAGCATTGAGTTCATTCGGTTTCTTCATACGTTACTGTTCTCATCGGAATCAAGCAGAATTGAGTACTTCATTTGGTTTCGCTATTCAAATATGCCTGTGAATGATTATCTGAGATTTGTCGCCTTGCGGCTGGTAAATTGGTTTCAAGTTTTCACAGTAGCCTTTGACCTATTCTCACTTTATGCTAGTGTAATTATGGTGAATGAGCTGGTGAGAAATTGTGACAAAATTGAGTATTTTACTATTCTTTTCTGGGTTGTTCACTTGTCCAATGGAATTGTGACCTATCTGTGTATTTACATGTTTAACCACGTATGCATTTTGGCAGCATCTTTAGGTCTCACCCTCACTGCAGCCTTATATCTCATCTTCAATCAGACCCATCTCTATCTGCTGAAGTTGTTCAATAATTTCAGTTGGACTAAATTTGGCACTTTCAAAGCTTATCACACACGAGCGCTGATTCAAATGTTGTGCACGAATCAAGTGTTTAGTAGCATTTTCATCACTTATCTGTTGGTTACATTTCCAGTCAATGCATACATGGTGCTGGCGATTGTGTTCAAGCAAAATGTTCCGCTGCAAATTCAATGCTTGCTATGCGCAGTTGCTTGTCCACATATTTTGTGCAACTTTGGTTTCCTTCTCGTATTCTCTCGGTATACAATCAAAATTCATGGACCGGCCAAGTTGTTGCATCGGTTAATGGTGGCTAATCAGTTCAGAATTGGTAATTTACGTGCACGGCTGAGCATGCTCAATTACATCAGTGCTCTATGCAGTGGCACGCCTTATGGATTCACATATGGAAGCTTTGGATTGGTCACTATGTATACTTTTGTGAAGGGTCTCGCACTTTACGCTAAGATTATCATGAATTCGTACAAAATGTTTCATCGTTGAGTTTTGTGGATTTTTTTTATTGTCAAGTATACGTTTGTGGATTTTCAAATTTTCTTAACCTTTTCGAGGGTGGTGTCAAAGTGATCCCAATGGCCTCATAATGTTTGTTTCCTAGAAAAATACCAAACCAAAAATTTTTGATTTTTTTATAGCTATAACTGAATTTTAGAATGTTTACTTTAATCTGATCATAAACTTGTTTTTTGCGTTTTTCGGAAAATTCCAAATCACCCCCAAATTCCACTGCATTGTTGGGTCACTTTGATCCCACCTGAGAATCCGTGTAAAAATTTTCACGTGGTCATCGGAGGGTTAAGATATCACATTAAATTTTCATCAAATTCTGTTCACAAAAATAAACGAAGAAATTTATTCATATACGAAATTATAGAATTGTATACAATTTTAAATGGAAAATGAGCTAATTTATATTTGAAAGTTGTAGAAAAAAGTTTAATGACATTTCAACAATTTTGTTATCGATTTTGATTAAAATGAAAAATTTAAATTAAACATTCAAATTATTTTATTTTAATCATTAAAATTGTAAAAAGGAACTTCCAAGAAATTGTCTTAAAAAATATATATTGTTTTATTACTCAAAATGAATCTCTTGGTCCATCTATTGCCTTACCGAACGCTGTCGTATTACAGTGATTACATTGAATCGTGGCGTCGACTAAACGTAATTCAAAACGCCCGAACCCGTGCGCAACTTTATCTATTTGTGGTCCTGTCACTGTACAAAATGTTGATCTGCTTCTGGTTTGCCAGTGGTTACAGACTTTGCACCTATACTCGATTACTATTCTACGATGTGTTTCACTTTGCTGTGCCCAACAGTGATTTCAATCTCATTTTTGGCCTAATGTTTGGTCTATCAGCAGCGATATGTGTCCAACTGTACAGCCACCGGAAGGCTGAGCTCATTTGCTTTATTCGTGCAATTCTGTTCTCATCGAAATCGAGTAATAATGAGTACTTCATTTGGCATCGACACAAAAATCAGGCTGTGAATGTTTATTTGAAAATGTTTGCAGTTAGATTTGTAAATTCGTTGCAATTATTCACTGTTGTCATTGAGTTATACACGGCTTATGCCATTGTAGTGATGATTCATCAGTTTGTGGATATTTATGACAAAATTGAATCCAACTATTACTATTTTACTGCACTGTTGGTGATTTACTTTATCAACGGACTAATCACTTATTTGTGTATTTACCTATTTTGTCACATTTGCATTCTGGTCGCATCCTTGGGACTCACTTTGACTGTAGCGTTTTATCTGATTTTTAATCAAACCTATCTTTATCTGTTGGAATCATTGAGCAAATTCAGTTGGAACAGGATTCGAACATTCCAAACATACCACACCAGAGCACTGGCTCAAATGATGCCCGCGAATCAAGTGTTTAGTAGAATGTTTATCACCTATCTTGCTGTCACCTTCCCAGTCAATGCATACCTGGTGCTGATGATCATTTTCAAGCAAAATGTTCCGTTCGAAAGTAAATTTTTAGTATTTTTTGTTGCATCACAACATTTTATATGTAACTTTGGTTTTCATTATATTTTCTCTCTGTTTACGATCAAAGTGAATAGACCAGCCAAGTTGTTGCATCGGTTAATGGTGGCTAATCAATTCAGGATTGGGAACCTTCGTGCACGGCTGAGTTTGGTACATTGCATCAGTGCACTGCATAGTGTCAAGCCTTATGGGATCACTTATGGAAGCTTTGGCCTGATCACTTTGTACACTTTTGTGAAAGGTCTGGCACTGTACGCCAAGTTCACCATGATATCGTACAAAATGTTTCTTCGTTAAGTTTATTTGTTTTAATAGTTTTATTTGTTCATTATTTATTAATAAAACATTGGCATGCCATTTAGAACATTTTTACCGTAAATTTTATTCTCTGTTAACCAGAGACAGATCTAATCGTTGGAATGATTTACTCAAGTGACTTTATCAAAATGACAATTCTTGAGTTATCACTTGGTTTTAATTATGATCATACTATCATTTATCTTTGGCCATTTGCCGACTTGCAAACAAATATTTTATTAACTTCTTAAAAATGAAAGTGCTATTTAATAATTTTTTTGTCAAATTTGAAGAAAGACTTTGTCAAAACTTGTTTCATTAGTAGAATTTATACATTCAATATTCAAATATTCCACATGCATTAATTACCTCTCCAAAATATATGGGATGTTTTCCTCTTTTAATTTTTCCCCTTAAGTTTTGCTAATATAATGCTAATATATATCTAGGTAGATTTTTTGAAATGCCTTTGCGCAGATGAGTTATGAGTTTCGGGCGAAATTATTTTGGAACCACCGAGAAATTGTTAAATATATATTTCGTGGATCTATTTAAAAAGCAAACAAATTCTCAAATTCAACGTTTATTTAAAATGGATTTCTTCACCAAACTAGTTACTATCCAAACTCTGTCGTACCATCACAATTACCTCAAAAGATGATATCAAATAAATATAGTCAAACATTCCCGATCCCGTATGAAGCTGTACCTACTTGTGGGCTTGTCACTGTACAAAATGTTGACATGCATCTGGTTTGCCAGTGGATACAAACTCTCGACCTGCGCCAGAATACTATTCTACGATGTTGTCCACTTTTCAGTACCCAATAGTGACTTCAACTTGATCACCGGTTTGTTGCTTCTACTCTCATCGGCCATGCATGCGCAAGTGTATGCCCACAGGAAGATTGAGTTGATTCACTTTCTGCACACAATTCTATTCTCAGTTTCGAAATGTAATTCATATTTCATTTATCCATTTCATCTTGCAAATAATGCAGCTGTGCATTTGTATTTGAGGCAAGTCGCAGTGCGATTTTTTAATTTGTTTCAAATCTTCAATGTAATCACAAGCATATTTACTATCTATGGAATTGGAATAATGCTTCATCAAAATGTGATGAATTATGAGACAATTCGAGGCAAAACAAACTACTTCATGTGGCTCATGTTTACTCTGGTTCATTTGACCAATGGTCTATTCTTTTATTTGTGCATTCACGCATTTTGTTTTGTATGTATTTTAGCGTCAACTTTGGCACTTACCTTGACAGCAGCCCTCAATCTAATGTTCAATCAAACCCATCATTACCTGTTGAAATCGACTACAAAATTCAATTGGAACAAATTTGGTACATTCAAGGCTTATCACACACGAGCACTGATTCAAGTGTTGCATGCAAATCGAGTGATTAGCCGAGTGTTTATCACTTATTTGATTGTCACCTTTCCAATCAATTCTTACGTGACACTGTGGATCATCTTTAAGCGCAATGTCCCATTTCAAAGTCTGTTTTTTGTCACCTTTATTCTTTCACAGTACTATTTGTGTAACTTTGGCTTTCATCTAATATTCTCTCTGTACACGATCAAAATTCATAAACCAGTCAAGTTGTTGCATCGGTTAATGGTGGCTAATCTATTCAGAATTGGTAATTTTCGTGCTCGAATGAGTATGGTCCATTACATCAGTGCACTGCACAGTGCCAGTCCTTATGGACTCACATATGGAGACTTTGATTTGATCACTTTGTATACTTTTGTTAAGGTTTGTCTTTGATTGATTTTGATTTGCACAATTTTACTAATAGACAATATATATTCTAGGGTCTGGCACTTTACGCCAAGATGACCATGAATTCGTATAAAATGTTTCATCGTTGAGCTTTGTTGAATTATTTATTGGCCAATAAAATTCTTGATAACATTCCAAAGCTTGGCATGTTTTTAAATTTTTATTGTAATTCATTGATTAATTAAATATAATAAATTAAAAAATATATTTATTACATTCTAGAAATGTCATTAAAAATTCGTTAAATTATTTTGTTGTTTCTATAGAATATAATTTATAAAGTTAATTGCTTTCAAGAATTTTCGGCTTTTATCGATTTTAATTAAAATGAAACTTGTTCAGTCTATTTTAAAAATTTAATTTTAACAATTTCAAAAGAACAACTTAAAAATTGTCAACCTATCAAGAATGTTAAGTTTTGAATATTTTCTATGGAGTGACGCTTTACTTTAAATTCACCCTGAATTCGTACGAAATGTTTCATCGCTAAACTTTATTTTATTTGCATTTACCAATAAAACGTTCTTCTAATCTTTCTAATCCTAAAGTCTGATTAGTCTAATCAAACTATCTTTATTCATTTATAGCTTTATCTCAGTCTCAGACAAGTCTGAGTCTTGTCTAGTGCTGAAAAGTCTCCTTTACGAAGCACTTTACGCAATGATGACTCTGAATTTGTACAAAATGTTTCATCGTTAAGCTTTGATTTATTGTAAAGTGCTGCCATAGTTTTGAATTAATTCAAAAGCAAGCACTTTGTCAAAGCTGTGTGTTATTAGTAATAGAATTTACGTTCAATATTCTCGCATATTTCATATATCCCACATGCATACATTGATTAAAATTAATTACCAGGCCCACTTAGGGTTGTTTCCATTTCGTTTCCGTTAGTCAGGCGACTTTCTTGAAATGTCATTTTATATATATGAATTATAAGTTTTTGAGAGAATTTATTTTGGAAAAAAAACTTATAAATCCACAGAAAAATTTTCAAATATATTTTGTGGGCTTATTTAAAAAGAAATTTTTTTTCAAATGTCAAGTTTAAAATTCAAAATGAATCGTTTGATCCAAATAGTGCCAACCCGAACACTGTCCTACTATCACAGTTACCTCAAAACATGGTATCAATTGAATGTGTTTCAATATACCCGAACCCGTATACAGCTGCACCTACTCTTGGGCTTGTCACTGTACAAAATGTTGATCTGCTTCTGGTTTGCCAGTGGATACAGACTTTCGATTAATACGCGAATACTTTTCTACGATGTTGGTCACTTTGCTATACCCATCAGTGATTTCAATTTAATCATCGCTTTACTGCTTTTACTATCATCAGCCATGCATGTGCAACTGTATGCCCACAGGAATATTGAGTTTATTCACTTTCTACATTCGATTCTATTCTCAATCTCGAGATGCAATTCATATTTCATTTATCCGTTTCATCGTTCAACAAATAATGTAGCTGTGCATTTGTATTTGAGACAGGTCGCAGTGCAATTGGTGAATGTTTTTCAAATATTCAATGTTGTCTCGTGCATGTTCACTATTTATGGAATTGGAATAATGCTCCATCAGATTGTGCTCAATTATGAGTCAATTCAAGCAGAACAAACAAACAATTTCATGTGGCTCATGCTGCTCGTTCATTTGACCAATGGCTTAATTTTTTTATTTGTGTATTCATGCATTTTGTTTTGTATGCATTTTGGGGTCAGCACTGGTACTCACCTTGACAGTAGCATTCAATTTAATGTTCACTCAAACCTATCACTACCTTTTGAAATCAAGTACAAAATTCAATTGGAACAAATTTGGCACATTCAAGGCCTATCACACACGAGCACTGATTCAACTGTTACACGCGAACCGATTGGTTAGTCGTGTGTTTATCACTTATTTGATTGTCACCTTTCCAGTCAACTCTTACCTGGCACTGTGGATCGCATTCAAGCGCAATGTCCCATTTCAAAGTCTACTCTTTGTCTCCTTTATTGTTGCACAGCACTATTTGTGTAATTTTGGCTTTCATCTCATATTCTCTCTGTATACGATCAAAATTCATAAACCACTTAATTTGCTGCATCGGTTAATGGTGGCTAATCTGTTCAGAATTGGTAATCTACGTGCACGACTGAGCATGGTTCACTACATCAGTGCACTGCACAGTGCCAGTCCCTATGGTCTCACGTATGGTGGCTTTGGTCTAATCACTTTGAATACTTTTGTTAAGGTTTGCTTTGTTGAATGTCTGTTAACTAATTTTACTTACAACTAATATTTTTACTTTATTTTGAATATTTTCTAGGGAGTGGCGCTCTACTTTAAATTCACAATGAATTCGTACAAAATGTTTCATCGTTGAGTTTTGTTGCTATTTTTTCTAAAGCATGTTTTTAAATTTTTAATTCAAAATTTTCTATCCATAAATAAGTGAAGAAATAAATTTATTTTACCTTCTAGAAATAGCAATACATTTTTGTAAATGATAATTGTGACGTTTCTGTCATTTATAATTAATTAAATCTGTTATTTAGAATTTTTGAAATTTTTTAATGAATTTTAGATCATTTTCTATTTTAATCATAAAATAGAAAATGTTTTGTCTATTTTTGAAATGCCATTTTTGAAATTCTATTTTTGAAATTCCATTTTTATATTTTTCGATTACAACTTACTCCATACAATGAACACTGACTTTCGAGTATTTCTTCATTACCTTGTTAAAGGATATATATTTAATACATTTAACTTTCTGATACTTAAAATTAACAAAGATTATCATGAGTTCATACAAAATGTTAAGTTTATTTATTTATTTATTGCTCAGTAACACGTCTGCTAACTTTGAGTGGAACATTTTTAACCATAAATCCGCCAAATTTAGCGTAATTTAACGGAATTTTAGTCTCTGGAGTAGTGGCAAATTGAAACTGCCTAACAATGCTTGCGATACAGAGTTTAAGTTCTTGATAGGCGAATCGCATTCCGATACAGTTGCGTGGACCAGCTCCGAACGGTAAATAGGTGTACGGGATTAGGAGATGCTTGTTCTCAGGCATGAAGCGGGTTGGGTTGAATTTATCTGTTTCCGGGTAGTATTCCGGCGACATGTGAAAAACATACGTAGCAATGTTCACTTCAACATCTTTCGTGAGTGGAATACCTGCAAGTTTGTATCCATCGACGCCAACTCTTCTTTGAAGACGACTTACCGCGGGACAAATTCGGAGGGTTTCTTTGATCACCGCTTCAAGATACGGCATTTGTCGGTTGACTTTCTCCACATATTCGATCGAATCCACATTGAGACCATTAAGATTTTGAGCAAGCTCAAGGCTTAATCGTTCTTGAACTTCAGGATACAGCGCCAAATGATAGAGACAGTTGGCCAAGGTGTTTGAAGTTGTCTCAAAACCAGCAATGAAAAACAAAATACACTGAGCAATGAGTTCGTTTTCGGTTAGATATTTTTTCGCTGAATTTTGTTGGGAATTTTGTAAAAAACGTTCTTCTTTTTGAACTTCATCAGCTTCCGTTGCTTCAAGTTTGTCATAACTTTTACTGTTCAAATCATTCTCGTACACGTACGAATCCAACATCAACTGAACCATATCGTTCCGCTTTGTCGACTTGGAAAAATCCATGCCTTTGCGTTGTCTAATGATTTCTTTGGATATATTGAAAAAGAAATTGAATGATCGCGGGTTTGAGGCAAATTCATTTCTAATCAACTTGTTGAACCATTTAGGCATGAGAAAGAATGATGTAATGTAGAATGGATTGATCGAAACCAGCTTTGTCGCATTGTCTAGGAAAGAATTTTTTCCCCTTTGATCTGTTAAAAAAAATTATCTTTCGTAGATTCTAAAAATACAAAAACGCATAGAAGATCACTAAATTGAATTTTAGGCTCGAAAGAATTTATTTACTGAAAACCAATCACTTTACACAATTTCAAGTTTCATATGCAACAATCCCTTCCCTTTAATGATCTGCAATCTCAATGCGACAGTAAAATAGCCAAATCCAGAGTAATATTTCCAGTTTGCTGTGGTAGTTGATCTTCTTGGTAAAGAGAAAATTCGCTTTGGTAATACAAATCAGAGGTATTGTGATGGTTGGAAATTGGATAGAGACGGTTGTAGAGCGATTGAAGATTCTCCTCGAATATGCCTGCAACTTGTGCTTGGTTATGGTTCATGTAAAACACCGTCACCAGTAGAACGTCTTTCGGGTTGGAGAATGGTCCGTTGAGGTAGCAACTGTAGCCCCACTTGGGATTGTGAGTTGACCCAGTGATTGGATAACTGGAACAACGCTTGTGACAATTTCGATATGAATGTGGAGTCTGTATAAAATTGAATGCTTTAAATTTAGAATATATCATCATAAAATGTTTTTATTACACTGATTTGATGATTCTCTTCAATGCAAGCCTCCGCGGAAAGATGCGTATAAGCCGTGGGAAAGCTTGCTGAGACCAATTTAACATGAAGTTCGTGGATTTTGTGAATTTGATGACCATTTGGTGATGGTGGAGTGACGGTGGATGGTTGGTTTTTCAAAACACAACGACCATTACGGCAAATCTATGAATTTTTATTTGAAAACTTATAAAATATGTTTGGTAAACTTGGTAAGCTTACTCCATTGGGTTCAGTTGGACAAGCGAAACCTTCGTTGAGCTGATTCTCCGAGATGACACTTCCACTGATGACACATCTCAGTGAGCACTGATTGTTGCCGTAAGACGAGCCCGAACTGTGAGCGCTGTGCATGTCAATGTGATGCACATTTGAGCATTCTCTCAGCGCGTCAGTCTGACTGCCAATACATTGACCATTGTGACAAATTCCAGACGATTCAAGGGGACACGGAAATCCTTCATTGAGCGCATCATTCGACAGTGTCTTGCCGCCCACCAAACATTTGAGAGCACAATTTTGATTGGAAAATGTCGCATTCGCATTTGGCAGATTTCGGAATTCAAGCTGGTGAAGGTTTCCACACTCTCGCAAGGCTTCATCTTCATGTTCGACACAGTGAACACAAGACTGTGCACAAACGATTGACAGAATAATGATAATTGCAATTGAAAGTCGATTCATTTCCTAACATTTAAATGTGTACATAAATAATGATACAAGGATATTTCAATTTATATGCATTAGCCAGGTTTATGAGAAGCCGGATTTGGTTAATTTGTTAATTAATTGCTTAATCAATCAATGGTGGTGCAGTTGTGCACTTGTGAATGTGCAATACTCAAATGTAATCTCAAAATGTAATAAATAATGTATAATGTTGCTTAGTTGGAGACTCCACTTGGACTTTATCTGCACATTCACAATAGAAATGATGATTGCGCTCATAAATGAGAAAGTTTTAATGAATGTTTCTATTAATGATCTAATTTTAAATTTAATTGTTTTATTCGTAAATTATCAGTTTATTTAGCCTGGCTAACAATTTCAATTGAAACGAATGTAATATTTGTCTCGGCGCTAATGAATTTTGGTTTACAGGAAATTGATCTTGAGACTGTTCTTGTAGAATGGAAAACACATTAAATCATTAAACTTGTTATTTTTGCTTTTGAGTTTGTTGCGACACCTTCGGCCGGTGAGTCGTCAAACTTGTGATTGTTTTTGATTGAAAATCAATATATAACTTTGCAATTGCATAAACAGAAATAATAATATAATTACAATTGCATACATATTTTCTTATCGTGATTTTGGAAAAGGTCAAGTTTTGGTTGCTCACCACATTCTCAATACAACCAAACGAGAGCGCATGGTTGCTACAACTGATCAACTGTGATCGAATATTGTGAACTAATTAATATTTAATTTACACCTCCGAAGGGTCGGCAAACTTGTGATTGCGTTGATTGAAAATCAATATATAACTTTCCATTTGAAAGAAATAGAATAATAGCGATCATTTCCAATCTTGATTTATACAAAGACACAAGCTCTCATCATTGAATAAAATCCCAAATATGATTGCAATAACCAAGAAAATTTCATCTTACTGTAGACTCAACTTTTATGCCCATCACAATCATTTTGATATTATTCGGCTTGAAGATTATGATAATGTTCATCACAATTTTGAAGCGATTCGAGCCTGTCATTTGCTATCGCTGGTTTTGTATTTGATTGCAGTTTTATATGGAACCATCGGTCTCGAGTGCGAGTCTACTCGACAAATCGAATTGGCAGCTCTTCCGAACAGTCCATACAACTTTTACCATCAAATGTTTCCGAAAGCTGTTTGGCCTCAGATGAACATGATGGCTTCCTCGTTAGTGCTGTTCTGTATTGGTAGTTGGATTAGTTTCTTGTTCAATCCACCAATTAAGAAACGATTCTTGATTTTTCCAAATTCAAATGATTTGGACAAAAATTATGATTATGATATCAAACAAATGTGTAAATTCCGAGAAGCAATACTGAAATTGACATGCTTATCGAGAAAATGACATTTGTGAGTGGTATCATCTTTGTCTACATTCACGTGTTGTTCATTCATTTGGTCTATAATGTCAATTTGACATCGGCCATCTTTTGGATTGTGATCAATCCCGTTCACATGTATTATGGGGTTGTCTGTATGTTTAGTTGTTTTATATATAAAAATTAATTATTTTTTATTTATTTAAGTCCTCTTCTCGCTACCATTCAAAGTCATTCTGGCGTGTAAATACATTACAATTCAGCAGCAAACAGCGACAAACAAATTGGCAAAAATTGTCGAGAAATTAGGCAAAATTCAAAAAGCCAAAGTCAATTCTTTGCGACGAACTATTATTCTGCGCCGTATTTGGTTGGAATATATTTCTGTGAACAACCAAATTTGCACTGTAGCCGTGAGCCTTCAGGAGTATGCTCGATTCTGGTCACCATACCTAACAGCACTATTCATTACTTTCATTTCGATTGAATGTTACATGTTTTATGCATTTCTATTTCTCGCTGAATTGACACTACTTTTGGCACTGTGGATTGCGTTCATTGTGTTGTGCATTGTATGCGTGGAATTTGGGTTAATCACTTATTGTGCAGCTGTGGCGAAAAATTTCACACAAATTTCGCAGCTAAATCGAACATTCTATCAATGTTACAGAAAAAAGGGACCAAATAGTCGAAATTTGGCAAAGGTAAATAGAAGTTTGTTTTTTATTTGATATATCTGATAATATCTAAAAAATTCACAGGCGGAAAACCTTCAATACAGCCGACTGTTTCACTCGTATGCATTTCGCTTGTTTGGAAATTATCGAATCACCAGCAAATCTTTTTATGTTGTAAGTACAAAAAGCATTAACGATTCCATTTATTTTTAACTAATTTGAATATTCAATTTGTAGATCATATCTTACATTAGCATATTCTTCTTATACATTTCCAAGCCTAAACAGTGATAAAATATCAGATTTTGTGACAATAAAACAATTTAGTTTATTGAATTACAACTCAAAGTGCACGTTTGCTAACTTTGAGTGGAACATCTTTGACAACAATTTCGGGACTTATCACACAATTGGGTGGCTCGTTCATATCCAATAATTGGGTTGCTGGATTTATCCAAAAATTGGGTTTCACAAATGGCTTCTAATGAACCTTTCATACACTCTTATTTTAAAATAAAAAGCAGGAAACCAATTGTGAGATAAGATTGAAAAGATACACAAAAAATAATTAACAAAAATCAGTTGCGCATTTTAATGGAAATCATCGCCCTTTTATATTAACTTAATTAACTCATGCACATAAAGGACGTAATATACTTTGAATAGAAAACAAATCAATAGAAAACTAATTTAGTTCAAGTTGTTTCCTGTTTTGCTTGGCTAGGACACTTTCACGCCATGCGCCAAAACCTTTGACAGCTCTCAGTGAGAAGGCATACTGATTTGGCATTTTGTGCTGCTGATCGGACAACTCAATTGCCGCATGTATTGGCCAGTTGGCATCGTCCATTGAGGCACGCGCAATAAAAACTAGAGTAGCTTTGTTCTTCTGTAGAATTTTTTCTGCCCATTCAGCGGTGACAATGCCACCCACATCTCCAGTTGCAATGCCCGCCTCCCTCTGAACAGTCTCGGCCATTGAGACTTGATCCACTAGATTGTAGTTCAAAAATGCTAGTTTGGGTCTTTCAACATTTCCACCCGAACTACAGTCGACAAGATGAACTCCAAGTTGTTTGAAAATTCGGGCAAGTTCAATCGTTTGAGACATGTCCCAACTAGACTCACCGTCGGGTGCAAATTCGTCACAAGACAGTCGGACAAACAGTGGAAAGTCTGGTGGAAGGACAGATTTGACCATTTGGACAATTTCCACAGCCAAACGTGTTCGATTCTCGAAAGAACCACCATACTGATCAGTTCGTTTGTTGGAGTACGGCGACAGAAAAGACTGTACCAGATAGCCGTGAGCAAAGTGTAGTTCGATAACCTCAAAACCTGCTTCAATTGAACGAATGGCAGCATCCACAAAAGACGATTTGATTGATTCAATGCCGGACAGTGTTGCCGCTTTTGGTGTTGGGTCATTTTGGTATCGAAAACTAAATAGAAAAAATGTGTGAATTTTGTTTACTTCAAATTTTAAAAAAATATTACCAAGTGCACTAGGCCCCACCGCTTGCCAACCACCTTCATCGATAGGAACGTGCTTGAAAAAGTCAATCCAAGGTGCATAACTTCCATCTTTTCGACCAGCATGCGCAAGTTGAATAGCTGGAATTGAATTTTGCGTTTTAATAAAGGCTGTAATACGCTTCAACTGTGGAATGTGTTCCGCCTTCCAAATTCCCGCACATTGAGGTGAAATTCGTCCTCTTGGCTCCACCGCAGTCGCCTCCATCATCACAATGCCCGCACCACCAATTGCCCGTGCTCCCAAATGAACCAAATGCCAGTCCGTGGCAAAGCCATCCTCACACGAGTACTGACACATGGGCGAAATGACGATTCGATTCTTGACAGTGAGGTTGCCAATTTGAATTGGACTGAACAAAAGTGAGTGAGTCATGGTTGGTTGTTGACTTGATGGACAACAAAAATGTAAATGATGAGTTGAAATAGATTGATCAAATTTGTTGATTGAACTTGGGCATATATATTTAAAGGCCAAAAAGCTAATATAATGTCTTTCCTTTAGAGTAAGTTATACTCCCTGAAGTACACTTTTGGGAGAAGTGTTCGAAATTTGACAATTTCAACTGCAAGTAGGTCTTTTGTCGTACATTTCTGCATGTACCCGTAGACTGTATTAACATTGTACTCATTTTATTATTATTTTGTCATGGTCATTCACAATCACGTGCAAAGTGAAATGTACTACCAATAAACCCGTAAGCTGATGATAAAGATAATCTTGCCTTGAGTTGCTGTTTGTGTCTACCATCACTATCATAGTTTGTCACTCAATGCTGTTTTGTTATTCCGTCTTTTTGTCGACTTTCTTTTATGCTTGAAAGCTAAAATAAAATCTTGTCTTTTCCAATTTATGCTATTTTTTAATTCTAAAAATGCTTAAATCTCCATCTAAACTGTGTCGTGTTTGTGGTGATAAAGCACTTGGTATGTTTCTTATTTTATCTTGTATAAAAATAATGTTTTTAAATTTTAAATTTTTTTTCATAACAATAAATTAAAACAAGCTTTCTACTTCAACGGACTCACCTGTGAGAGTTGTAAAGTGTTTTTCCGACGAAACGCTCCAAATCGCGAGGTGAGACTTGTTTTTTTCGATTTTTATTTAAATATTTGGATTATAAAAAACTATTACAGAAATTCAAATGCCGTGTAAATGGAGTGTGCACAATGGATTTTTTAATGCGAAAATGTTGTCCTGCCTGTCGTCTTGAAAAGTGCTTTTCAATTGGAATGCAATGGAAAGGCGTCAAAAGTGATTCCGTAGATGCAACTCAAAAAGATGCAAATGTTCGAAAAATACTCGAAACCGACCAAAATCTTGCACAACAAGAAGATCTTCAGCTCGAAATCGTTAAAAATCCCAAACCCATAATGCAACTTGATGCGTACGAGTGGGGCCACATTGAGGAGGTACAAAACGCAATTTCAATATTCGAGAATGAAAGTGACCTTCCGGTGATTGGCGAAGCCGAGACAATTGTGGACGCATTCAATTTGTTCAGTAATTACGCTCGACGAATTGTGAAATTTTGCAAGATTATATCACCTTTCAAGCGCCTGAATCAACTCGACCAATTCAGCATAATAAAATCATTTTACTTTGAAATTTGCGCTATTCGGTATGCTTTCTACTACGATGCACAACTCGACGTTGTACCAATAATTGCGGTTAGTTTATTGTCATTTGTTAATGTTTAACTTTTTATGTTTGATTTTTGTTCAATACAGAACGAAACAGGAAAGCAAGTGTTGCATTACACATTCAAAAAATATTTTGAAAATACAAACATTAGAAGTATTGGAATGGTCATCAAGGCATTTGTCCAAGGACTGAATGTTCAAATGGAAAACGATTCCATCATTCGAGATTTGGTTTGAAAATTTTTAATTTTTAATTGATTTGTTTGATTAATTCAATATTTGTTTTGTTTAGTTAATTGTTCATTTACTTTTTAAACCAAGAAATGATGTAACTGGTCCAGAGTTTTTTAGGTTTAAGAAATTTATCTTTTTTAAAATTTGAAATAACCAAATTTATTTTTCACAGATATCGTTACTATGTCTATTGTCGTCTTTTGATGAGATATCTTGAAGCAAAATGTCAAAATAGAGCTCTAGCTCACGCAAAGTACGATTTGTTGATGGACTTTCTGAGTGACAACATGAGTGAATTCAGGGAAAGTTTGATTCAACTACTCAATCGATTCCAAGCCAATCAGGTGGCACAAGTTTTGAGTGAAGTTTTCAGTTAATTTGTTTGTTTGTTAAAATTTTAATAATTGAATCAAATGGAATTTCTTTGTATGGATTTGTATGATTGTACGAGATTGTACATTATTCGATCTATATCGGTAACAACAAATTATTTCTTGAAATGTTTACAAATCCAAATAAAGCCAAACGGTTTATATTTAATTTAAGATATAAAATGACACAATCTGAATAGTATTAACTGACTTATGGCCATTCAAAGATAATTGAAAAAGCACTAAAATGTGAAAAGGGGCAATTCATAAAACAGTAACTCCGCGACTGTCCTTAACTACAAAGCTTGCATTCAATTCAATAGAAAACTAATTAAAACTAATTTTGTTCAAGCTGTTTTCTGTTCTGCTTAGCTAGGACACTTTCCCTCCATGCGCCAAAGCCTTTAATCGGTTTCAACGAGAACGCATACTGATTCGGCATACGGTGTTGCTCATCACCCAACTCAATAGCCGCATGTATGGGCCAGTTGGGATCGTCCATTGAGGCACGTGCAATAAAAACCAGCGTAGCTTTGTTCTTTTGAAGAATTTTTTCTGCCCATTCAGCGGTGACAATGCCACCCACAGCTCCAGTTGCAATGCCCGCCTCTCTCTGAACTGCCTCCGCCATTGAGACTTGATCCACTAGATTGTAGTTCAACATTGGTAACTTTGCTCTGACAACATTTCCACCCGAGCTACAGTCGACAAGATGAACGCCAAGTTGTTTCAAAATTCGTGCAAGTTCAATCGTTTGTGACATGTCCCAACTAGGCTCACCGTCGGGCGCAAACTCTTCACAAGACAGTCGAACAAACAGTGGAAAGTCTTGTGGAAGGACCAATTTCACCATTTGGACAATTTCCACAGCCAAACGTATTCGATTTTCGAATGGTCCACCATATTGGTCGGTTCGCTTGTTGGAATAAGGCGACAGAAATGACTGTACCAGATAGCCATGGGCAAAGTGCAATTCAATAATCTGGAAACCAGCTTCAATTGCTCGAGTGGTAGCTGCGACAAAGGCAGACTTGATTCGTTGGATATCGGCTAAAGATGCTGCCTTTGGTACCGGATCATTATCGGGATCAAAAGCTATTTTGGAAAATTGGTAAAATTTTTAATTAAAAGCAAAACAAAAAACATACCAAGAGCACTTGGACCAACACCTTGCCAGCCACCCTCTTCAGTAGGAACATGCTTTGTAAAGCTGATCCATGGTGGATAAGTGACAGCTTTCCTTCCCGCATGCGCAAGCTGAATGGCCGGAATTGAATTTTGTGATTTGATAAATTCAACAATGCGCTTCAGCTGTGAAATGTGTACTGCCTTCCAAATTCCGGTACAATTTGGTGAAATTCGGCCAATTGGCTCCACCGCTGTTGCTTCCATCATCACAATTCCCGCACCACCAATTGCCCGTGCACCCAAATGAACCAAATGCCAATCATTGGCGAAGCCATCCTCAGCCGAGCACTGACACATTGGCGAGATGACGATCCGATTCTTGAGAGTGAGGTTGCCAATTTGAATTGGACTGAACAAAAGTGATCGAGGCATGTTTTTGTTGTATTGAGTTACAAATGATCCAAATGCAATTTGAATTCCAATAGAAAAAAATAGTTTCTAAATTTTTGGTCTAAGCTTGACTTATATATTCAAATTAGAAAGAGTCTTGTGGCGCGCTCAACATTACAACATTATCGCAAAGCAGTACACTTTTAGGATAAATGTCCCAGGATTGTAATTTGTCACACAAAACCAACGTCAGATGTAGTACATCTTTGCATTGGTAATGCGAGTAGACAATCAACCCAACTTTTTGATTCAACTCATACACTTGTCACACTATCAATAACTTTGCGGGTGCATTCAAGTTTATATCATTTTAGAGCGCTCTCAAGTTTAGATTTAATTGAAAAATTTACTCAATTATTGCATGATCGTACCTTCGAACGTTGTGTTGATTTTATTCGAGAAAAAAATCTCGCCAATCAAATGCACTTTGGTTCATAATTGTTGTTCAATTCATATGTCAGTTGATATGTTGGTTACTGTGTAAGGGTCTATTCATGTACTCGACTCTGGCTATATTATAATGGCAAACAAGATTACTTTCTGCTATCTGAAATTTCTCGGTAGTCTTATGACAGGTCTTGTCACACATTTTGCAACATGTGTATATTTCAACTAGTGAACGAGACATTGTGACTTGCAGGTCATTAAGAATAGAAATTTCTATTTCAATTTACCAACAACTGTGCCATACTTGTTTTGAACGTTCAAAATGAATAAATTTTAGAACTACATTCAAATGATAAGACTAAATAATCATTTTATCCAATTTAATCAACTCCAATCAGTCTGTCCCAGATGCTAAGCTATTCTACAAAAAACGGTCTCATTGAATCAAATTTATTTGAGTTTGGTTTGTATCTGCAACCCACTTTTCTGTAACCTAGAAACCCGCTAAATCACTCTGAAACTTTATCTTGTTTTTGCAATTAAGCCCAAGGTACACACAACAATAGTCAATTGAGCACCAGTGCTTCTGCTATAGCAGTAGTAGTATACTAGCAATCGAAAATATGAAAATGCAAATTTCAATTTGCATTGTCTCGTATAGTAATAAAAAGTTGTTTAATGTCTTTCGATTCTTGTTTTGCATAGACTTTAATGAGTTTGAATGTAACAAGATTATTGGCAAATGGTAGCCGAACAAGTGATTTTGAAATGAAGTACCAGTACCAGTAGAATTTTCCAATACATAATTATCTGAAACAGAGTTGCTCTTACGGTTGTCGGCGGTTGGATTTGACAATAAAAAGTTTTTTGTGTTCGTTGAGAGTTCGAATCAGTCTAACTCAAACAACAGTGAAAAAAGTTTTGCTTCGTTATCTTGGATCATCATGATTCCCAATCCTGTGCGAGGAATCGCAAATTTGTTTGTAAAGATATTCCACACGATCAAGTGGTTCATTGTGGCTCACTTCAAGGCTTGCTTCGTGCCACTGGAGCCAGTGATTGAGACTCCCGAGTGGATTACCACCTCCAACATGGCGTCAACTTTGCCATCATTTGGCCAAGCCCGAGTGCGCGCAGCACCTAAACTCCATCTCATGTTTTTGTTTCCTTTCCTGGTTGAGGCGGTGTATGTGATCGATTCCGCCTGGGTCATGTACTCACACCACTTTGACTACTTCAATGAGCCAATGCCTGAACTGTTGAGCCGCAAAATTTTCCCGCATATATTTCGTTATTTTGGCGATCAAATTGCTTTGGGTGTGGTGATTTGCAGTTTAATCAATTACGCTGTTCTGTTGATTAAGGACTTTCTTGATGAACGATACGTGATGTATGTGGTCAAGAATGACGACCAAGACGGTGACGATTACTGTTTAATTGTCAATGGAAAAGGTTTGCAATAAACAAAACAACTAATAAGACAAACTAACACTCTAGATCTCTAGTCTGGGACCAGCCGAATGGGAGCAAGATTATCGAAATGTGGCGCAAAAGCAAAGTGCAACTTCGCTACACTGTGGCTTTGCTTTTTTTTGTCATTGCCTCCTTCTACAACATTCACTACCTTTCCAAGCCCATCACCAGTTGGAAGCACTATCTCACCTATTTCCTATTTCTGCAGGAGTTTCTGTGGTACTCTTCAAATGCGGTTGTGTTTATGTTTTGTCAGTTCTTCCTCGCAACCAATTATTTGTTGATTCGACAAAAGTTCATTGTTGCAAAACAGAAAGAACTGCTACTGAAGATAAAGACTAGTCCAAACAGTTTCTACGCTGATTGGCGAAAGTATCTGCAGCTCAACACCCACCTGGCCTATCTGTGCAATGAAGTGCGTGCATACAACCGCTTCTGGGGCATCATCCTCACTACCCTCTTTTGCTCGAACATGTTGATGATTAGCTATTTCTCCTATTGTTGCATCTACTTTTCGAACTACTCTTTCGAGCAGATATTCTACTTTGTGTTTTACATGTTTCAGCTCACCATCATGGTGTTTACGGTTATCTATCGATGCTCAAAGGTAGACAAGTACAATGATCACGCCTACATGTTGAACATGAAGACTTGCAATCTGTTTCAGCTCCATTATCGCAATTGCGTCACTCCACGACAGTTGGCTAATGTAAGTGTGATATGTGCAAGAAGAGGAAAATTAATTCAAATTCAATTTTGTTTGTGTCAATTTGATAGATCGAAAAAATTGCCACCAATCGAAACTTTTCCAAGAGCTGCTTCCGCCTCAGTAATGGATATCGGCTCGATTCAAGTGCTTTCAATTTGGTAATCTTGAAATTATAAATCATTTGGTTTGATTACTTTTTTGGTTTGATTTGTGTTTAGGCTGTCTACGTGGAAACATCACTTTTCTTGATGTTGGTCAAACGAACTACATGAGGAAATTCACAATTCTAAATTATCTAATTAGACTAGTTTTTCGTTCAGAAAAAAATAATCATTTTGTGTAGAGATAGAATAAATTCCAAATCAGTTGGCAGACTTTTTTTCCAAATTGTATTTTAGTTTAACGTATTAACGAAAATAACTAACAAGCTAACTAGTCTTAAGTTACGCCGTTGGCGTGAAGTCGGAGCTGCGGTATCGCGAACACTTTCCTTATCAGTTCAGTTCAGTCATCGATGTGCCATCAGAGTGCACCAAACACACACGTCAACTTATTCATCAAAACACATCTATTTAAAATATTAATCATTATTTTTTAAATATCCGGTGACATTTGACCATATGCGCAAAAAACCAGGTCGTTTTCACCTACACCAGAATTTTTAGTGAAATTTACTGAGAGATCCATTGAACCGTATAGCCTCAATCCTGTACAAAGAATCGTCAAATCAACGGTTCAATGTTTTTGAACAGATACAGTCAATAATATGGAATTTGTTCTAAGACACAGTTTGTGTCACACAAACACACCCACAATGTGAATCACAGCACTATTGTGTGGGTGTGTTTGTCACTGCGCATCCCATTTGCGCACTGCGGGCGCGCTGTTCGGCGTGTGTGCTTATCTGTGTCTCACTCCCACTGTTGACACTCAGTCTCTACACATTTCTATACAAAATTTGATTTATTTTTTGAAAAATCGCTGCTCCGTTGACCTTTTACCTATTACCCAAAAGGCACAACTTCACCCCAACCAGAACATTGTGTAAAATTTTCAGACCGATCCATTGAACCGTATTGAAGCTATCCCTCGGACAAGCGTTTTCCAATTGAGTTGACGGAGAGTCCTCACTTCACTTACTCGCTCGCTTCGCTCGCTCGACGTTCCGCTCCGACAATTATCTAGATTGTTTTATATATATTAATTCACTATAAATCAACTCAAAAATTTTTTCGAATAAAATAACATTTGAACAAATTTGAATAATTAATGGTAACGTAAAATCTCAAATGAGCCCTGCCTGCAAATTACCGCTGCCATCAAATAGTAGCCACAGCTAGAGTAACTTGAAACCTGTAATCCCCGCATTCGCATCCGCATGATGGGATTTCTGAACATCACCAACATGACTGAAAAGTTAATATTTTATGTGAATCTTTTAGGAATATGCCAACAGTTGGTGTAACTTGGATTTGATTATACCCTTTTAAGGAAAAGTGTCTTTCAAAACAGACAGTTTACTCTTTATAAATTGATTGGTTGTGGATTGAAGCTTATAAGACTATTCAAAAATGATTCCGAAATGATTGTTTGGATAGTTGTCTTAATTTTTTCGCTAAATCTTATCCTCATACGTGATAATTTTCTATTATGTTTTTGGATTTTAACCCCAATTGACCTGACAAGAAGATTCTCCAAATCAGTCTTTGGAACGAATTTGGTCCCATTTGGTCGGAAAAGAAAATTTCCCAAACGGATAGTCTGACCTAATCAATTGGACAGTTAGATTTATCTCCCTAACGGTCCTTAAACATTTTTAATTGGAGGAAGATAGTTTCAAACGATCCGTTTAGAACAACAAAAATTAATTTGTTCAAATGCTAAGTATACCATCGCTAATTGTGAGACAATTGTGAGTGATTGATGAAGGAAAAGATCCAAAGGCCCATTGAGAGACTCTTGCCCACCGCTCAACCGTGGAATATTCGGACTTGTTTGGTTAAAAACTAATTGTGGGTGAACCCATTTCTCACTTTTTTGTGGGTTGTTGTGGGTGACGATGTGGGTGAGGGTTGCGGATGCGGGCCGGGCTAGGAAAATTTTTACAATGCAAGACCATACTTTTTAGGATTGAACTCTATTTGATATTATTTTTTAAGGTCAAACACATGAATTAGTTGAATTGTTATTACCGTGACAATATTTAGATTGTTACATACATTTCAAAGTGAGTTATTTTTAATTTTTGGTATAAAAATACTATTTAAAAGTTAAAAAATATTTTTTTAAATCCGACAATTTAAAATATAATGTATAAATAATCACGTTTCACTACCATCCTCGTACATGGTTGGTTTGAAATTTATTGAACTCCAAGGATTAATCAAATAGCCACTGTCACTGACATTGCTCGCTCCGGTACCATTGTTGCGTGCTTCATCAGATGCGAGGAACGTGGCGAGATTGGCTTTGTCAGCAGGATCATCGATTCGTCCCATCAGAGATTTTTCTTCTCCAAATGAGGAACAGCAAGTTGAGTCAACGCCACTACTGCTACTACTGACCTCACAATCAACTTGATCATTTGGTCAAATTCTTCCAACAAATCGAGACTTGCGTATGTTCCATTAGGAGGTGCCACCGCCTGCATTCTTCGCCAAAATGTCCAATCGACCAAAAGGTTCAATAGTTTGATTGATCAATTTCGGTGGTTGGATATTTTGGGTGAACAATGCGGGCGGTGGTACTCCTAATCAACCATACATAAGTCCGAACTTGTTGGAAGAGTTTGACCAATTGATCAAGTTGAATGTGAGATCAGTGGTGGCGTTGACTTAACTTGGATATTGGATTGGATAATAGTTCAATTTGTTTTTGCGACCTTATTCAAGTTTCTTATTCTCGTCCAGTGATGGTCACTCCGTGTTCGTATTGAGCAAATTGGATTGCAATCGCAGCACCAATGCCCGAACTTGAGCCAGTGGCAAGTGTGACTTTGTCATTTGGTATTTTGAGTTTGTAATCGTCATTACGAATCAGAATTTGGAAGATTGAATGATTGATGAAAACATGTTTTACTGCTATTTTATAGTTAATCTGAAAATAAAACAATTCAATGGACCAATTCAAACAAATGTGTACAGTATATATACACACACTGTATATGCAAATATGCACTACACAATGCCTACTTGCGGCTTAAATTGACAAATTTGGTACATTTCTCCCAAAAGTGCACTTGTGTGAGAAAAACAACCTTTATAAAGCTTGTTGACTGTTCACTGACTAGTGAGTTGCCTTGGGACACAGTGAGGAGGCGTAATTCTAATACAGTTGTTTGAATGGCGGGGAAACTTTGTCTGCACGAGCCGATGCTGAAAAGTAGTGATTGCAACAAGACTAAACTAGTGTGGTTGAGTGTAAAGTCAACACTGACTGAAGGTTGACGTATGATCAACGATTTAACAATTGCTTAATACATCACTTAAACGTTGATTTATATTATTTGAAGTGAGTGAGGAAGTGAGTTGAGACAAATTGAGTAGGGTGTTTTAAAGGTAATGCCTAAACTATGTCTGAATTTTTTAACATGAGATAATCTCTTCTATATGCTCAAAAGAAAAGTGTCCTAATACTTATGCGCCCCCCCTGTAAACTGTAGACCCATAATGAGCTGTTGGCATACCACAAGTGAACGCTAGCATAACAATGCGTCCCTCTTCTCTTCGCGCAATTGCACCTATAGTACACCTTGTACAAAGTACAAAACACGTTAAATTCGTCAGCGTTTTCCCCATAGAGACAAATATGCGGACAGTAGAGGAAACCAGGGTCGTGCATTAACAGATTTCATTAAACGTTTATTATCTTTATCTGTTCGGGCATGGATGCTAGTTGTAGGGCTATTTTCTATTTAAGTAAGTTATATCTTTGAAGCTCACTTTTGGGAGAAATATCCAAGTTTTGTTCTATTTGTAAACTGCAAGTATGTCTTGAACCCTTGAATCTTTTTACAAGTGAAAGTTAAGTCAGTACTCTTTGGGTTTGTTTTTTTAACTTTTAACTGTTTAATATGAAAACCAATAAAAATCAAATTTAAATAAGATTTTATTAAAAACCCAAAATATCACTGAATAATTCTCTGTTTCCAGAATTGATCGCACGTCTTTCGAAAGAATCCGCCCACCATTTTGTAATCGTCAACATTCAGTGACAGATAATTGGTATTTGGCTCACTGCCGCTCACACGGTCGAATGCTTCTTTCCACTTAGTATTTCCCATTTTACCTGGATTTCCATGTTTTGCAAAGGACGTTAGTGCTCGAATTATATCGTTTGCCAATTGACGGTCGACAGGCTTTTGCAACATTTGATAACCGAACGCGTATACCGTATCTTGTGCATGCGGGACGCCCATCCATTCCTGGTGGTTTTTATCAAAAGGCGAAATTTGCATTACTCGATAGGCGTAGTATCGGTTCCCGGGTTGGTGTTTTTGCGAGTTGCTCTCCAAAGAGAATCGTCGGACAAGCGAGTAACCATTCTCCAAATGCGTTCGAGATTGTGACTCTGTAGAAATTATCAATTTTTTAGAATTCTGTTTCTAAATTCATGAATAAAAAAACCAAACCTCAACTCATCGACTGTTGGATCAGTAAGATCCTCTGTGTAAAAATTGGGCCACTTCTTCACCAATGCCCAACTTGTAGCGATTTTTATATAAGTAGGCGATATCCTTGCGAGTGGAATCTATTGTTAAATTTGCAGATTGTTGTAGCAGTTTGGGAAAAATTTGTACAACAAAGAAGGAGCCTTCATCTCGGGCAACACTGAACATGACATCAATGTCTGGATTAAATTTTCCTATTTTCAGTGCTTCCACAGGTGACACAGGGAAATACTCGTCACCATAGATTGGGACAAACAATTCGTCTTTGGTAACGTCAGCACTCGTTGAAGCTACAATCTGGTCCATAGGCTTAGTACGGAGACAGTCCACTGCACTTGCAATGTTTTCAGTTGGACAATTGAACTTCAAAGCGAAATCTCTTGTTTTGTCGAGTGAAGTTGCCTTTGAAATTGCGCCCAGAAACGAGTTTGGTGCACCACCCAAAAGAATAGCCCGGTGGAACAGACCTTGTGCAAGTGGTGTGAGAATCAGGGAACCAACCGACAATGCACCAGCAGATGTTCCAAAGATGGTCACCTCACTTGGATCACCACCAAAATGGTGAATATTGTCGTGTACCCACTTTAAACCGAGCAACTGGTCAAAAAGTCCCATATTTCCCTCAGCTTCACCTCCATGTAGAAAGCCAAACGGGCCGAGTCGATAGTTGAGCGCAACCACAATCACATCGCCACCACTTGCAATGTACCGAGCATCGGAAATTGGCGAAAAAATAGTTCCTAGCACATATGCGCCTCCGTGAATGTAGACCATCACTGGTCGCTTCCTGTCTGACTTTTCCACCGGTTTCCATACATTCAGAAAAAGGCAATCCTCGCTTTGGTTTGTATTTTGAAAAAGATCACCTATTGGAGCAGGCAACATTGGCTGGGGACAGGCTGTTCTGGCACTAGTGGCTTCGTACACCCCAGACCAAGGCTTTACAGGTTTGGCTTTCTTAAAACGGCTTGCTTCACCTTTAACACAAATATATTATTAGTTCCATTAAAGTTTAAAACAATTTTGCCTTACCAAAACGAATTCCTTCATAAAAGTGAAGTCTCTTTTCATTGTTCACCTCCAGTACTCGGCCTCTCACTTTTCCGCCATTAAGCTGGACAATTGGCGCAAAAATATCATCTACTCCATTCGTAGATTTGTCACCATACACAAATTGCACCAAGCCATACAAAAGTAATGCAACCAAAAGCACCCAAACGAGATTGTTCATGGTTGGGAAAGAGGAACAGAATTTTGCAGGACCTAACCAGTACAAAGACACAAAGCACAATAAAACACTCTCAGCAAATGTAAGCCTTATTTATGTAAAAATTGACAATATAGAGAATGCCATCGAAACAAGCAAATTATCAGTTTATTGAGTTTATATTTGGAACATGCACGAATATAGTGCAAAAATTGTCAATTTAATTGGGAATCGTTAAATCGTTAGTTATGCGTTAACGTTCAATGTTGACTTTTGCACTCAAGCATACTAGTTTTGTCTTGTTGCAATCACTACTCCTCGGTATGCGCATGCATCTTATCGTAAGCGGAATGTTTTTGCTCCTCAAACAGAAAGTTAGACGCTGCAAAACGAAAGTTGGACGTTTCAAAACGATTTTGATTAGTTCAATTAGTAATGAATAACATTGCAACATTATCACACAGCAGTACACTTTTGGGAGAAATGTACCAAGATTGTCATTTGCCACACAAACCAATCGTCAAATAGGCAATATATAAAAGGTATACTCGTATGCTTAGAAATGCCATTGCTCATTGCATACAGTGGATGCTATTTGTATAAACACAAAATGAGTTTGTTTACAATTTTTCAGGTTTTATTTTTTAATTTCTTTTTGCTGTGCGCTTTCTGGCGCGTCTCAAGTAAAGACAACTTTACCAAATTATGCAGATATAACGGTCACTGGTGAGACTATGATTGAATCAAGTCTCAATCGACCGATTCACCGTTTTCTCGGCATTCCATACGCTGAACCACCCGTTGGAAAGTTGCGTTTCCGCCGACCCGTACCCTGGAATGTTGAAAAAAAACAACAAAGCTTGGAAGCACTGAACTGGCCAAACAGTTGTTTCCAGATTTCATTCGGTTTTAATTCGTCCGAGAAATTTCTACAGGAACACTCCCCACAAGCCTCAGAAAACTGTCTCTATTTGAACATTTGGACACCTGAGCTGAGTGTGGAAGAGGAAAAGACGCGACCCGTTTTGGTATGGATCCACGGTGGTGGGCTGTACTTTGGTACCTCTGCCTTGGAACTGTACAACGGTGAAACTCTGGCAGCACGAGCCAATGCTGTGGTAGTCACAATCAACTATCGACTCTCCACCCTAGGATTCTTGTACTCGGACAAAGTACCAGAAATTAGCGGAAATGCAGGCCTGTGGGATCAGGCCCTAGCCCTGAAATGGGTGCGCGAAAATATTGCACAATTTGGTGGCAATCCAAATCAAGTGACAATCTTTGGTGAAAGTGGATGAAGTTTGTCCGTTTCGGCGCACATTCTCTCGCCCGTAACACGAAATCTGTACTCGAATGCAATTCTCATGTCGGGCGCAGTGTTGAAGATTAATGAGCCCGCAGAGTACTCACAGAATCTGTTGAAAGGCATTCGAGCAGTGGGCTGTGCTACACCCGAGACCACAAGTATCGATGAAAATGTGGTGGAATGTTTGGAAAATTTGGATGCAAATGCAGTTTACAATGTTCATTTGTTCAGTTTTTGGAGATAGTGAGTGTATATTCTCCAATATTATTCTGCTATTAATTTTATACTTTTTTTAAAACTAGTTGTAAAATCTATTCTGGTTAAAGATGGCGAATTTTTCCCAGATTTCCCGGAGAAAATGATCGCCGCAAAGAATCACAAAACCAACTTCAATCTTCTGCTCAGCACCGTCGAGGATGAGGCTCAATTCATTTTATATCCAATGGGAAATGACAAACGATTTTCAAGAGATAATCCAGAGCCAATTACTGTCGAAGGTGCTCAACAATATCTAGCTGGACAATTACAAAAAGCTTTGGTTGGTAAAAGTGTTCCCGAACAGACGATCAACAAAATCTACTTTTCCGGACTGAATGTCGATGATCAGGATGCAGTACGTCGTACCGTTAGTATCGCTTATGGTGACTACATCTTGAGCTGTCCAACACTCGAATTTGCCAAGTCCATTTTCAAGTCCAGTCCCGATACAATTCAGGCCTACCAGTGGTTCTACACCGCCAAGGTTGGCAATCCATACAAGTGGGCCTGTAGCACGTGGTCGGGGGGCATGCCACGGCGATGAGATGTTTCCCATGTTTGGTGTAGCTTTCCGTTATCCTGATCAGTTTCACAATCGTGAACGTGACATTTCGAATGAGTTGATCAACTATGTCAAGTCATTCATCAGAACTGGGTATGAGTTTTGCAAGTTTGTTGCAAATCTAAAATTTTATTTTATTTTCATTCAACAGAAATCCAGGTAATTCTCATTGGGAAAGCTATTTCATTGCGGACAATAGTGCTCAAACAAAGCAAGTTATTGCGCCGTACTACGAGATTGGCAGTCAAGCTCAATCGTCGACGAATTTCAAGTTCAATTTGAAACAACTACAGTGTCAACAGATTTGGAATAAATTTATCTACTGATTTACATTGATTCATTAAACCAGTAATGTTTTGATAAAATGATTGAATTTTTGATGAATTTTTTTATTAAGAAATTATTTGTATTATATCGTTTTTGTACTTAAAATAAACTTTGATTTTTTTAAATTCAATGACAAATCCAATAAAATCCATTTGATTTGAATCCTATTTTGTTTCACTGTAAGCAACTTGAATGGATTCATATTTGGTCTAGTGACTGTCAACAAATTGTAACATTGTATATCTTTGAATTGGATTGAAATCTGAGTATTTGCATTTTGAATTGAAAAAATCAGATTTATCGAATGGTGTAACCCAAATGTTGGCAACATATGGCGATGGAACCAAATTCCGGTATTTTTAGGTCAGGCGACACAATTGTTTTTGAGCTGATTGCAATGCACATTGCATCATGCATCTTTATTTTGCAACTTCAGATGGTCACTTCAGACTACTCTTGTTCAACTTAAATTTTCTCATCGTAACTTGCAACAATTAATTGGCTCGCTCAAACTAACCTGTATACACTGTACGTACACAAGTACACTTTTGGGAGAAATGTACGACATTTGTCACTTTTAGCCACAAGACGGTCTTTTGTCGTTTGTTGCAGGCACAGTGTGTGTACATACTGTACACAGTTGCTTGTTATCTTGTCATGGTCATTCACAATCACATGCAAAGTGAAATGTACTACCAATAAACCCGTAAGCTGATGATAATGATAATCTTGCCTTGAGTTGCTGTTTGTGTCTACCATCACTATCATAATTAGTCACTCACTGCTGTTTTGCTGTTCGGTCCTTTTGTCGACTTTCTTTTTATGCTTGAAAGCTAATATCAAATCAAATCTTGGTTTTCCTATTCTAAAAATGCTTAAATCTCCATCTAAATTGTGTCGAGTTTGTGGTGATAAAGCCCTTGGTATGTTTTGTATTTTTTTTTTGTTTGTGCTCAAAGATCATATATTTAATTTTTAATGTTTTTTTAAACGACACAAATAAGCTTTCTACTTCAATGGACTCACCTGTGAGAGTTGTAAAGTATTTTTTCGGCAAAATGCACCAAATCGAGAGGTGAGACTTGTTTATTATTTAATCGACCTTTCTGAAAACCAAAATTGTTAATGTAGAAATTCAAATGCCGTGTAAATGGAGTGTGCACAATAGATTTTTTAATGCGAAAATGTTGTCCTGCCTGTCGACTTGAAAAGTGCTTTTCAATTGGAATGCAATGGAAAAGTCCAGTAAAATAAATCAAACAAAATGAAAACCTATGGAAAATTCTTGAAATAAACCAAAAATTGCCATCACCACAAGATGATCTTCAGTTGGAAATAATTAAAAATCCAACATCTCAAATGCTACTCAATGCATACGAGTGGGGACACATTGAGGAGGTGCAAAAGGCAATTTCAATATTCAAGAATGAAAGTGACCTTCAAGTGATGGGCGATGCGGAGACAACCGTGGACGCATTCAATTTGTTCAGTAATTACTCTCGAAAAATTGTAAAATTCTTCAAGAATTTAACACCTTTCAAGCAACTGAATCAACACGACCAATTCTGTATATTGAAACGGTTTTACTTTGAAATTTGTGCCATTCGGTATGCTTTCTACTACAATGCACAACTGGACGTGGTCCCTATCATTGCGGTTTGTTTATTGATTTGATTTGATTAGACAATTTGTTACATTTTTGTTAAATAGAACGAAACCGGAAGTCAAGTGTTGCATTACACTTTCAACCGATATTTTGAAGATACAAACGATAGAAACATTGGAGTGGTTATCAAGGAATTTGTTCAAGGTCTGCATGCTCGAATGGAAAACGATTCAATTGTTAGAAATCTGGTTTGAATTATATTTACGAGTTATTTAATTGACTAATTCTATTTTTTTTCATCTTTAGTTAATTGCTCAATTATTGTTTAAACAGAGAGATGATGTAACTTGTCCTGAATTTTTGAGGTATGACTGAGATATTAACAAGTTATTAATGTCTTAATAAAAGAATATTTCTAGGTATCGTTATTATGTCTATTGTCATCTTTTGATGCGATATCTCGAAGCAAAATATCAAAATAGAGCCCAAGCTCAACGAAAATACGAATCATTGATGAACTTTCTGAGCGCCAACATGAATGCACTGAAGGATAGTTTGATTCAACTTCTCAATGGATTCAACCCTAATCAGGTTTCGCAAGTTTTGATGGAAGTTTTCAGTTATTAATTAATTTGTTATTTATTTATTTAATTAATCACATATGTTTGAGTTCCTACTTTGTGTAAATTCATGTATATATTTTATCTGTCAAGAAGATTGAAATAAACAATTTATCTTTGCATCAATTTTTATGAAATCATCATGAATGTAAACTTGTTTGATGGGACGTCTCGGTACAGGCAAGGGAAGGCAATCGACTTGATTCAGATACTTTATTTCATAGTGTCATTACATAGAAAATCATAGTACATCAATATAAAAGAAAGGTTTGCGACTCATTAATGCATGGCTCAGACTAACCACTGACAAACATTAAATAGAGAGTTGTTAGTCAGCAAATCGAACATCTCTAGTTCGGTCATCATTGCGTGGGTTAGTGTTGGCTGACATGAATTTGCCATATTGTAATAAATAATCGAAAATTAGTATTTTAATTTTCAAACACAAATGTTACCTTCATAAATGAGGCCTTTGAGATGAGTCCAAAATTGCCATACGTGAATCCATACCGATTGCATATATGAATTTATATGATTTGATTTCACAATGTTCGTACACTGTCCATTTGATACAGCTTATGAACATATCAATTGATTTAACGTTATTCCAGGTTTGTGAATGATTTTGGTATAGTGTGCTTATTGATTACAAGATAATAATACTGATTTGCATTAATTTACATTAAACTAACACATTTGTCACAAGTTTATACTCTAAACCAGTTTAGGGATTTGCACTCTTCGTACCAAGTGGATAATATATAGGAATAGGAATGGCATTATACATTTTTATAAACTAAACCTTTAAACAAATAAAATTTCACTTGAATAACCTTCCAATAGTCTCTAAATGGCTTACTAAAATTAATTAGGCCATAGGGTCCTCCAGGTGGCTCATTAGACTAAAATAATAAAATGTGCTCCTAAAGCGACTCCTGGTGGACTCTGCGGTCTAATTTAATTTGTTTTGTCTTTGGAAGAGTTTTGTAATCATATAGAAGTGAAATCCAATTTACCTCATGCCTTGATGAGTACTATGATGAAAGTCATCGGTATGACTGGTTCGTCCAACTAGAATGAACTGACCGTTAGTCAGTGATCGACCACTGTCATGCCACCGTCATCGAGTGACCGTTGTCACCTCGCCTCTCCTCGTGTATATAAAGACGATGTCTTCCAATGTCTCCTTAGTTCAGTAGG
Organism: Rhizoglyphus robini; assembly: GCA_023373905.1. Classification (NCBI taxonomy): domain Eukaryota; kingdom Metazoa; phylum Arthropoda; class Arachnida; order Sarcoptiformes; family Acaridae; genus Rhizoglyphus; species Rhizoglyphus robini. The sequence goes on along the minus strand of JAKIJQ010000048.1, from coordinate 1,314,720 downwards.
AGACTTACTGTGTCCCAGTAAGTTCTCAGGAAGTTGTATGCTGTTGCCTCTCGTACTAACTTACCTTCTGTTCTCCTTGTAGGTTCTATTGTACTTTACATTTGCTCACCTACCTCGCGCTATTACCTCTGTGTTGATGCTGCCGAGACTTATTCCTTTTACTATCCTTATACTTGTTATTCCCATATTTTGTTATTTCATATTTTATCTATGTCAATAAAATCCTATAAGTAAAATCTTATCATACTACACTCTGGCATAGGTCAAATTCCGATGTAAGAAAATTGTTAATTTTGCCATACACCTTTGTCATCATTTTGTGTTCTTTGATCGCATTGAAGCATGTGTTGGCATGATGATTGATATTATTTGTATCAATAATTATTTTAGTTATTTTATCAAAATTGAGAAAAAGACAGTCTTCGGAAAAATGTGATTGTTTTGATGTTTTGAGCCATCCCGATTGCCATTGAATGTTGATAGAATTGAACATATAACCAAATCGTGCTTGTCAATGCAATGCAGTGCAGAAAGTTTATGTATTTGATAAAATGTGTATACGATTTTTCAACGAATGCTTTCTATTCTTGGTGATACATCGATAGTGGTATTTTTTAGTTCCAATAAAAGTTAAGTCAGCAACTCTTTGGGCTTGCTTCTTTTTTATAACTTTTGACCGAAGATGAAAACAATTGTTACATTTATGCAAAATGCTGAAATGGTAAATTTAGAAAGAAAAATTTTAAATAAGATTTTATTAAAACCCCAAAATCTCACTGAATAATTCTCTGTTTCCAGAATTGATCGCATGTCTTTCGATAAAATCCGCCAACCATTTTGTAATCGTCAACATTCAGTGACAAGTAATTCGTATTTGGCTCACTGCCGCACACGCTGTCGAATGCTTCTTTCCACTTAGTGTTTCCCATTTTACCTGGATTTCCATGCTTTGCAAATGATGTTAGTGCTCGAATTATGTCGTTTGCCAACTGACGGTCGACGGGCTTTTTGCAACATTTGATAACCGAACGCGTATACCGTATCTTGTCCATGCAAGACGCCCATCCATTCCTGGTGGTTTGGATCAAAAGGCAAACTCTGCATTACTCGATAGGCGTAGTATCGGTTCCCGGGTTGGTGTTTAGCGAGTTGCTCTCCAAATAGAATCGTCGGACAAGCGAGTAACCAGTCTCCATATGCGTTCGAGATTGTGACCCTGTAGAAATTATCAATTTTTTAGAATTGTGTTTCTAAATTCATGAAATAAAAAAACAAACCTCAACTCATCGTCTGTTGGATCAGTAAGACCCTCTGTGTAAAATTGGGCCACTTCTTCACCAATGCCTAACTTGTAGCGATTGTTATAAATGTAGGCGAAATCCTTGCGAGTCGAATCTATTGTTAAATTTGGAGATTGTTGTAGCAGTTTGGGAAAAATTTGTACAACAAAGAAGGAGCCTTCATCTCGGGTCACACTGAACATGACATCAATGTCTGGATTAAATTTCCCAATTTTCAGGGCTTCCACAGGTGACACAGGGAAATACTCGTCACCATAGATTGGAACAAACAATTCGTCTTTGGTAACATCAGCACTCGTTGAAGCTAAAATCTGTTCCACAGGCTTAGTCCGAAGACAGTCAACTGCACTTGCAATGTCTTCAGTTGAACAATTGAACTTCAAAGCGAAATCTCTTGTTTTGTCGAGTGAAGTTGCCTTTGAAATTGCGCCCAAAAACGAGTTTGGTGCACCACCCAAAAGAATAGCCCGGTGGAACAGACCTTGTGCAAGTGGTGTGAGAATCAGGGAACCAACCGACAATGCACCAGCAGATGTTCCAAAGATGGTCACCTCACTTGGATCACCACCAAAATGGTGAATATTGTCTTGTACCCACTTTAAACCGAGCAGCTGGTCAAAAAGTCCCATATTTCCCTCAGCTTCACCTCCATGTAGAAAGCCAAACGGGCCGAGTCGATAGTTGAGCGCAACCACAATCACATCGCCACCACTTGCAATGTACCGAGCATCGGAAATTGGCGAAAAAAATAGTTCCTAGAACATATCCGCCTCCGTGAATGTAGACCATCACTGGTCGCTTCCGGTCTGACTTTTCCACCGGTTTCCATACATTCAGAAAAAGACAATCCTCGCTTTGGTTTGTATTTTGAAACAGATCAGCTATTGGAGCAGGCAACATTGGCTGGGGACAGGCTGTTCTGGCACTAGTGGCTTCATACACACCAGACCAAGGCTTTACAGGTTGGGCTTTCTTAAAACGGCTCGCTTCACCTTTAACACAAATATATTATTATTAGTTCCATTATAAAGTTTGAAACAATTTTGCCTTACCAAAACGAATTCCTTCATAAAAGTGAAGTCTCTTTTCATTGTTCACCTCCAGTACTCGGCCTCTCACTTTCCCGCCATTAAGCTGGACAATTGGCGCAAAAATATCATCTTCACCAATCGTAGATTTGTCACGATACACAAATTGCACCAAGCCATACGACAGTAAAGCAACCAAAATCACCCAAACAAGATTGTTCATGGTTGGCAAACAGGAACAGAATTTTGAGGGATCTAACAAGTACAAAGACACAAAGCACAATAAAACACTCTCAGCAAATGTAAGCCTTATTTATGTAAAAATTGACAATCAATTGAATGCCATCGAAACAAGCAAATAATCAGTTTATTGAGTTTATATTTGGAACATGCACGAATATAGTGCAAAAATTGTCAATTTAATTGGGAATCGTTAAATCGTTAGTTATGCGTTAACGTTCAATGTTGACTTTTGCACTCAAGCATACTAGTTTTGTCTTGTTGCAATCACTACTCCTCGGTATGCGCATGCATCTTATCGTAAGCGGAATGTTTTTGCTCCTCAAACAGAAAGTTAGACGCTGCAAAACGAAAGTTGGACGTTTCAAAACGATTTTGATTAGTTCAATTAGTAATGAATAACATTGCAACATTATCACACAGCAGTACACTTTTGGGAGAAATGTACCAAGATTGTCATTTGCCACACAAACCAATCGTCAAATAGGCAATATATAAAAGGTATACTCGTATGCTTAGAAATGCCATTGCTCATTGCATACAGTGGATGCTATTTGTATAAACACAAAATGAGTTTGTTTACAATTTTTCAGGTTTTATTTTTAATTTCTTTTTGCTGTGCGCTTTCTGGCGCGTCTCAAGTAAAGACAATTTTACCAAATTATGCAGATATAATGGTCACTGGTGAGACTATGGTTGAATCAAGTCTCAGTCGACCGATTCACCGTTTTCTCGGCATTCCATATGCTGAACCACCCGTTGGAAAGCTGCGTTTCCGTCGACCCGTACCCTGGAATGTTGGAACAAAACAACAAAGTTTGGAAGCTCTGAACTGGCCAAACAGTTGTTTCCAGATTTCATTCGGTTTTAATTCATCCGAGACATTTCTACAGGAACACTCCCCACAAGCCTCAGAAGACTGTCTCTATTTAAACATTTGGACGCCTGAACTGAGTGTGGAAGAGGAAAAGACGCGACCCGTTTTGGTATGGATCCACGGTGGTGGACTGTACTTTGGTACCTCTGCCTTGGAACTGTACAACGGTGAAACTCTGGCATCACGAGCCAATGCTGTGGTAGTCACAATCAACTATCGACTCTCCACCCTAGGATTCTTGTACTCGGACAAAGTACCCGAAATTAGCGGAAATGCAGGCATGTGGGATCAGGCCTTAGCCCTGAAATGGGTGCGCGAAAATATTGCACAATTTGGTGGCAATCCAAATCAAGTGACAATCGCTGGTGAAAGTGGAGGAAGTTGGTCCGTTTCTGCGCACATTCTCTCGCCCGTAACACGAAATCTGTACTCGAATGCAATTCTCATGTCGGGAGCAGTGTTGAAGATTAATGAGCCCGCAGAGTACTCACAGAATCTGTTAAAAGGCATTCGGGCAGTGGGCTGTGCTACACCCGAGACCACAAGTATCGATGAAAATGTGGTGGAGTGTTTGGAAAATTTGGATGCGAATGCAGTTTACAATATTCATTTGTTCAGTTTTGGAGATAGTGAGTGTATATTCCCGAATATTATTCTGCTATTAATTTTATACTTTTTTTAAAACTAGTTGTAAAATCTATTCTGGTTAAAGATGGCGAATTTTTCCCAGATTTCCCGGAGAAAATGATCTCCGCACAGAATCACAAAACCAACTTCAATCTTCTGCTCAGCACCGTCGAGGATGAGGCTCAATTCATTTTGTATCCAATGGGAAATGATAAACGATTTGCCAGAGATAATCCAGAGACAATTACTGTCGAAGGTGCTCAACAATATCTAGCTGGACAATTACAAAAAGCTTTGGTTGGTAAAAGTGTTCCCGAACAGACGATCAACAAAATCTACTTTTCCGGACTGAATGTCGATGATCAGGATGCAGTACGTCGTACCGTTAGTATCGCTTATGGTGACTACATCTTGAGCTGTCCAACACTCGAATTTGCCAAGTCCATTTTCAAGTCCAGTCCCGATACAATTCAGGCCTACCAGTGGTTCTACACCGCCAAGGTTGGCAATCCATACAAGTGGGCCTGTAGCACGTGGTCGGGGGCATGCCACGGCGATGAGATGTTTCCCATGTTTGGTGTAGCTTTCCGTTATCCTGATCAGTTTCACAATCGTGAACGTGACATTTCGAATGAGTTGATCAACTATGTCAAGTCATTCATCAGAACTGGGTATGAGTTTTGCAAGTTTGTTGCAAATCTAAAATTTTATTTTATTTTCATTCAACAGAAATCCAGGTAATTCTCATTGGGAAAGCTATTTCATTGCGGACAATAGTGCTCAAACAAAGCAAGTTATTGCGCCGTACTACGAGATTGGCAGTCAAGCTCAATCGTCGACGAATTTCAAGTTCAATTTGAAACAACTACAGTGTCAACAGATTTGGAATAAATTTATCTACTGATTTACATTGATTCATTAAACCAGTAATGTTTCGATAATGATTTAATTTTTGATGAATTTATTCAAATTATTTGTATTATATCGTTTATGTACATAAATTAAACTTTGATTTTTTTTAAATTTAATGACAAATCCAATAAAATCCATTTGGTTTGCCCTATTTTGTTTCACTATCAACAACTTGAATGGATTCATATTTGGTCTAGTGGCTGTAAACAGATTGTAACATTGTGAATGATACGTATAACAATATTACCTTGGAATCTGAGTATTTTCATTTTGAATTGAAAAAATCTGATTTATCGAATGGTGTAACCCAAATTTTGGAATCAAATTCCGGTATTTTTAGGTCACGTGACACAATTGTTTTTGAGCTGATTGCAATGCACATTGCATCATGCATCTTTATTTGGAAATTTAAGATGGTCACTTCAGACTACTCTTGTTCAACTTTAATTTTATCATCTTAACTTGCAACAATTAATTGGCTCGCTCAAACTAACCTGTATACACTGTACGTACACAAGTACACTTTTGGAAGAAATGTACGACATTTGTCACTTTTAGCCACAAGCAGGTCTTTTGTCGTTTGTTGCAGGCACAGTGTGTGTACATACTGTACACATGTGCAGTTGCTTGTTATCTTGTCAAGGCCATTCACAATCACCTGCAAAGTGAAAGGCACTAACCAATGGTAACCATTAAGGTAGCTGACGGTGGTGATTTCCTTGAGTTGCTGTTTGTGTCTACCATCACTATCATAATTAGTCACTCACTGCTGTTTTGCTGTTCGGTCCTTTTGTCGACTTTCTTTTTATGCTTGAAAGCTAAAATCAAATCTTGGTTTTCTCTATTCTAAAAATGCTTAAATCTCCATCTAAATTGTGTCGAGTTTGTGGTGATAAAGCCCTTGGTATGTTTTGTATTTTTTTTTTGTTTGTGCTCAAAGATCATATATTTAATTTTTAATGTTTTTTTAAACGACACAAATAAGCTTTCTACTTCAATGGACTCACCTGTGAGAGTTGTAAAGTATTTTTTCGGCAAAATGCACCAAATCGAGAGGTGAGACTTGTTTATTATTTAATCGACCTTTCTGAAAACCAAAATTGTTAATGTAGAAATTCAAATGCCGTGTAAATGGAGTGTGCACAATAGATTTTTTAATGCGAAAATGTTGTCCTGCCTGTCGACTTGAAAAGTGCTTTTCAATTGGAATGCAATGGAAAAGTCCAGTAAAATAAATCAAACAAAATGAAAACCTATGGAAAATTCTTGAAATAAACCAAAAATTGCCATCACCACAAGATGATCTTCAGTTGGAAATAATTAAAAATCCAACATCTCAAATGCTACTCAATGCATACGAGTGGGGACACATTGAGGAGGTGCAAAAGGCAATTTCAATATTCAAGAATGAAAGTGACCTTCAAGTGATGGGCGATGCGGAGACAACCGTGGACGCATTCAATTTGTTCAGTAATTACTCTCGAAAAATTGTAAAATTGTGCAAGAATTTAACACCCTTTAAGCAACTGAATCAACACGACCAATGCTGTATATTAAAACAGTTTCACTTTGAAATTTGCGCCATTCGGTATGCCTTCTACTACGATGCACAACTAGACGTGGTCCCTAATATTGCGCTTTGTTTATTGATTTGATTTGATTAGACAATTTGTTACATTTTTGTTAAATAGAAAGAAACCGGAAGTCAAGTGTTTCATTACTCTTTCAAACGATATTTTGAAGATACAAACGATAGAAACATTGGAGTGGTCATCAAGGAATTTGTTCAAGGTCTGCATGCTCGAATGGAAAACGATTCAATTATTAGAAATTTGGTTTGTATTATATTTACGAGTTATTTAATTGACTAATTCTAGTTTTTCATCTTTAGTTAATTGCTCAATTATTGTTTAAACCAAGAGATGATGTAACTTGTCCTGAATTTTTGAGGTATGACTGAGATATTAACAAGTTATTAATGTCTTAATAAAAGAATATTTCTAGGTATCGTTATTATGTCTATTGTCATCTTTTGATGCGATATCTCGAAGCAAAATATCAAAATAGAGCCCAAGCTCAACGAAAATACGAATCATTGACAAACTTTCTGAGCGCCAACATGAATGCGCTGAAGGATAGTTTGATTCAACTTCTCAATGGATTCAACCCTAATCAGGTTTCGCCAGTTTTGATGGAAGTTTTCAGTTAGATTATTTATTTATTTATATTGATTAGATGATTGATATTGAAATGTTAATATGGAAATTTTGATTATTTTTATCAATAATTATTTTAGTTATTTTATCAAAATTGAGAAAAAGACAATCTTCGGAAAAGATGTGATTGTTTTGATGTTTTGAGCCATACCGATTGCCATTGAATGTTGATAGAATTGAACACACAACCAAATCGTGCTTGTTTATACAATGCAGTGCAGTAATTTTATGTATTTGATAAAATGTGTATAAGATTTTTCAACGAATGCTTACTAGGTACCAGTGAACGAAGTGAACCTTTATATCATGCTTTCCCTACCCTCTAAATCAATTCCATATATTAAAATCAAATTCTATGCAAAAATTCAACCCGATTTGTGGAGTGGATCATACCGGCGCTGGTTGCATGGCTGACAGTATCCCTGAAAAGTATCCAACACATTTCAGTGCAACTCGGCGCGGTATGATCCGCTCCACCAATCGGGTTGAATTTTTGCATAGAATTTTAATTTAATATATGGAATCGATTTGGGGGATAGGGAAAGCATGATATAAAGGTTCACTTCGTTCACTAGTACCTAATGCTTACTATTCTTGGTGATACATCGATAGTGGTGAATTTTTTTTAGTTCTAAGTAAAAGTTAAGTCAGTAACTCTTTGGGCTCTTTTTTAAACTTTTGACCGAAGATGAAAACAATTGTTAAATTCATGCAAAATGCAATGAAATGGTAAATTCAGAAGGAAAAAGTTTAAATAAGATTTTATTAAAAAACCCAAAATATCACTGAATAATTCTCTGTTTCCAGAATTGATCGCACGTCTTTCGAAAGAATCCGCCCACCATTTTGTAATCATCTACATTCAGTGACAAGTAATTGGTATTTGGCTCACTGCCGCACACACGGTCGAATGCTTCTTTCCACTTAGTATTTCCCATTTTACCTGGATTTCCATGTTTTGCAAAGGACGTTAGTGCTCGAATTATATCGTTTGCCAATTGACGGTCGACAGGCTTTTGCAACATTTGATAACCGAACGCGTATACCGTATCTTGTCCATGCAAGACGCCCATCCATTCCTGGTGGTTTGGATCAAAAGGCAAACTCTGCATTACTCGATAGGCGTAGTATCGGTTCCCGGGTTGGTGTTTTGCGAGTTGCTCTCCAAAGAGAATCGTCGGACAAGCGAGTAACCATTCTCCAAATGCGTTCGAGATTGTGACCCTGTAGAAATTATCAATTTTTTAGAATTCTGTTTCTAAATTCATGAATTAAAAAAAATCAAACCTCAACTCATCGTCTGTTGGATCAGTAAGACCCTCTGTGTAAAATTGGGCCACTTCTTCACCAATGCCCAACTTGTAGCGATTGTTATATAAGTAGGCGATATCCTTGCGAGTGGAATCTATTGTTAAATTTGCAGATTGTTGTAGCAGTTTGGGAAAAATTTGTACAACAAAGAAGGAGCCTTCATCTCGGGCAACACTGAACATGACATCAATGTCTGGATTAAATTTTCCTATTTTCAGTGCTTCCACAGGTGACACAGGGAAATACTCGTCACCATAGATTGGGACAAACAATTCGTCTTTGGTAACGTCAGCACTCGTTGAAGCTACAATCTGGTCCATAGGCTTAGTACGGAGACAGTCCACTGCACTTGCAATGTTTTCAGTTGAACAATTGAACTTCAAAGCGAAATCTCTTGTTTTGTCGAGTGAAGTTGCCTTTGAAATTGCGCCCAGAAACGAGTTTGGTGCACCACCCAAAAGAATAGCCCGGTGGAACAGACCTTGTGCAAGTGGTGTGAGAATCAGGGAACCAACCGACAATGCACCAGCAGATGTTCCAAAGATGGTCACCTCACTTGGATCACCACCAAAATGGTGAATATTGTCGTGTACCCACTTTAAACCGAGCAACTGGTCAAAAAGTCCCATATTTCCCTCAGCTTCACCTCCATGTAGAAAGCCAAACGGGCCGAGTCGATAGTTGAGCGCAACCACAATCACATCGCCACCACTTGCAATGTACCGAGCATCGGAAATTGGCGAAAAAATAGTTCCTAGCACATATGCGCCTCCGTGAATGTAGACCATCACTGGTCGCTTCCTGTCTGACTTTTCCACCGGTTTCCATACATTCAGAAAAAGGCAATCCTCGCTTTGGTTTGTATTTTGAAAAAGATCACCTATTGGAGCAGGCAACATTGGCTGGGGACAGGCTGTTCTGGCACTAGTGGCTTCGTACACCCCAGACCAAGGCTTTACAGGTTTGGCTTTCTTAAAACGGCTTGCTTCACCTTTAACACAAATATATTATTAGTTCCATTAAAGTTTAAAACAATTTTGCCTTAGGGGCCATACTTTAATGACGTCATCACAAAATGGGGGTTTTTCGATACACCCATACACCCTTATCATCAAACCGTCATCATCTGACATACCCATACACACACCTCTAAAAATGACGTCATCATAGACAAACATATTATATTTATTCAATCCAATTGAAACTCGGCACTTGTCATCCTGACTCAAGTATTAGACTGATCCAGGTCCCATGATGGTTGCAAGATCTTTCAGGAACTTTACAGTTTCAATCGCAAAATGAGAATTTTTATGCTTCTTGCGTCCAGTATTGGTTTCTTTAGCTAGTTTGACTAGAACTGTGCTGACATGACGTTTTCGATTTTCTGAATACAAAAATTTATATTTTACTGAGTTTTAATGTTTAACTTTTAAAAAAAGGCCTTGATGACGTCATCGAAAGCTAAACACACACACACCCTCACCGTCATCAAAGCGTCATCAACACTCAAATACACACACACACCCTTTGCTGATGACGTCATTAAAGTATGGCCCCTTACCAAAACGAATTCCTTCATAAAAGTGAAGTCTCTTTTCATTGTTCACCTCCAGTACTCGGCCTCTCACTTTTCCGCCATTAAGCTGGACAATTGGCGCAAAAATATCATCTACTCCATTCGTAGTAGTAGATTTGTCACCATACACAAATTGCACCAAGCCATACAAAAGTAATGCAACCAAAAGCACCCAAACGAGATTGTTCATGGTTGGGAAAGAGGAACAGAATTTTGCAGGACCTAACCAGTACAAAGACACAAAGCACAATAAAACACTCTCAGCAAATGTAAGCCTTATTTATGTAAAAATTGACAATATAGAGAATGCCATCGAAACAAGCAAATTATCAGTTTATTGAGTTTATATTTGGAACATGCACGAATGTATAGTGTATGGTGCTTCAGTAAAGTAAAGTGCACAATGCTCAAGTTAAACATTGCTATTCGGCAAACCGGTTTTTGTGATTATGGAAAAATACCATTTTGAACCCTCAAATTAAGTTTGTACTTACTTTCTCGAGTAAAAATACTCTTTCATTCAAAACCGATGCAATCAATATGATATCAATTCCAGTTCTGGTGAACAATGTGGTCGAAGCAAATGTGTAAAGTTCGTTGAGTTTTCGTTTGTGTGTATTGTTTTGGGGAACTGGGTGATTAATTAATTAAATGATTTCTTACTTTTGTGTAATAAGAACAGATACACTCGCCTACTCATGAGTGCATTTGAATGCATTTATCGATACAGATCTATGTAAAATTTCACTAATTATTTTTTTAAATTTCTGGTGCCCTTTGACCTGTTGTGCCAAAAATATAATCAGTTCGTCAACACCCACACCAGCAATTTTTGGTATACCATAGACGCTATTATGCTAAAAAGTTTTTTCCTATTCCTAAACACCTGTTCAAAACTAAACTTAAAATTTAATTAAACTAAAAGAATTTGTGCAACAATTAAACTTATTCATTTTTTATCGTTATAATTTTTTATAATAAATGAATAACAATTGACGTTTAAGTGATTCATTAAGCAATCGTTGAATCGTTTATTATACGTCAACGTTAAATGTTGACTTACTGTTGCATACTCAAGCATACTAGTTTTGTCTTGTTGCAATCACTACTCTTCAATATGTGCATGCATAAAATGTAAGAAAATTGTCCTTAAATTAACTATAAAAACGAAGTTATTATACGCGGAATGATTTTGTCCATTAAAACGAAAGTCAGACGTTTCAAAACAATTTTGATTAGTTCAAATAGTAATTAAAAACATTGCAACATTATCAAAGTACACTTTTGGGATAAATGTCCCAAGATTGTCATTTGTCAAATTGGCAATACATAAAAGATAATCGTATGCTTAGAAATGCCATTGCTTATCGTATACAGTTGATGCTATTTGTATGAACACAAATAGCTTAAAGCTATTGGATTTGTTTAAAGCTTTTCAAGTTTTATTTTTTATTTCTTTTTTCTGTTCTGTTTCTGGTGCGTCTCACAAGGGACCCTCGCCAAGTCACAATGGGAAAATGGATTAAATTTGTCATCGATAGATTCAGATGCGCTAAAAAACAAAGAATTCATATACCAAAAGCGTGATTTCAATCTGACAACCGGCTGATGGGTAATAACCAAGTCGTACATTATGCTGTACAGTGTACAACCACTGTACACATTAGTCAGCACACACATTGTTGCTAGTTACGTTGTATCCTGCTAACTGTTGATGCTAAAATGTCCATGTTTTACCTTGTTCTGGTCTATGTTTTTTGTTACTAATAAATGAAGCTTGTTTAGCTTATAAATCGACACTTTGGCATTCTTACATTGGCAAAGCACTGCATCGCTTTTGTTGGTCAAAGAACAGAAGTTGATCTACAAAACTTTGAGTTGCTGGTTATACTGATCTCAACACTGTTCTCATGTCTAGTGAATTGAGAATCACCGAAATTTCTTTTGTTGGCGTGATTTCCTCGACCACCTTGAACCTCGTGACTTGAAGGTGGGTTTTGTTAGAAAAAACATTAGAATAAATCAAATCTATCAGATATATCATTCTCTTACAGTGGTGATAATTTGATCTGTGTATGATGTGGCTCATAAGGCACACATGTACCATGGTAAGTGTACGTGTTGTGGAACATTATCATTACCCATCAGCCGGTTATCAGATTGAAATCACGCTTTTGGCATATGGATTCTTTGTTTTTTAGTGCATCTGAATCTATCGATATCAAATTTAATCCATTTCCCCATTGTGACTTGGCGAGGGCCCCTTGTCAAGTGAAGACAACTTTACCAAATTAAGCAGATATTACTTATTATTAGAGGTTACTGGTGAGACTCTCGTTGAATCAAGTCTCAATCGGTCGATTCATTATTATAAATGATTGCATAGCGTGATATGTTCATTTAATGGGCTCGGCTGTATGTCCGGATTTGTCAAGTGAGAATTTCTCTTGCTCCAATTCATTTACAGTGTTAGTTAGTGTTAGTTTTATATTAAATTAATTGATTTAATCAGAGTAAGAGAGTATTTGTGCGCTAATTTTCGTCATAAACAAATTAAAAATTAAGAAATTAACTTTTTCTCAAAAATATCGTAATGTTGGCTTGTGTTACCATCTGATAACTATAATTTTCATTAACGTTTAAGGCAAATTTACGTAAAAATAACGTTAAACGTTGCAATCATTAATTACAAATTTGCGGTTTTAAGAAACAAATTGAAATATTTGTTTTCTATTTACTGTGTTTATTAATGTTAGGCAAACAGTTGTACATTCTGTCTCTTTGCAATGTATAGAAAGAATATACTAACATAAGAAATTACAACGTAAAACGTCTTGTTGGTGATGCGATAGTTGCCAAACAGATGAAATGAATACGACCGAAGCAAACGGCTCTCATGGAACAGTTCCGCCTTATAACGATGAATGATAAAGTGTAAATGTAAAATAAACCAACCAAACTAAAAAGCGCTAACCTTCACTAAATAGCGATCCAAGATGCGTGGTCCTTCGGGCCGATTTTGGTACCAAAGTCGAAAGACACCATTCTGTCGGCTGATTCGTTGATTCCACTTCACCACTCGAGCACACTGGCCAATCAACATGAGAGTGTAGGCGACCACATCGAAGGCTGCAAGAATAAAGACCAGCTTAAAGAGCAGTGCAATGTGTGTGAACAGAACCAGATGGACATAGTAGCACAGGACCAAAATGTAGGTGATGAACAGTATGGTGAGGTAGGGCATCCAGTAGCGGCTGTACACCTTGAGATCGTTCAATATTCGAACCAGTCGAATGTTGAGTCCAATAAAGTGGAGCCACTGTTTGTACCCACACTGATGGAACAGTGCAGGATTAGGGTTTGACTGCAGTCGTTGCACATTCCAATTGAGGCTGATCAATTTTGCAAGCAAATACTTTTGTTGGATTGAAATATAGCCACTGGCCAACATGATGAACAATGGAATGCCGAATACAACTGTTTTGTGGACATTTTTTAGATGCAAAATTTAAAAAATACTTATACTCACAGTGAAGTAAGTAAGCGATGTAGGGCGATATGAGAGGCCAAAACAAAAGACCCGCCAAATTGAACATGTACAGATTGTTGAAATAGAGAATAGTGTACACAAATATGAGCCCCCAAACGATGATTCCAATTTCGAAGGTGTATGATATTTGGAAAGCAAGTTTGCGAAATTTGACCATTTCACTAAGCTCCTGCTTGGAAACTGAGTTTTTTTTGTAAAAGTAAGTGTTTTTTAAAGATATGATCTGCATTACATAACACAACTCACCTCGCTTTGGAAGGCCAATGTCCGGATAAATGCGGTAACTTTCATTGATAGATGGAATAATGGCCAAACAGGCCCAACTCAGGTAGGTGGCAATTTCCAAGCACATAAAGAGGATTTCTACCTGTGGCCACGTTTCTCGCGGATAGAGCTGATGGATGTAAGTGTACGGACTGCTGCCCAGTTCAGCCCAAACGATATCGCCCTTTGCCTCGTACTCCAGTCCAAATGTTCCGTAGCATCGGGTAACGCTAGGGCAAACACAAAGTGACCTTTGACGGCAAATTTTTGGACAGCTTCTACAGTGCCACGCTGCAGCACGTCCAAATCATTGGTCAGTGCCCGCCAGTGGGCGACAAATTGAGAGATGAGAAAATTTACAAATATCACAAAGAATCGAATCATTTTTTTATGCTGACTAATAGGGATTGAGCTTCATTTTATATTACAATTATTAAGCAAACAAACCAAACAGTGACATTTGTTTGTTTATGTCCAAGTCAACAAATGCATAATAAGCATAAATAATCAAGAAACCCAAGATCAACCATCAATTCTGACTTATGGGAGATAGTGTAGATGTAAGCGTTTTGCAAGCATAAAGCAAATAAGAACGAAAAAGTGAAATGTCCGACTTATCCAGAAATTGGCATTGTAGATGATTTATTATTATTATTTTCAAGATATTACTTGACATGTATGTCTTATTTTTGTTACTAACAAACATGAAAGCTTGAAAAACTCTTACTAAATAAATCAAACCAGAATTCGTTGCAAAACTTACAAATTATTGCTGAAATTATTGCTGCAGTCTAGTGTTCCCACTCGAGCAAATACTCGCGAGTAATACTCGAGTATTACTCGAAATTACTCGTACTCATTACTCGTTATTTTTTTTCCAATTACTAGAGTAAAATCAATGAATTTTTATTTTCGAAACAGGTGTTGTTTAAATTTATTTTGTTATTCTTTTACTAATAAAGAAAATTATTAACTATCCCTTAAGCATTTTTCCTCAAAGAGTTAACTGTGAACTGCAAAGGCACTTTTCCAATGTTGTGTCTTTGCATATTGCACAGCAAGTGATCAGTTGCAAATACCATGTTAGCGTGCCAGTGGCAAACATACGAGCTTAGGGTATAGGCAATATTAATAGTCCCTCACAGGGCACACTATAGCATACGTTCAGTCACTCACGTCTCTGTCTCTACTCTTTTATCTCAATTTAAATTCAAATCAAATATTTGTCATCGGTGATTCATAACCCGCCAAAAATGTCACTCATCCACCATATTGAACCCTAGCCGCTCATTGTCTTTCAGTGTCTTTTCGTGGGCTATCAAACATTTCTCCCTAAGTTAGCCCTTTCGTTTGATTGCGATCCACACTTTAACTTGATCAATGATCATCAAACAAGAATTTTTATTTCAACAAATCGCGAAGCCTGCCAAAGTTTAGACTATTTTGTAATCTCGGTCCAAAAACCAAAACACCTATTTGTTAAGTGGAAATTCAAGACAAAACAACTAAACTTTCTCATAAATGCAACAGAGTGTACTACTGTCAACGATGCGAATTCATCTAAAATCTCAATACAACATTATTGTTGACGAAGTCAACACACCTCCATCAACAAATTTACCTAAATTGAAACAAACGACAATTAACTTTCATAAAAAGAAAATTACTTGTTGAAATATTGGCACGATGCGCTGCTGTTGATGGCATGTCTCTCAATTCTATCAAGGATTATGACGTAGAAGATTTGATGGAAAAAGCGCACCGCCATAAATTGTCCAAAAGTACCAAAATCGGATAATTAATATCGGCATCAATGATTACTCGATTACTCGAGTACTCGTGAATGCATTACTCGAAAATTACTCATTACTCGAGTAATGGCTATTGGCGAGTAATTGGGAACACTACTGCAGTCTCAAATGGCATATTTACTCATTTTGAGTGGGGTTTGTATTGATTTTAACAATTTAAACATTAATTTGTGTGTTTATTTCAAAACCGAGAAGTGCTACATTTACACTGCCTCATTAGCTAGAATTGAGTCGTTCAGATGCAGAAGCGACTAACTCCATTTTTGAAAATTATGATATTATGACGAAAATTAGTTCTGCTAATGATGATTTCTTTAAAAAATAACTATTTGATAATAAATTGTATAAGTTTTCCATAATATAGCTCAATACATACAAATTGAAAATAAATATACTAATTTTTCTGAAGCAGAAACTCCAAATGTTGTTGATTCCACTACATAATGATACTATGTGCGTCTTATTAAAATTACCCCGAATAGATTTTCAAATTCCCAGCGTTCCAAATTCCAATTTGAATGTTAATACAGTTGTTTACATCACGATTTCATCAAACGAGTAGAACGAGAATCTCAACATGGAATAAGGAGAAACTTTACCTATTTCAATTGGATCCAATGATGAAAAGGTAGAGAAGTACATGTCTTGAAAATAACCATAGTTATGACCCTTTATTCATTGGACTGAGATTAATTGCCCATTATCTAATATAAAACAAATTTGATTCCACTGCTAGAAATTGATATATCAAAGATGTTTGTGTTTGAGATAAAGACTAAATACGTATACAATACGTATAATGTGGTTGTTCTAACGATGTGCCTCTGTCATAAAAGTGAGAGAATTGATTGGGTGGGTCAAAATGATGACCAAAGATGCTTACTTGGACGCATTAATCATAAAACAATCCTCGATTGAGTCTTTGTGACTGGCTAATGAAAGTTAATAAAAGTTACACCACTCAAGTAACCCAAATCGGTTTCGGTTCAAAAATTTCTTGGTTTCGGTTAGGTTTTCAGTTATGAAAAAGTTACGATTCCGTTCCTTAGTCGTTTCTTATCTGTTTTGGCTTTGGCTCAGCGTCTATGGCTGTTCTAGGTGGTCACTGGTCGAGTCGAGTCCCAGTGGGACTACAAGTTGAATTAAAGTTACATTGAAGTATAAATCGATAGAAAGGTGATATGTGTAGGATCTGTTGGCGATCAGAACAAATAAGACGCAGTTGTTGGCTGATTAAATTAAAAGTTTCCATTCCATTAATAGCCAATTCTTAATGGCAGGTATAAGGCACAAGGCACCCTTTACTAGTTTGAATATAAATGCTGCAAAATATGAAGCAGGATTTGTTCATTGTGCTAGTGCAGAAAATTAGCTTAACTGAAGAGAGTTACATTTGAATCGATTAAAATAGTTGGTTCAGGTGACATTAGAACAAATGCCAGCCAGTTTAATGTCAGCCCTGCCGGTAAAGCTTATAATTATTATGGCAAACACAAGTGACAAATGTTGAAATATAATGCAATTGTTCTATTTAATTATCTTGTTTTGATCGTAAATTTAAACTAAAGCCCAGAACTTTGTAGAATTCAATTTAAAGTAATATTAAATTCGGCTACCTTTTGACATTCGGTTAGCACTGGGTGATAACACTCTACTAGTATTCACTCGGTTGTCACCTTAGAATCCAACAATATTTCAACTGACAATTTTAATCATTTTGTTGTCATTCAGACACACTCTCTACCTTTGAGCGATCCCACCACGACGAAGCTTTTCGACATTACTTTAATATTGTAGTATTATAAAGATTTTTGTTGCGAAGGTCACAAAGTTTGGCATTTGGCTGAATATCTGCTGGATCAATACAAATTCGGGATTCTTCTTTGGTTCCGTCGAAAGTGTGTTCCTTATGAGCAAAGTCCGTTTTAATTGCCATCTCAGAGTAATGGAAAACTCGGAATCTCAAACTTTTGTTCATTAAATATTTAATGATTTTAAAATTTCCACTTATATAGGGATAGCATTGAAAT
The DNA here is from genome assembly GCA_023373905.1 of Rhizoglyphus robini. Lineage (NCBI taxonomy): Eukaryota > Metazoa > Arthropoda > Arachnida > Sarcoptiformes > Acaridae > Rhizoglyphus > Rhizoglyphus robini. The sequence goes on along the minus strand of JAKIJQ010000048.1, from coordinate 1,296,977 downwards.
TCAATACTTGTAAAACAGTATAAAACAAAGCAACAAACCTCAATTTATTTCAGTGTCTGTGTTTCAAGCATTCGAATCGGTCTAACAATGGCCAAAATAATTGCTTTTGTAATTTCATTCTTTTTAGTGTTGTACACAAAAATCAAAGAATGCAGCAAAAAGTTTAAAGAATTTTTCAAAATTATTCAAAACCATTTTTGTGACTTTTTCAAATTAGACCATGACCCTATCAAAGACTGTGCCTCTTTAAATGAAATTGCCGAATTGAAAGCAAATCGACCCTTGAGAAGCTTTGCAATTTTATCTGGAATCAAACTTAATCTGCACTTCGCACCAGCAGCACTGGCTACGGCTTATTTCCATCTCGACAATCTCTATACGATCGTGGTCGATTATGGTGGACAGTACAGTGCCACTGGAATGCCCAATCTGCTAATGCATCGCATCTCTCAGCAGAGTTTCTGGGATCTTATGGACATTACCATTTTCGCAGGCGAGGTCCAGCAAATGTTTGTTTTTTTGCATCTAATACTCAAGCCCAACGTTGAGCCTGAGTATTATGCGTTTTCCGTGTGGAATGAGTCCACTCAGAAGAGAACCATTCACTACAGAGGAAAGGGTGAGTAGTAATTTGGAATTGTTTGAATTTATTTATATTTATATTTATTTGTTACAAAACGACACAAAAGTTTGGAATCAAGCCAAATCGGATATGATGCTGAAGCGACGCGCAAGATTGAAACGATTCTACACAAGTTTGATTGCTCCAGTATTTTTGCTACAGTACCTGTACTATCTTCCGCATCATCTACACAAGGGAGATCTTTTGTCTTATCGAAATATGTGGATCACCTTTTATTTGCATCTCTGGATAATTTACACTTCTTATGGTATACCATACGGTGCTATACTAGCGAGGTTAATTTGCTAGCTAGCAAAATCTTCTTTTTTTTACAGGAGACGTCTATGTATCGTTTTGCTTTCACCTGGTTGCCAATTACTGGCAATTTAAACAGCAATGTAAGCTCAACGATATCAAGGCATTAATTGCTGAAATGGCCTTAATAGAACAACGCAAGCATCCGAATATTGTTCAATTGCGTGAGAGAATTTGGTTGAAATTTATGATGTACCACCAGAAAATGGTGGCCCAGTACAAAGAAATTAAGGTGTACAGCCAATTTTGGAGTTCTATTCTGACCACATACTTGTTTGGCTATGTTGTAATGATTTGCTACATGGGTTATACCATGCTACATGGGCAAGTGGACTCAATCGTGATGAAAGTGCTGCAAATTTATTTTGCTGCTCATTTTATGGCCATGACTCTGCTGATCACTAACGAGTGTTCAATTCTCGTTCGTAAGAGCACTGCAATCTACAAAGCTAATCGACAGTTTGTTTATCAATTCTCGCGAATATTTCAGCCAACACCTCTTCAGCTGCTTCAAGTATATGATCCTTATCTAATATTAAATGTGTATTGAGTTATTTTTTCCACTCAAAATTTAGTTAAGCAAAATTATTTCAAATCACAAAGGAACACGAGTTGGGTTTCGCTACATTAATAATGCAATTATTGATTCACGCATGTTTCAAATTGTAATTTATGTTTGTAGTCGTATACGATATCTTTATAATATTAAAGTAAAGTCGAAAAGCTTCGTCGTCGTGGCGGAAGAGCTCAAAGTTACGGACAAGTTGTACAGTAGACGTTAGACAAGATGAGTAATCGATGACGTGTCAAAAGAAGACTTACACAGTGGAAGTAAGGATACTATAGAAGTAGAGATATACTATTATTATTTATTATTTATTAATATATAAGTGTTTTTGTGTCACACACGAAAGTACTGTTCAAGGCGGGAAATACACAAATATTGGTGAATGAATATTAATTCAAATTAAGAATTTGGTTGACAAGCTTATAATGCTAAAATCCATTTTAATAATATTTTTTTACGTTGATTCCAATGCTGAGAATTTTAATATTGGTTCAAGTTTAGGAGACATTGAATTTATTAGCGCATTTTTGTCTGATTTCATAAAATAAAATATAAAATAAAAATGAATTTTTGAATTCCTCATTCAAAATTGATTATTAATATTGTTGCACATAGTAATTACTTATCACGCATCAGTTTGTGCTTATCCGTTTTCTATGTTAGCTCGAATCGAAACAGACGACAATCATAATTTCGATAACGCGACCAGGTATGTCATTATTGCCACTAATTGCAAAATCTGTTTGTTATGTTAACGAACCAACGTTGGTTCGAATCGAAACCAAACGACCATCACTGATTGCACTATCGTAATTCTATTCAATACGACTGCAGTACCGCAACAAAACAGGCAATAATTTAATAATGCTTGCTTAGTTATGATATGCAAAGTTGCGTGCCAATAATTAAATAAATCAATAAATAAAAACCCCAGAACTGGCAACTGGCCATTCGACGACTAAGCCTCACATAAAGTGGTACGCTTCATTGCAATGCCATTTTTGCTCAAGTCGAACTGTTCTATCGAAACTATTCTATTTGATTGGCTTTGATTCAGTTTGTATCAAACCGCAACAACGATTCCGTGCATCTCTCTTCGGCAATCAGTTCCGATAATATCACCTTATGTACTGTGCTCCGTTGTGAAATTTCAAATCAAAGCAGACTACCACTCAAGGTTTGTTGTTTTTCTAAATTGCTTTTCTATTTTATTAATTGAATTATTTTCTAGAGATGGAGTCTCAGCCATCAGGAGATCCTCTCAGGCCTAAGCGAGATCTCAGCAGCGAAAATGTTGTTCGAAGAGTCATGCGACTGAATCTAACTGAGGAAGAGCGACGGCAAATCAATGACGATCGAAATGCATCGTACAACAGTGTCTCACCCGAACAAAGTCAAGCCAGAAGTGGTGCGCGTAGGGATTCATACAACAGTGCTCCAGCTGATGAGCAAAATGCTCGAAACATTGCCAGACAGGCTGCCTATAAGAAAAAGAAGGACGAGGAAAACCTACGACTCGCTCAACTTGGTCAGTTCGGCGTGACTGGATTCAAGTCTGCATGCCGCAGAGAAGACTACATGGTCAACAATAGGACCTACACGAAGCAGTACTTGGTTGGTGAACGAACTGAGCAATGTTCAGACTGTGGTGCTATGCACTACAAGAAGAAACCACATCTCACAACCAAGAATCCAACACAACTCAAATTCCACAAGTGCTGTGCAAATGGCAAGATCAAGTTTGAACTGCCCAAATGTCCTCCTTTCCTCGAGCAGCTGTACACTGGTCAACATCCAATGTCCGCTAACTTTCTCCAGCATATCATGTCCATCAACAGCGCACTCCAGATGGCCTGTGTGGCTTATAAGAAAGTCAATGTCCCCGGTTTCGGTCCTTACTGCTTCAAGGTCAAAGGGTCATTCACGTACATGCTGTACGACCTTGCCCCGAATATCCGAACTCCAGTTTACAATCAAACCTGGATACTCGAAACCGAAGCTGCCACTGAGGTGAGGATGGCCAATAAGTACAACAAGGGGGTAAACAAGGAGTTGATGGCCGAACTGCACAACACGCTCGTGATTACCAACCCACTGTGCAAACAATTCAAGTTCATGTACGACCAAGCCAGTGCCAGTGGTGGTGAATTCAAAATCAGGCTTAGCCATCGAGCAGGGCGCCAGTATGAGAAACCATCAGCAGCAGAAGTCGCCGTGTTGGTCGGTGACAACGACACTGACGACACTGAGCGAGGCATTGTGGTCCATGTCCGCAAGCAACCACTCCCGACTGCACCCTCTTCTCCCCATGCATCTACTTCAAATCGTAAACCAATACCAATCCTAACGACTACAATCGAACCTGCAGTAAGCACTCAATCACAGAAGAACTCGCAACAATCGAACTTCTCTAGACAAAGTAAGTCCATTGTGTCATACAAATGCAATTGACTAATGTAAATCTATTTATGCCTCCACAGCAACCAATGTTGATCATAGCTCAAATCAACTGACCACTTCCGATGCATTCCTTCATGCACATTCGAGTAATGCCCCAGTGGCTAATCAGTCTATCCTCTTACCCGCAATCGAACCAACCGATGATAGCTCTGAACCGATGGAAGTGGATGACTCTTCGGTTATTATAAGACAAAGTAAGTGTAATTATTGATATATCAAAGCATTTCTAATGTTAAGTTATTTCTATTTTCACAGAAAACAATCTAAATCTACCATCTACCTCTATTGCACCTACAACATCCAACACACACAACAACACTAACACAACTAATCAGGCGAACGGTAAGAGATCTGACTTTAAGGCGAGATATGTACAAGGAGACGATGCATTATGTGAGCCCCTTTCGTACCCGTTGCTTCGCCCTTATGGTGATGATGGTTGGCATATCAACCGTACTGCTGGTCCTGATTTGCCGGAGAGTATCACTCCTCTCGAGTACTACCGCTACCTTATTGCGCGCAGACCAGACATATTCAATCCATTGCACCACGCAGAAAAGCTCACACTCCGTTGGATCTGTGATGCCTTTTCAAAAATAGAAGAAAATAGGCTCAAATACCTTAAGAATAACCAGTCCCTGTTTAGAGTAGACACAATTGCCAGCATCCAGGACTTTGATCGCAACTTCCCTGAGTATGAGATTAGTGAAGACGCGCAGAAAGTAGGTAGAAAGGCGACAAAGCTTCCAGCATCTCATTCCGGTGGTCCGCGCGATATGTTAGAGAAGTATTTGGACTCGATGGCGATTGTTGCGAGATATGGCAAGCCCGACTTATTTGTCACTTTCACTTGCAACCCCAAATGGCCTGAGTTTGCCAAATGGGGGTCTAAATTGAATTTTAATGTTGATGAATGTTGCGACGTCTTCCGTTTGAAAGCGTATGAATTCCTTGATGACATCGAAAAGAAGCAAATCTTCGGCAGGGTCGATGCGTATGTCGCTGTGTTCGAGTTCCAGAAACGCGGCTTACCTCATTGCCACATCTTGGTTATCATTCATCCGGATGACAAACCGAGAACTGCCGAGGATGTTGCCAAGATTATATCTGCGGAATTACCTGACCCTGAATTGGAGCCGGAACTTTACGATAAAGTTTGCCGGTTTATGCTACACCGAAAATGCAGTTATGGTTCTGATTGCTGGAAGGGTAAAGGCTCTTGCTCAAAGGCTTTTCCCTTCAAGTTTTCAGACAAAACTGTCATTAGTAGCAAGTCCTATCCTGTTTACTACAGGCCAAACAATGGCAGGAAAGGCACATTTAATGGTGACCACGATTACGACAATTCCTGGGTTGTTCCTTACAACTGGCAGCTCTTACTGAAGTATGATGCACATATCAATGTTGCCATCTGTGGTACAGTTGGATCGATCAAGTACCTGTACAAGTATGTGTACAAGGGAAGCGATCGTGCCAGCATTGATATTGTTTCATATGAAGGTGACGAGATTGCTCTCCACCTTGACAGTCGGTACATCTCTGCAACCGAGGCTTATTGGCGCATGATGGAATACCCACTGAGTGAACGCTCGCATAGTGTCACTAAGCTTTGGGTTCATGCTCCAGACAATCAAACGGTGAGGTATCTGCTTGGGAAGCATAAAGCTGCTGCTGATGCTGGCCGCGAAACGACCCTCACTGCGTGGTTCAAATTGAACCAATTGTCTGCCAGGTTGATTGCTGAGGGTCAGGATGTGCTCGATTCGCGCCAATTTACTTACTTGGAAATTCCGGAACATTATACCTGGCAAGGTAGTTCCTGGCGAGCAAGAAAACTCAATGTACGCGCACTTGGTCGCATGTATCGTGTCAAGCCCGAGACCGATGAGTACTATTTACGAATGATGCTGTTGCATGTCCGAGGGGCCACTTGCTATGAGGAATTGCGCACTGTTGATGGACAGCTGTATGATACTTTCAAGGAGGCTGCCTTCGCTGCTGGTCTGTTGGAGCATGATCAAGGGTACGAGAAATGTCTGTTGGAGTCCGCGGCGATGGACATGCCCAGGGAGATGCGATCTGTGTTTGCGTATATTCTCGCCCTTGGCTCGCCAAGCAACCCTGAGCAATTGTATGAGCGTTTCGGGTTGCCAATGCGAGAAGACTTTCTGCGGCAAAAGTACAATGACCAACAAGCGACCATCTTTGCGTACATTGATTTGAAGCGTATCACGAGTGGTCTTGGATTGGCTGAGAGAGATTTTGAGAGAATGATTCCTCGACCCGATATGTACGATGACTTCACCAATGTGCACTTCGATAACGCTCAGACGTTCGCCATTGGTCTTCGTGATAGCAGCACTCTCAATAGCGAGCAGCGTGTCGCATTCGATGCAGTTGTGAAAGCGGTCGAGGGCAAAGGTAAAGATCGAATGTTTGTGTTGGATGGCCCTGCCGGTTCAGGTAAAACCTACCTGTACACAGCCCTGTACAACTATTTAGTTGGAAAGGGTAAGAAAGTGTTGTGTTGTGCGTGGTCAGGTATTGCTGCAGCACTCCTTCCAAATGGTCGAACGGTTCACAATGCGTTCAGACTACCTGTCCCTCTCAACAGTGCCAACAAGCAATCCTCAATCCGAGCCCAGAGCAAGGAGGCACGCATGCTCAGAGAGGTTGATGTCATCTTCTGGGATGAAATCTCGATGACCTCAAAGTATGCCTTGATGGCTGCCGATGAGCTGTTGCGCGACCTTTGCGACTCGGACTTGCCTTTTGGTGGCAAGATTGTCTTGACCGGTGGCGACTTCAGGCAAATATTGCCAGTCGTGCACAGGGGCAGCGAAGGTGACATTCTCAATGAAACTGTCAAGTTTTGCCCACTTTGGCAGCTATTTGAGAAATACTCCTTAGTCACCAACATGAGAGTACAAGACAGCGACCAAGAAGCGTTCCGCGAGTTACTTTTGAGAATTGGAGATGGGGTTGAACCTGTCGACAAAAACTCTAATATTAAACTCCCCGAACGCTTCTCGTCGGAGAGTAAGAGGGCGTTAGTTCGCTTTGTATACCAGAATTTTGCCAATCTAGAGGACAAATGCATCCTCACTGGCATTAACGACAGTTCCCACGTGTTTAATGATGACATCCTCGATGAAATGGATGGTCCATTGAGAGAGTTTGCAAGCGCGGACAGCTTCGTCAGTGAATCTGGTCACGAGTCTGTGGATCAATTCACGGACGAGTACATGCATAGCCTCACCCCCAGCGGTTATCCACGTCACATTCTTCGATTGAAGAAAGGTGCCATTGTGATGCTTCTCCGTAACCTCGATGTGGAAAGAGGCCTCACTAATGGCACTCGTATGATTGTGCTTGACATGAGTCGAAGTCATATTTTGGTGTGTGTCATTGTTACTGGCCTTTTCAAAGGTCAGAAAGTGCTCATTCCCAAGATTCCGATCATCAACAAAGACACAAACTTAGGGTTGCCATGCTCGCTTCGCCGTGTTCAGTTCCCACTTCGCTTAGCATTCGCCATGACCATCAACAAAAGTCAGGGACAGACTTTTGAGCGCGTATGTGTGTGCCTTGAGCCACCAGTATTTACCCACGGCCAGTTGTATGTAGCTCTCAGTCGAGTGAGAAATCCAGCCAATCTTCGGGTGTTTCCGGTAGGTTCCATAATGAACGTTGTCTTCAAGTCTATCTTACTTTGATTTTTCTGATTTCATCCGTTCAACACTAACATACAGACATCTTTATGACATACAGACACGCTACTTATTACATCTCAAACATAACACACACAAACACACACACAAACACACATTTTATTTCATGCACTTGGTCTGTAATGCTCTGTAACATCAAGCAAACATTTACATCGATCCGTTCTAATTTGGGAAATCTGAATCTAAATAAACGCTTTATCTTAATGTAATGTTCATTATTGTATTATTTTTTATTACCAATGTAATTGTCTTTTTTTTTATTCCAACTGGATCCAAGAGGAAGGATGCAACTGAGTGTTTTTTTAACAAGTCAACTGGAAACGCGAGCGGAGAGCGGAGCGCAGCGCGAGCGAAACGCGAAGCGTTTCGGTTGACTTGTTAAAAAATATTTTTTTGTTCTAACGTTCAATATTTTCTAGTTGTTGTTCGCGATTTCGACTTTGTATATGAAAATTTTTCAAAAGAAATTTATGGGCGTGGATTTCGTTTGATCAAAGTTGACCACTCTGGACCTGAGAAGAAGCATGTTTTTGTCAAATATTCATCCAACCACAAATGTACTGACATATTGCAATCTGTGTTACTTCAGCGTAGACATCGACACACACTCAAACCCACTGTGACACTGTACACTCAAGGCTTCACATCAACATTAAGGCACTTTTCCGACTTAGCTTTGCACTTTTCCATAACAGATTTATAATCTATCTACTTACCCCTGAAACTAGTAATAGCGGCGGCCGGCTTTACGAAGCCCTCTTGCTTTCTTATTTTTAAAGATAAATAACGCCGTTGGCGTAAAGTCGGAGCGAACGGCACAGTCTATAGAAAATGTTTCGTTAGATATCTCTCGCTTCAAGTGATAGTAACTTCAACTACTTCAGGTGCACATATTTTTGTAACAAAATCATAGACAAAAATCTTGAAAACGTCTGTATTAAGTTTTTTGAAAATTTTTTATGCCTTTTCATGTAAACAAAACTTGCTTTGGGAAAACTATTTCCGTCATATTCTCATTATTAAATCAAAATCAAAATTAAATGAAAATCATAAGTTTCTAAAAAACAGATCACTTTCGTATTCAGTTCGGGTAGGCTCAAAATCAAAATCTGTAATTGTTAAATACAATGATATGGCATCACAAAAAACAACTTTCTTGTTAGGATATGAATTTCTTTAATTCAAATTTGCAAGTTTGCTTGGGGCAAACTTGTAAAAATCGTTTTATTTCGTTTTTCATCTCATTAGCTTCAGCTTTACAGTCACAATAGGAAACCATCGAATTACTCCGTTACCCTTTGACCTACAATGATCTATTTGCGCACTGCACATCTTCACCTCAACCAGAACACTGTGTTAAATTTTCAGACCGATCCATGCAGAAGTTTCGGAGAAGTTATCCGGACAAGAAATACCATTCTCCGAAATTTTCTCAGAGCACAGATCTTCACTCACTATCTCTCTCACACCCTCGCTTCGTTCGGGTGTTTGTCCGTCAGTTCGCTCCTCTAATTAGTATTCCTGCAGCTTCGAATTAACAGAAATTTGCTATAGAACTAAAATTTACGATTTGTATCCCGTTAACTTTGCATTAATGGAACTTTACTGTAATGATATATCGATTAGAAATGATAGAATTCATAAACAAATTAATAATTGAAAAGAGGAAAATCGAAAGAACTTCTTTTCTGAAACATCTTTATAATATTAAAGTAAAGTCGAAAAGTTGGTTGGTCGTCGTCGTCGTCGTGATGGCATCGCTCAATGGTACGGAGGATTTGTACAGTAAAGGATAGGGCAAGATGAGTCATCGATGACGTGGCATGAGAAGACTTACACAGTGGAAGTAAGGATACAGTGGAAGTAGAGATCAGACCACCCAAGTAGTTTTGTATCACACACCAAAGTACTGCTCAAAGGCGGGAAATACACAGAAGTAAACTGAAAGATTACTGGGAAATTTTTCATCTTTGCACTCAACTGAATTAATAGAATTGTACAAATTGGGTACCGCGAATATTTTGGTTCGATTGATCGCAATATTGGTGAATGAATATTAATTTTGAATTACGAAAGTAAGTTAAGAATTTGTATAATAAACTCATAATTTTAAAATTTATTTTTATTTCATTTTGCAAAATTAAATAATATAAAAATGAATTTCTAAATATTATGGCATAGCATGCATGCAACTCTCCTTCCAAACGGTCGATAGGTCTAAACTTTCAATCCCGCTCAACAGTGCAAACAAACAATCCATAATGCGCGCGCAGAGCAAAAGAAGAACGCAAACTTACAAGTTACTTGTTAGGGAGGTTCATGTCATCTTGGGAAGAAATCTCGATGACCTCCAAATACGCTTTGAGTTGAGTTATGAGTTGTTGCGCGATCTTTTGCGATTCGGACTTGCCTTCTGGTAGCAAGATTGTCTTGACCGGTAGAGATTTTAGGCAGATATTGCCAGTCGTGCACAGGGGTAGTGAAGATGACATTATCAATGAAACTGTCAAGTTTTTCCTGCTTTAGCAATTATTTGAGAAGTATTCCTTAGTCACCAACATGCGATTCCAAGACAGTGATAAAGAAGCTTTCTTCGCGAGGTTCTTTTGAGAATTAAAGATGGGGTTGAGCCTGGCGATTGATCTAAATTGCAAAAATCTCTAATATTATGCTCCCCCGAACGCCTCTCGTCAGAGAGTAAGTAGGCTTTATTTCACTTCGTATACCAGAATTTTGATAATCTACAGGACAAATGCATTCTAACAGGCATTAACAACAGTTCTCATGTATTCAATGACAATTTATTCTTGATGAAATGGCGGGAAATTTGCGCGAGTTTTGACAGCGTGACAGCTTTGTCAGTAAATTTGGTCACGAGTCTGTGAATCAATTTACGAACGAGTACATGCCCATTTTGCGACTGAAAAAGGATGCGAATGCGATTGTTGCGTAACTTAGATGTGGAATGAGGCCTCACTAACGGTACTGGTATGATTGTGCTTGACATGAGTCAAAGCCTCATTTTGGTGTGTGTCATTCTTACTGGCATCTTCAACCGTCAGAATGTGCTTATTCCAATAATAACGATCTTCAACAAAGACTCAAACTTGGGGTTGTCATGCTCGCTTCGCTGTGTACAATTCCCACTTCGCCTTGCATTCGCAATGACTGTAAACTAGATTCAGGGACAGACTTTTGAGTGCGTAGGTGTGTATCTAGAGCCGCCAGTATTTTCACATGGCCAATTGTATGTTGATCTTCGCCGTGTGCGAAATCCAGCAAATCTTTGGGTATTTACGGGAGGTTCCGTAATGAACATCGTCTTCAAGTCTATCTCTTATATATTAAAATCCCAATGTAACGCTCAACAAAAACTTATTTAGCCAAAAGTACTTGACGTAACGTCATGAAAATTTTTTACCAGACTAATTCGACCACAAGGTATCTGGGATAAATAGAATCGGTTGGATCCAGTCCCAAAATGGATTCTGGATTTTTGGGTTTTAGGATTCTTGATAAGAAAAAAATACCGTTGGATTCGTCGTGAAAATCTAGGAACATTGATATATCATGTACTCAATACGAAAATGTGTCCTTGGTACCGAAAAAATCATTTGAATGTTCCACTCAACAGGCAAGCACAGAGCGTGTTTGTGCTGTCGTGTTGAAGAGTGTGTCATTTGTACAGTGAAGGGTAGAGCGCAGATGGACAGACATCCGCCGTGAGAGAGGAGAGAGGAGAGCACGCCGCTGACTCTGCAGAGTCTGTGTGTCACTATGGCAACAAATACTCAAATGCAATAGGCAAGCCATTATGGACCTGATTCTGATAGAATGGACCAAGATGAACATTTATTGCCAATACACCATGAGTCTAAGTCCAGTAGTTCCAGAGATACAGGGTCTGAAAGGTAAATTCTCGCACATTTCAGTACAGTTTAGGGCAGTTGTGCTGTTTCTCACTAGGTGGCGACATCGTATTATTTTTTACTTTTATTTTTTGTTTTTTTCGGAAATAGTGAAATTGCGAATTACGAGCTGACAAGTGGGTTACTGACTAATTGAAGGTCTGGGAATCCGAATTTGACATCAGATTTGTGATTGGGCGTCAGGGCGCCACCAGGGGGCGCTCAAAAATAGTGAAATTGCGAATTACGAGCTGACAAGTGGGTTACTGACTAATTGAAGGTCTGGGAATCCGAATATGATGACCATTTTGTGATTGGGCGTCAGGGCGCCACCAGGGGGCGTTCGAAAATGGTGAAATTGGGAATTACGAGCTGACAAGTGGGTTACTGACTAATTGGAGGTCTGGGAATCCGAATATGACAACAGTTTTGTGATTGGGCGTCAGGGCGCCACCAGGGGGCGCTCAAAAATAGTGAAATTGCGAATTACGAGCTGACAAGTGGGTTACTGACTAATTGAAGGTATGGGAATCCGAATATGACATCAGATTTGTGATTGGGCGTCAGGGCGTCACTAGGGGGCGTTCAAAAATACTGAAATTGCGAATTACGAGCTGAAAGAATTGAAGAATTTATTTATTATGAATTTAATTTAAATATAAAGTATATAATTATTATAATATATAATTATTATAAAGGATATAAGATAGTTAGATGAGTAGTTATTTAATAGCATAAGGCATGTATATCATACTAAATCTTCACACATTCGGGTTATTCTTGAAGTAATTGATCCAGTAAGCTCTCATGCACCAATTGGCCAACATATTAACTAAGTGTTTCTTGAAATGCTTTTCACCAAATTGCAATCGTTGGTGAAACTGTTCACCTTGTTGTTCGCTTAAGTCATCTGCTTCTTCTGAGATCATACCGAAGTGAGAGTGAAGTAGATGCACTTTTACTGTGTATGAACACCCAAGAATTTTGAATCTGTTGATAAAATTGTCTACCATTTCTTTTATACTTTTCTTGTCTGGATGCTTAGCACTTGTAAGGACAAATCTATTCACCTCTAGCATACTTTCCCATGCAAGAGTCTCATCTTCATTTTCCAGAAGTTGGAGAAAATCCCGGTCATTGATGAGTGTCCTAATATCTGGCCCATTTAGATCTATTTTCGGAAGCTTGTGGCATTTGCATTTACAATTTTCATTATCACATTTGGTGCCTTTGCACTTCTTGTTGCTACATTGTCTTCTCTTTCTAGGAGCATCATCTCTGTACTTGCTCGTATTAAACTTTCGTCTAATGTACTCTTGAGCATTGTCGTTTATCGTATTAACAAATTCGGAAAAAATTCCCAAACGAATATGTAGTGGCGGCAGCAATAGTTTCATAGGATTTGCTAATGCATTATGTTGAATTGATAAGTTTTGCCGAAAGGTAATGTTTTCTTCAGGCTCCTTCCATTCGGTTCGCATTGGCCAATATCTATTTGTCTCATCGTAATAGTCCTTTCCTTTCAAGTTACGTGTATAAATACAATACACACATGGACAAATGGGATATCCTGACTGTAGACCAGCAATAATGTCGCTCATTTTCATGTCAGAACTGATATACCATTGAAATATTTCATATTCGATTTTTTCGAAAACCACCTTCATGTTTTCGTAGCACTCCTTGAAATCTAGGGCGTAAAAAATCGGTATTTGGGCATATTTGTTCCCATTACTGAGAAGAACAGTCTTGAAGCTGGTAGTATTCGAATCCAAAAATACTCTGAAATTATCAAAATCGGTTGAGGGGACAAGCAGAGCTTTCATAAGTCCAGGAATATCGTTACAGAAAATGTAGGTTCTCTTAACTTTCGTAATTTGTTTCACCTTTTTCACAATCTTGCTGTAAACGATGGTGCAATTTTCAATGGTGAAAAACTTGGTAAAATTCTCATATGCTCGAAGAAAGTCTTTTGCTTTTGCATGTGGCTCAATCGCGCGATAACGTTTGAGCATTGCTACAAATGCTGCAAACAGCTTATTTGCCCCTTGATGCGTCGCAAAGAGTTTCCATATTGCAGCTGTCGGAACTTGTTGCTGTTGTCTTGTTCGATTAATGTTAAATGAGACTGTTGGGTCGTTTTGGTCCGATTGAGCACTTAATTGTGATGACTGTTGAGAACCTTCCGAAAAATCACTTAATTGTTCTTCAGTACCGTCTACCGTACAGTCTTCAATATCATCTTCAACTTCTATAATATCCTTTAGGTTTTCATATGTTTCTAGATCGGACACGTTAGAGCAGGTGCTACATGTCAGACTTACATCACTTTCCTTATCGTAAATCCATTCGATATCAATATCTTCTTTTTCAGGTTCGCTTTGTTCAGATACTGTACTGGTAGATCTATCTGAGCTGGATATAAACGAGCTACAAGTTTCTTCATCATCGTAATTGATGTTACCATAGTTTTTGCCTGATTGAAAGTTTAATTCGGCATTTTCAGTCCATTCCATCTTATCATCAAAATAATAAGTCTGTTTAGTTTCCTCAAGGCCATCTTGAGATTCATCTTGCGACATGGCATCTTGTGACAAATCTTCTTGCGACATGTCATCTTGAGACATGTCATCTTGCGACATATCATCTCCAATGCAAATCTTTAATTTCTTTGGTTGGGATTTAAAAGATTTTCGAGCTATCACCCACGTTGGCCGGGTAACATGAGAAACCTCATTAAATGGGTATATTATGCTTTTTTGAGTAGTTTTGTTGTAATTTTGATTTGGAACAAGACAAAAGTAGCATTCGTTGTCTTCTGATTCTGCATGATCATATTCTTCCCACACCGTTGGCGGATTTACTCGTAGTTTCTTCTTGGGATATTCAGTGATGCTGTTGTAACAACCATGACATACAATCTTGGGAGCATAATCTTTGTCTTTGATTATGTTTGTCTTGTAAATTTTAATATAATTTTCTTCGATCTTTGAAGTAATTCTACGTCGGTTTCCTTTGCTGTTTGGAACGAATTCTCCACAAACGTTGCAAAATTGCTCGAGCTTATGAGAACATTTTCGAGGTTTAGATGAAGATTTCAGTGGCATTGAAGAATCAAAGTCATTGGTAGATCGCTGATAAAAGAGGACGTAAGCGTCTTTGGTGATGACGCTATCTGGGGTTACTGGGGTTACCAAATGATCGTTGAATTCGTGCCATTGGATATTCTTGTCATTGTTTCGGCAATAAGCAATGTAATGGCCCATTTGAGGGGTTTCGCCGATATGCTTTATGACGCCAAATAGATGGTATGGTTGGTTTTCATCATTTTCTAGAGTTTGAATAGACAAGCAATTGATCGGATAATCGACAAACTTATTGTTCTTTATAATAGATTCTCCTTCAAATTGATACCTAATGTTACCAATAAATTGAAACATAAAAATCAACAATTAATCTCAAAACTTTTAAATGGAAATATACCTTTTTAAATGAACAATAATAATTTCTGGAAGCTTGATAAAGTCTGTCCATGTTTGGCCTCCTTTTTTCTGGCAATTAGGACAGATCCAATCTCCCAGGGTTTCTTTGGCTTGATATAGATCAAAACACTGATTAAGAGTAGGCGAACTTTGTTCATTAATGGCCAAAGATAAACACTTGAAAGACTCGAATGATCGCGAAATATGGTCACAATTTGAACAGCTCTTAACAGTTTGAGACATTCCATCAAATAGTTCTGTAATGATGGATTTATTCTGAGCTTCGTAAATGGACCAGAATATTTTGATTCCATCCGAAACTGAAATGTGATTGTAAACATTTGGATGATCTATCAATGGACTTGTACTGGAATTGAGGTCAATGTGGAGTTTGTCTAGAAAGATGCACAAAAATTCGTGGGCATCTTGTTGATTGCCTTTTTTAAAGCCAGCAATGTTTCGCCAGATTGATGACATAAGAGTAGTAGGCTTAATTGACAAAATTTTTGATGGGCATTCCAGTTCCTTGAATAGCTTAACGAGCTCAAAAAACAAATTCACCACCAGAACCATCACGAAGTGTATTTCGAGTTACTCGAGGCGGATTATCTTGGATGAAATGTGACGAAAACTTGGTAGTTTGCCTTAAGCACTGAATCACAGAGTTTACGAAGCAGGTATTATGCAAATTCACTAAACCGGAGAGGCCAGGTGATCTATAGGCGTGGCTATAGTTTATCCGCTTATCGGTTATAGAAATCTGTTGAAAAGGATCCATTTTTGGAACAATAAATAATCCCTGAGATCTAAACTAACTAAATGAAAGCTAGGCCCTAAAATTTAAACTGAATAAATGAAAGCTAGGCCCCTAAAATCTAAACTGAGTAAATGAAAGCTAGGCCCTAAAATCTAAACTGAATAAATGAAAGCTAGGCCCTAAAATCTAAACTGCCTGAACGAATGGAAATGAATGGAATGGAATGATAAATATAATGTAAAACGATGAGCATGAACATAGAATAAAAAATTAATCAACAATAAGTAAAAATTACAAAAATATGAAAATAATTACCGAAAAATAGATGAAAATAATTCAAGTGTCGCGCGGCACTTGGGAGGGTACGCGAAAAATCTTTGGGCACTACTTTGGCTAGTAGGCGAGGAGATGAGATGAAGTGTCGCGCGGCACTTGGGAGGGTACGCGAAAAGTCTTTGGGCACTACTTTGGCTAGTAGGCGAGGAGATGAGATGAAGTGTCGCGCGGCACTTGGGAGGGTACGCGAAATGTCTTTGGGCACTATTTTGGTCAGTAGGCGAGGAGATGAGATGAAGTGTCGCGCGGCACTTGGGAGGGTACGCGAAAAGTCTTTGGGCACTACTTTGGCTAGTAGGCGAGGAGATGAGATGAAGTGTCGCGCGGCACTTGGGAGGGTACGCGAAATGTCTTTGGGCACTACTTTGTCTAGTAGGCGAGGAGATGAGATGAAGTGTCGCGCGGCACTTGGGAGGGTACGCGAAATGTCTTTGGGCACTATTTTGGTCAGTAAGCGAGGAGATGAGATGAAGTGTCGCGCGGCACTTGGGAGGGTACGCGAAAAGTCTTTGGGCACTACTTTGGCTAGTAGGCGAGGAGATGAGATGAAGTGTCGCGCGGCACTTGGGAGGGTACGCGAAAAGTCTTTGGGCACTACTTTGGCTAGTAGGCGAGGAGATGAGATGAAGTGTCGCGCGGCACTTGGGAGGGTACGCGAAAAGTCTTTGGGCACTACTTTGGCTAGTAGGCGAGGAGATGAGATGAAGTGTCGGAGCACTTGGATAGTACACTAAGCGTTGTTGAGCACTACTGTGATTCGTAGGTGAAAAGAAGCGACGAAGTGTCGGAGCACTTGGAAGAACACGCTAAAGAGTTTTTGATTGCTGAGAAATCTAGATGTCTAGGAGATCTGAGCAGAGCGCCGAATGGGCTTTCAACTGAGAGAGCACCTTAATTTATACTATTCAAAGTTCGAAAAATCAAAGTTCTATTTTCGAATTTAACTCATTGCTAGAGCAACAATTACAACACTAAAGTAGCAGTAAACTAGTGAAGTAGAAATAGCCAGCTATTAAAATGCTATTAAAACATATTTTAAAGAAATTAAAAATTTTAATGAGAGATTGCTCATTAAGGTAGGACGCGAAACTTCAAACATATGTGAATGGCCCCTTCACATATTAGTGCAAAAAAAGCGGGATTCGTAATCTTCCTTTTTCTCCGGAACCTATTGACCGATTTTTTGTCTATTATAGCTCAAATTAAAGGTAAATGTATGATCTTGAAAAATGACGATCTGAATTTTTTATAATTCCTCACATTAAATAATGAGAGTGATTCAAACAGCCTCGAATAGCAAAAAAACGTTGTTTACATTTACTTTTATGGATAGATTTTCTTAGTTAGTTCTAAATAAAAAAAATCAGATCGTCATTTTTCAAGATCATACATTTACCTTTAATTTGAGCTATAATAGACAAAAATCGGTCAATAGGTTCCAGAGAAAAAGGAAGATTACGAATCCCGCTTTTTTTGCACTAATATGTGAAGGGGCCATTCACATATGTTTGAAGTTTCGCGTCCTACCTTAATGAAATAAATAACAAATGCCTTAATTTATTTAAATTCCGTCATATTGAGTGAAACAATTGGTTGAAGTCATAAATTGTATAATTGATATTCTTAATTATCATAACTTTGTAATACAATAATTTTTTTATTAATTTGATTTTACATGAAGATTCGGTTTTAATTTCTAAATAATTGACAATTTAAGACGAAAGGATGCAATAAAGTACTGACGAGCTTTGGTTGTTTCTATATACCAGATCGCGTTGTTCCAATTCCAATTATCCTAGATTTATTTGGTGCTTCGGTTTTGGAAGATCAAATGTTTTTAATTTTTTAAAAAAATAAGCTGATTACCCAACAAATGTACTGAAATGATAAAAAGACAGTAGGAATTTAGACTAATTAAAGTAGGTGGATACACTCGCAAATCTGATCTCATCTTCATTATGATTCCCAGACCTCCAATTAGTCAGTAACCCACTTGTCAGCTCATAATTCCCAATTTCACTATTTTCGAACGCCCCCCCTGGTGGCGCTCTGACGCCCAATCACAAATCTGATGTCAAATTCGGATTCCCAGACCTTCAATTAGTCAGTAACCCACTTGTCAGCTCGTAATTCGCAATTTCACTATTTTCGAACGCCCCCTGGTGGCGCCCTGACGCCCAATCACAAATCTGATGTCATATTCGGATTCCCAGACCTCCAATTAGTCAGTAACCCACTTGTCAGCTCGCAATTCCCAATTTCACTATTTTCGAACGCCCCCTGGTGGCGCCTTGACGCCCAATCTCAAAATGGTCATCAAATTCGGATTCCCAGACCTCCAATTAGTCAGTAACCCACTTGTCAGCTCGTAAATCTCAATTTCACTATTTTCGAACGCCCCCTGGTGGCGCCTTGACGCCCAATCACAAATCTGATGTCATATTCGGATTCCCAGACCTCCAATTAGTCAGTAACCCACTTGTCAGCTCGTAATTCCCAATTTCATCATTTCCGAAAAATACAAAAAATAAAAGTAAAAAATAATACGATGTCGCTACCTGGTGAGAGAGTGTGCAACTGCACTAAACTGTACTGAAATGTGAGAGAATTTTCCTTTCGGACCCTGTATCTCTGGAACTACTGGACTTAGACTCATGGTGTATTGGCAAAAAATGTTCATCTTGGTCCATTCTATCAGAATCAGGTCCATAATGGCTTGCCTATTGCGTTTGAGTATTTGTTGCCATAGTGGTGTGTCTGTGTCTTTGTCGGCCAATACGCACAGCGCACACTCAAACATCGGACATGTGACCGTTGTGTATTGCTGCATGCCTCTACTCCTGCCACTACTATTCAGACCAGCCACAACCTTATCCTCTTTTTTGCACACCGGTCACTCGTGAACTCGCATCAAAGCTCACAACACGTGTTTCTCTCCTCTCCTCTCCCCCTCGCCGTTATCAAGCTATCTTATCATCATGGATCGAGGTAAAAATCGCGAACTAGGTCGGGCTAGAGATCGTGCACGAGTTGGTGGACGTGGAGGTGGTCAGGAAGATTGGGGTCAAGGCGGTGTTCATCCTCGTCAGAATCTTACCCACGATATCAATAAAATGTGTGTGAACGTATGCGCTTATGCTACTTATACTTCCCGTCAAGTCGAATCTGGAACTTCTTGAAATCAACAACATCGTCATGATCCTTTCCTCCTTTCCTAACCCCAGGTAAACTGAGGTATGGTGTACCCAAGAAGGACTATCTCTGATGGGCCAGGCGTGCACCAACTGTGGTGTTTGGTATTTTATGGATGGGGGAAGCGAATAGTTAAGAAGGTTGGTGATTCTATCACCTATTCGATGTGTTGTGATGGTGGAAAGATGTATCCTGCCCTCTTCAACCGTCTCCGAACGCCTTAGAGCAGTATTTTCAGCCAATCCTGAAAATAACGGGTGGTTCTCGAATCTTCGTCACAACAACAGTGCGGTGTCTCTTAGATCTATCTCCTACAAAGAAGCTCAGGTTGAGGGAAATGGTCTTTAGGTTTACAGAGAAAGATTGGTCACACCGTACACAACATGAATGGTGGTCGCTCAAACACCCAAAGGGCTATCGGTAAGTGATATTTTGATTTTTTCATTAATTTTTAATTCTGTTTTGTTTGAATACAGGGGTGAATAATCAGCTGTGGATATTGGATACCACAGAAGCCACTCGTCAAAGCCAAGTGCGGTGTCCTCGACGTAATCTGAGTCCGATGGTTCTTCACGTACTGAAACAGCCACTGGAACTGCCATGGCCAATCCCGAACTCTACACTCGATACAACATTATGCACAATGCGGTGCTTGAATCTACTAACCAACTAATGATTCGCTTCAACACAAACTAAGTTTTGAGTATGTATCATTCTTTGTTTGATGTTTTTTATGTACTTAGAATGTCGGATGGGACCTTTGACCTTCACACTGCCAGCGAGATTGTAATGGTGACGGTTGAAGCAAATTCAAATCATTTTGTCAACTCCGAATTCCAATAAATTTTTAAATTGTGAATTTGCCTGCTATTTGAATTAATTGACACTTTTATTGTTCAATTCTCTCTCAATTCTCTAGGGGTTTTTTACAAGAAAACGTTCGCGCAGCGACAATTCCCTTCGTGACCTGTCACGAGGGAATTGAGTTTTCTTGTCTTACTTTGATTTTCAGATTTAATCCGTTCAACACTACCATACAGACACGTTAGTCATTACATCTCAAACATAACAATCCATTCCAATTTAATTTTCTGTTTTACCCGTTCACTCATACATCTTATTCCATGCACTTTGAATGCTCTGTAACGTAAAAGCAAACGTACTTCTGATCCATTCTAATTTGGAAAATTTTAAATAAATAAACGCTTTATCAGAATGTAATTTTCATAATAATTGTATTATTTTTATTATCAATGTAATTGTTAACTTTTAATTTTTTTCAACTGGATTCAATGAATCGTGCAGTAAATAAAATAAATAAATAAATAAACTGGTAAATAAATAAATAAACTGGATTCAAGAGGTAGGAAGCAACAGAGTGTTTTTTAACAAGTCAACTGCAAACGCGTAGCAGTTTGCGAAGTGAAACGGAGCAAACGCGGAGCGTTTGGGTTGACTTGTTATTATTATTTATTGCAAATAATTAACGTCTGAAGTATGATCAAAAGTGAATTGACTATTCAGAAGTGACAGAGCTACAAAAAAGTATCAACTCATAATCTAATAAATTATATTCGAGGACTGAAAATTGTTGCCAGAACGTAAATTTTGTTTTCGAGTTTTGAAGCTCATGCGATACACATCAGTACAGCATACCCAATTACTTATTCTCGACGAATTCGTTCAATCCATCACAAAATTGTTTTAAATATGATTTCAAAAATGCTTCTCCAACTTGTAATACCTTTCAAACGACTCTCTTACTATCGCGATTATCTCAATGTATGGCAAAACATCCGTGTCACTAGTCAAATGTCCACCACAATTGTGCAAATGTATCTCTTAGTGATGATAATCTTGGCACAAACAATTCAGTCAATCTATCTTTTGTTTGCGCCATCCAACAAATTCGATCGTGCCATTCAGTTTGATGCACTCTATCTTGTCTCATCGGTACGCATTTCTGCGATTCCACAAATTCTGTTGGGCCTTCAAGTCATTTGGTATATCGATAGACTCTACTTTAAGTTTGATCCAAACTTGAATGCATTGTTAGGCAAGATTTTACTCAAAAATTTGCAACCTAAAAATAAGTTGAATTTTGAAAAAATTCAAAAATTTGCTAATTTTATTGTAAATGCATTTCAATTGTTTGTCTTGGTGATTGGTAATGTTGTGAATATTTATAAAGTTGAAAATTACTTTTAATTTTTTACAGACTTATTTGTAATTTACGTTCAATTTCTCGTGGTTGAAGAATTGAGCAAGAATTGGCAAATTTTCTTTGCTTCTAAAAGTGGACTACTCCTTTTGGCATTTCATCTGTTGAATATGATCAAGTTTTATATATTCTACTATGCACTTGCCCATATTAACATTCTGGCCGCTTCAGTAATGTCCATTCATTTGTATATTCTATTTTGCAAGTCAAACAGTAACTATGAAATAATTTCAAACAATTCTCTAAGTCAAATGCGACCCATTGGTTTATTTCAAAAATCAATTATTGAAACGTTAAGTTACTTGCATTTGGTTAATAAGCATTGTGGAATGCTGTTTTTCATTTATCTCATCTCGAACTGTCCCACAAATGCAATAATTAATGAGATCATTTTTGTGCTGAAACTAACCGTGCCCCAGAGAATGTTTGTCGCAGCACTAGTTTTGTCTCAAGTTTGTTGTATCTTTGAGATGCACTTTGTGATGGCCTACTTTCACCGACACCTCAAACGACCAAACAAAGTACTGATTCACTCTTTTGTGGCTAAATTGCATCGAGTTGGAGACTTTCGGGCTAAATTGCAACATTCAAATTTGATTCAAAGTTTGCATTCCACTAAAGCCAACGGTTTCACTTATTATCGATTTGGACTCATTTCACTGGCAGCATTTGGAAAGGTATTTAAAAAATGCCTTCACAAATACAATATATATATGTTCATTTTATTATTTAGTATTTGCTTCTTTATGGAGAATTTTTTATGACAAGTGGAAACTATTGGATTAATCTGGTGAAATGATTACAATCTTACAAAGCGGATTGCCAACAAATGAAGACTTTGAAAAAGGCCAAAGTTTACTGATTTATGAAGTAATTTAAAAAGTTTTATTCAATATTTTATTCAAATAATAAAATTGATTTTGAATTAGTCAAATCAAAAATCAGAAAATTACAAGAATTAAATATTTACTTGTTTGCTGTTTGCAATTTTAAAATGATTATTCTTTACAAACCGAATATTTAAATTATTGAATTATTACACTTTGTACTATTCGATTAACATTTGAAACTTTAATTATTATTGCTTTATTGATTGGCGAAATTGACATTCGGTTGTTTAGATCGCCATTTTAAGACTATCAGGCAAGTAAACAAAATTAAATTTTAGCTATTAAAACATTTTAAATTAGCCATAAAACTAAATAGTTTTTGCAATAATTAACGCGTCCATTATATTATGATTTATTTTTACCATAAAAATTTTCGGCAAATCGGTCATTTAGGGCCATTTTTGGAATTATTTTGACTTTTATAATTTGGACAGCAATCTATTCCTATGGGATTTTGAACATGACATAAATATTTATATCTTAGAGACTGCTAATAGTACAGGCATGAGGTTTTGCACAGATAATGAAGACGAATGGAGAGTTTAACTTGATTTTTTGTTTAAGAAAATTGGTTAACTGGTATTCAACAGAACCTGTAGGGTTTAAATTTAAAGGCATAAATTTGATAAGAAATTTTGAACCTAAATCTTATCTCTTGTGCCTTTGTACGTGCATTTTCGTGCAGGGTGTTTAGTTCAATTTTTTTTCGTTGGAGGGCCAAGCGGCAGTGCGTAATGGACCGAACAAAAGTGATCTGGGCATAATGCTGTTGTATGCTGCGTTGCAAATGTCAAACGCGACAATATATTTAGTCAGTATTTTTAATGAAATGGTCAGTAACAGTTGGTAAGTATTTCATGGTCAGTTGTGGTTAATGGTCAGTATATTAAATAAATGATTAGTTGTTATTGGTCACTTCAAAGTGTTTTATCGATTGTCTGATCCAATCAAAGTGATATCCAAAAATGAAGCGACCAACTCCTTCCGGAATCACCTTTATTTCGCCCTGTGTCACATACTCTGTGGTGAGCTGTACGGAATTGTCGGCTTAAATTATGAATCAACAATGAGCTGGAAAATAAAAAACTGGAATCAGAATCCGTACGTGTACACGCATCAAATTGCGCCGCCATCAATTTGGACTCAATTAGATTGTGTTATTTTTATGAATGCTCTCTTCGGAAGTGCAATTTATCTGGCGTACATTTTCACTAAGAAAATTCGGGAAAAGCTGCAATTCACTAAAACAATCACAGGAAATTATCAATTTGGGACAAAAGGCAAACTTTATTTTGTTTTTTTTCACGTAATGATCTGTAATAAACCCAATTGTCTTTACGTCTTAGAAATGAGTAACGAAGAATGTGCTCAGATTCGTGCATTGGACTCTAAGGCAAAGCTGTACCTGCATGCGTATTCGTTTGGCTTTTATATGTCCGTTTATGGCTACATTGTGATGAACATTCTGCAGAACAATGTGTGGACATTTAGTGTGACATCGGCCGTGTATTGGAAGATTGGGTTGCCCTTGTCGGTATGGTATCGTTTCAATGGTAAGAAAGGAGGTTTACATAGTACATAGTACATGGTACTTGAACAATTTAACAACTGTTTCAACTCTCCACCACAGCACTGTACGATACGTTCATCTTGATAATCCTCTCAAGTCGCTATCTGTGCATTCGCCAACAGACAGTGCTGCACAAGCTTGAGTCACTCAACAAAAACCTAACAAGATTGAGTATCAGAAAATCACCTCATTTTGCAATGCGAACCACACTCCACCGCTTCCTGCGCGCCAACACAGACATTACCCACATTTGTTGTGCCATTCGAGAGTACTCCCGCTACTGTACTCCTCTCCTCTCAGTACTGTTTCCCTTTTATATTATCTTGCAGTGCTATTTCATCTATGTGGTACAATTTGGCGATATACCTACATTTGAAAAGCAATTTCTGTCCAATATTATTCTGGTAACGAATGTGAATCTGTTTGTGGTCACACGAGAGTGCGCCCGTGTGGTCAAGTGCAACCGGCGAATTGAGCTTCAATGTGCACAATTCTGTATCAACTTTAGTTTAGCCGATGGAGTATCGCGATTTGTAGGAAAGGAAAATTTAATGAAAGTATCAGCTCTGCAAGAGTACAAGCGACTACGTGCGTATGCATTTATGCTTTTTGACAACTATCGCATCACCTCTAAGACTTTCTATATGGTAAAGTATTTTCCGAAACAAGTCCTGACATCACAATTTGCTAATCCTGTTTGTACATTTATTAGATTATTACCTATATTGTGTCTGTTTACACATTCATTTGCAAACGACAATTTGGCAACTAAAGGTAAAGTTTCTTTAGAGCTGATGGGATTTCGATTGCATACTACAGCTAATTGTCATTAATTGTTTTATTAATTTGTTATTTAGTGTTTCACTTGTTATTTGTTAATTAATTAATTTAAAAACAAAATAATCTTCCTCTATATAGAAGTTAGGGTATACTTTTCCATAGAACAAGAAAAATTACCACCTCAATAAAAAAAATGTTGTAAGTGCATACAAAAAATCAAATAATTCTATCTCTTAATTATATTTAAATTTGTATATTCATCAAATTAGATCATATCTTACATAAATATATTCTTCTTATACATTGCCAAGCCCAAACAGTGATAAAATATCAGATTTTGTGACAATAAAGCGATTTTGTTTATTGAATTACAACTCAAAGTGTTCGTTTGCTAACTTTGAGTGGAACATCTTTGACAAAGCAACCGCCAAATTTAGCATAATCAAGCGGTATTTTAGTTTCTGGTGTAGTGGCAAATTGAAATCGTTGAACAAGACTGACTAGGCAAAGTTTAATCTCCTGATAGGCGAATCGCATTCCGAGACAGTTTCGTGGACCAGAACCGAACGGTAGATAGGTGTACGGTACAAGGAGGTGCTTGTTTTCTGGCATGAAGCGGGTTGGGTTGAATTTCTCTGGTTCCGGATAGTATTCGGGTGACATTTGAACTGCGTACGATGCAATGTGTATTTCTGCATTCTTTTCCAACGTTATTCCACCCAATTTGTAACCATCAACACCTACTCGGCGTAGAAGACGAGTAACCGGTGGAGCTATACGTAGAGTTTCTTTGATCACGGCTTCGAGGTATGGGGTTTGGTTATTGACTACATCTAAGTATTCGCTTGAATTTTCCTCTAAATTAACCAACTTTTCGGTTAATTCTTGATGCAATTGTTCTTGGATGTCCGGGTAAAGTGCTAAATGGTAAAGACAGTTTGTGATTGTGTTTGAAGTTGTCTCAAAGCCTGCGATGAAAAACAAAATACACTGAGCAATGATTTCATTCTCGGAAAGACGTTTCTTAATTGAATTTTCTTTTGGTTTTTCCAGTTTGATGTCTTGTGAATCATCTAAAAAAATATTATGTTAATATTCACAAAAATCGATAAACATTTACCTTCAGTAGTCGTAAGTTTATCATAATCTTTACTGTTCAGCTCATCCTCGTACACAAATGCATCCATCAACAGCTGAACCAGATCGTTTCGTTTAGCCATCTTTCCACCATCTTTCTCCTCGGCTTTCCTCTGTTTGATAATTTCCTTCGAAAGATCAATGAAAAACTTGAATGCCCTCGGATTGGCCGCCACTTGATTTCCAATAGCTTTATTGAACCATTTTGGCATCATAAAGAACGAAGCCATATAGAGTGGATTCATTGACAGTAAATTGGTGGCATTGTCCAGGAAGACGTTTTCCTTCCGCTTTGGCTCATTAGGATCATTTGCGTCGGTTTCCGTTGCAAAGGACGTGGACGCAATCACATCAATCGTGAAACCAGTAATCACTTCTTTCACGTTTGTTTGGCCGCCATTCGATTCAATTACGTGATCGAAATATTTTACTAAATTTGCCACACAACGTTGCATCATTTCGTGCATTCCTTTCAACTTTCCAGTCGAGAAGGAGGGACTTGCAATTGCCCTAATTCGTCGCCATTGTTCATCTTCCGAATGGAACAGATTGGTCGAATAGATTTCGTGCTCAAATCTGGCCACATCACGATTGACAAACGCGTGAAAGTCCTTGACGGTGACCTGTTTGATCAGGTCGACATCAGCGATTGTGAGTACCGGGGTACCGCCAAGATAGATTCCATAGACTTTGCCATATTTTCGCAACCATTCGGGTTCGAGTTTAATTTGGCCAACACGGATGAAATCCCAAATGTTACCGAAAGGAAATGTTGGCGCTGGGCCGGTAACTCCAAGGGATGACCAGTGGGAATATTTTCGTTTGAAATAACTAG
Organism: Rhizoglyphus robini; assembly: GCA_023373905.1. Classification (NCBI taxonomy): domain Eukaryota; kingdom Metazoa; phylum Arthropoda; class Arachnida; order Sarcoptiformes; family Acaridae; genus Rhizoglyphus; species Rhizoglyphus robini. Next base: position 1,270,173 of record JAKIJQ010000048.1, on the reverse strand, counting down.
AATAAAAATAGAGAAAACTCAGTAAAAGATCGTATAAAAATCATCAACTCACAAATAAATCCAAATACCAATTGGAACAATTAGCGTAAAAAACCAAGGATTCATGATTGTATGTTGAGGTGGAGAAAATGTTCTTTAGCAAATTAAGCATCAAATCACAACATACCAACAGAGTCTTGATTGTATAGCCTTGATTACCTTATAAGGTTGAGCGCTCGTGCGACAACGACAACAAAGCATGCCTTTGTTGATAAGGTAAGATACCATAAATGCCGTAAATGATGCGATAATAACAAGTAACTTAAACGCGCCTGCGCAGTCATACATATAATCTAACAACTTTGTTATCTAAAATATTTCAAAGCTTTATTATCAATTCAAATAATTGCTCAATACAATTCAAATAAAAACTAGACTCAAGTAAAAATTCACAATTTGTACTAGAAAGCCTAAATTGGTGTTGTTGCATACATGACAAATTGGCAAATTGAAAAACTTGTAGTGTAAATTGTGTGTGTTCGTGTATGATGAGTGTAGATGAGAATATTCACAAGTGTAACGTTATGTATGAAGGGCGCGCGCATTTTGGTACTATGTTTCAATTGGAATATATAAAGTTGCTTGACTCCTAGTTGTTGACTGCGGCGGCAGCAGTGGTCGCAGCCACATGGTCCGCTCCGTTCAATCGCTTCCGTAGTGAGTAGGTGCTCGGGGAAATGGTAGAATTAGCCGAACTTGATTCGGTTTGTTGTTCATCTTGATTACCGAAACTGTCCACCATTGGTTCGTACAGATCGGGCTCGGATGAGGCAAGCTTTTCACTGTGCACAGACTCGTCATTCGTGTGCGCTTCCACCTTGGGTCGAGTCAACTTGCGCGAAATGCGTCCATTCTCGAGTACAAAGTCCGAATTGAACACTCGCTTAAACAGAATGACCGTAGTGATGGAGATGCCAAACATGGCCGAGAGGGCAATCGACTTGGTGATCCAGGGAATGATGGACAGATTTGCGATTAGAGTGTACCACAGCCAGAGCATACAACTGCCACGGATGAGCACAAACAGTACAATGTTGAGCACACAGTTGGTCTGGTAGTAGGAGCCCGACTTGGGATAGTTTGACAGGAGGAGAAGTTGACGAAAGTGCAGAAAAATGTTACTGTTCTCGATGAGTAGGGCAATCATGTTGTAGCCAATGTAGCGTCGGAATATTATCGTGTTGGAGAAGCAGAGAATTATCTAGAAAAGAGTAAAAATAAGGTTAGGTTAGGTTAGGGTTTTTTGAGACGTAAAGTTTAAAGGTTAGGTTAGACTAGGTTAGGGTTTTTGAGACGTAAAGTTTAAAGGTTAGGTTAGATTAGGTTAGGGTTTTTGAGACGTAAAGTTTGAAGGTTAGGTTAGGCAAGAATAAGTTCGGCTAAAATCCTCCAAAAAACATACCAGAACATGATGAATCACCAACTCAACCGTCCCCTTGTAATTGGCATGAGTGAGCATCTCGTAGGTGTCATAAATGAAGTAACCCAACGAGAAGGAAGTGAGCAGAAATCCAGCCTCAGTATAGGTGTCAATCACATCGATCAGCAAATATGGTGTATGGATTACACTAGAGGGAAAAAGATATGAAATTTTACCCCAAAAAAAGTTCACCAAAAACTTACCACAAAAGAGATCCAATGCCCGTGAGTGCAGCGTGCACAATCGAGACAAAAAAGTTTCGATACCGCCAGTAGTAGTACTCATTGTCGGCGGCGAGTACATTCTTTGGATAGATGCCCTTCTGCTGGTGTAGAAATTCAGATATTCGATGAATGACCACCGAGGTGACCAGACCAATCGTGAGACCATAGTTCAGTGGTAGTGCATTCGGTATGACCATCGTGAATGGATTTATTTGAAGATTAATATTATAAATAAATAGATAGATGCACTTGAGATCAGAAAAGTAGAAGAAGAAGTGGATACTTGAGATACGAATATTCAGATGCAGGAAAAAAAATCTAAAAATAAAAAAAAAATTACAACTATGTGAAATATACAGTATTACAAAACTTGACCTAAATCTGGCATTTAAAAAAACTAACAAGATGACCTTAGTTAAGCACAAACTTATGCAAGATTTGACACAAAAACGAGAAAAAACTTGATCTAAACTTAAAGCAAATCAAATTATAATCTAACCCTTCAAAAAAAAACCACTCGGAAAACAGACTCAAGCACTTTTGACATCACTCAAGAGTGGAGATTGCTAAACAAATACAAAACACTCAAAGAACACTTTCATATACGACTATTAAATAATAATAAAATCCTAGAGATATAAAATTAAATCACTAAATTCTGATGATTTGCAAATGGCAAAATAAATTTCCACTAATAAAGAACGTACGATACAAAAAAATTCAATCTACAGAGACAAAGTGGAAAGGTATACACGAGTTGATGAATTCAAGAAAAACCTGTTCACATCCCTCGAACAAAAAAACCACAACATCAACATTACGAGTTGAGTCTGGTTTAGTGAGAATATTAAAGTTGAATAAACAACCTTTTCCCTTATCTTGAATATGAACAATCAGTAGTGTAATGTATTTGGCAATATTAAATAATTTAAAACTAAAAATTGCCTAAAGGTGAATTTCAGTAAAAAAAACCATGAACGTACCCAAAACATACCTGAGTACATTTACTGTATAAACCATAAAGTCATATAAAGTTTGTTTACGTATTTTGCTAAAATAATATAAACGGATGTTATGCTAAGCTGACATTTCACGAACTAACCTTTGAGAGAGAAATATCCCTTGAGAGGGGAGGTTATGAAAATATAAAACAGAAAAATCTGACAGAAACCAGAAGCGGCCAATTTGTATCCAACTATACACGAATCTGTCAAATTGTCGTGCCAATTACTGTGCAAACATGTCATGTTACGCGTCATGGCAAATTTGATGACCAGATGGCTTGCTAATTGACATGCAATCGAGAGAGTGTAAGTGAGTTCTGGTATAGTATAGTATACTATCCTACATGTACACTGAACTGTTTGGAAGCGAACCCTAAAAAATCCAAGCTATAGTTAATGATCCTCTTGACAATAACAATAAATGAAATATGTTTGAGTGAGCTAATTTGGGTGCTTTCAAATGCAAATATAATTTCGATTAGTCAGTTCTCGTATATAAAGTGGCAAAAGGAAAGTAATTGTACAATGAAATTCATTAGAACTGAACTCAATTGAACTCTTCAATTTCGTATATTATATTGATAAACATATTATTTAAAAGGGGAAAAGCGCTTCATTCACAGCCAATATCATAACAAATCTACAATTTTACATTATCCTAAACTAACATTCAAAAATATCAAAGGAAATAGCGTTATCATTAATAATTTAGCGCAAAACAGGCAACAAAAGCCGGCCGGCGACTCTCCGTACGCATGCTTTCAGGACTCAAAAGTATATTTTGATTCAAAAATATGTTAAAAATAAGTGTTAAAAAAAATTACCTTAACAAGAATATTCCGTAAATGAAAAATGATGTTAAGGATTTTCACCAAACACAAATAGATTTGTACAATAACAATAAACAGAGACAGGCACAACTCAGACAAGATGACACACTGAGAGAACGAGAAAGCGGTGTTAGCTAATTTGGGGCTGTGCGAGATGGTTCAGTAGTAGGAAAGTCATCGAGATGTTGAGAGAGTTAAATGTCAGTGGGATGTTCACAGTTTGGCGCAATGTTGGAGAAATCTCTTTTCGTCTTCAATGAATCATGCACAGTACCAATGTAGATGTTGTCTTCTTCTTCGCCTTGTTGAGGATGGTGGCACTGCTTTCGAGGTCGAACCTGCACACGCGTTTGGAACAAAGAAGCAGGCAATAAATAGAAGAAGAAAAAACATAAAAGCACTACCACAGTAGAGGAACAGAATCCGGCTGGATTGGGCTGGGCGCCACACACACAACACGAGAACAGTACAGAGGTATTGGCGCCTTTATGCAGAAGAAGAGATATACAACACACAAAGTGAATACAGCAACGAGATTATTACTTTGCAGAGTAGAGTCTGTGTGATGATGATGATGATGACGAGAGCACGAGAAAGCGAGAAACAGAAAAGTCAGTTGGAAGAGGAGAGGAGACACACAACACGACTACATCTACACTCAAATAGAAACAGACAAATGGTAATGACACTCACTGCATTGTGATTACAGGGCGAACTCTAACCGTAACCTACCACACTGAACAGTACAAATAGAAGTAGAACTTACTGAGCGCACACTGTAGTGATCGGTTGGGGTAGTAGTAGCAGAAGCAGTGATATTAGTGGCGCGTGGTGGTAGCGGTCGATTCATGTAGAGACCACAGTTCAATTTCTATTTGGTGCAACACAGGCGCCATCTGGTGCCGGCGCGTAAAAGTAATATATAAATCATTTGTTTTCAACCATTGATTACAAATTACAAAAGTATACATGATCCACATCAAACAAACGAAAATAATCGTTTTTATTTTATTTTATTTAGTTAAATTTTTAATTAACAATAAAAAAATTAATATAGAATAGCCAGTCCAAGCAGACAAAATTGACCAGCAATTTGGATCTCAAGGAAAAACACAAATGTATCAATAATATTAAGTTCCGTTTCTGTGTGGGTGGTTGGTTCCAAATTGGCCGTAACGACACGGACAACATGAACAAAGTAAACAGAAACCAATTGAACAGCACAAAACGAGTGCCCAACAATGGTACTCAGAAAGTGTCCCGAAACCTTCAGGAAAGTCATGAAAGTCATCATCTTTAATTCTTTGTCAGTAAGTCATCGTCTTTATTTGTTTTGTTTAATTTTTACATGAAAAATCTTGCAATAAAAAATTATCCACTGAAAAACAGAATCACAAGTGCAATCAGACTTAAAAGTCCTGTAATTTGGATCACAATGAGAAACACCATCTTACCGACAAATAGTTGATTTGATTGTTGGATTTTTTCTAGATAAAATCCTATAACATCGACATGGAGAACATAATGAATAGTGTAAGCAGAAGCAGTTAAAGCAGAACCAACCGAAAAAAACAGAACAAACTGCACGAGTGTTCTCAACTGTTCAAGTCCGGGTTGATTATTATTACCAACAGAAATCATACGAACAATGCCAAGTACATAGAATGCAAACACAAGTCCAGTCAATATACAGAAAAACTTCATGTTGAGACCAAAAGTGGCACAAAGAGAACAGATCTCCCCAAAGTGTATTCACAAAACTGAGCTTAATAATAATCATTTATATTATTTAAATATAATTTAACAATGTTTCATTTTGACAATTAGACACATTGGATCTCTTTACTTGAGCACAGTTGGGATCGTTAGCAAGACAAAATAGTTCATTAGAGTCAGAGAGTAACAAAATATAATAAATTTTAATCACAAATTCTAGGAATTATTTAAAATTTAAATTTAAATTCAACCGTAGTTGACAACACACACACACACACACAAAATAGACTCATTTTGTTAGTTTCAAATGTAATGAATTTTTCCTTTTGGTTTTAAAGAAATTAAACAACAGACCTGAAAAGGCCAAAAGTTCTGAACGCCATCCGAAAAAATAATTCAGGGAAAAAATAATCAAAACTGTATCCAAACTGGCCACAGACGCTCCAAGACTGTCCAATGGATAGGTTTCCATCAATTGAAATTTGATTATTTTTACGATAAATCATACGAGCAATCCCAAATGTGCCTTTGCAAATGCCTTAAATATCATAGCAAACTTTATAATTTCAAGTTGAGCAAAGCAATACTAATAAAATAAAAATGAATTTTACAAGTTTTCCTCATGACAACCTTGTAAATATATCTATATATAATTCAATATTTCAATTTACCTAATTTACAAATAATCTACTTGAGGGGGGACCATTTTGAAACAACCTGAACATACATAAAGCAATAAATCATAATTCAACAATGACAAAATTTAATATTTCAATAATAAAATCTCGGAATTATACGAAAATTAAATTTATCTTATCTTTATTGTGTATTTGCAAAGTTTACAAGAAAAGTCACAAACCACAAACCACAAACCACAAAAAATTAAATTTAGTAATAAATCATAGATTAAAATCAATTTAAATTTAAAATGTAATGATTTCGTCCTTTTGCCTAGAGTAATTATTAAACAACAAACCGATACCAAAACATGAACAACTCCGCATAGTGGCCCGAAACCTTCAGAAAAGTCATGAAAGTCATCACACCAAACAGCCAATATGTGAAGCCATAGTGTCGCGGCGCGTCTACCTTGCAAATGTAGAGCGACAGTCGAAGTTTGGTTCTGAACACCATTCGAAACGGCGGAACAGCCGCCAATTGGTGCAACCGTTTTGCGCACTTGTGATACTTTTCGGACACCATCGAACCAATGACGTTCAACATCACCATTATGATGTACTGAGTGATCATATAGTTGGCGAGAATAAACGAACTCGAGGGCGAGAATTTGCCCAACATGATCGAGGCTTGCAAGTACGAGTTGATCAGAATGTTTAGCACAAGATCTGATAACATTGCCAGGGAGAAGTACTTGTCAGCCGTGACAAAGTCACACAACAGATCTGTGTGACAACGCATGAAACGATTCAAATCACAAACGCTCAAGAACCGCTTCCCAATAAACAGATTCATCTGATTAAACCGACGGAAAGTAATCAGAATGTTCGTATTTCCAATAACATAATTAGTAGTTCGAGTCACGGTTGTAAACAGCAACAACAAATAGATAAGATAAAGCGATAATAGCGCAATCAATATTTGAGCAATCCCAAACCAAGATCCGGAAAAATGATTCCAATTACCATAAATGTAGGTAAAAATTTTGATTGAATAAAAGAGGATTAAACGAACTTAAATAACAAAGATATTTAGTTAACAAAAAAGTGCTATTCATAAATAACGTTACTTTGCATAATAGAGGCCATTTTGAAGGATTTGATTTGATAATCGGTAAACTTTCGAATCGATTGAGCATTCTCTTGCTGTTCCGATGATTTAATAAACGGAAACAGTTGAGCATTCTGATCGGATTCGAGAACTTGGCGTACAATCAAAATTGGACTTGTAGAATTTAAAGTCCGAAGCTTGCGATCGACATAGAACAGATAGAGTCGACCGTACTGGAAGGTGATTATGAGCGTGTACACTAGAATGATAAAGACTGAGTCAAAGGACGCGTCGTGAAGCCAGGTTTGATCGCCACTGATCACACGAATGGTCGTGTTGAAGACGGACAGGCCAAAACGTTTAAACAGGATCAGAAGAACCGATTGAGCGAATCTAATCGATAGTAGAATGATGACAGAATAAATTTTAAATAAAATTTCGTGACGTTTTTGATGGTAATTTTCGCTGTTCTTAGAAGCTCTAAAATCAGCACTCAAAAACTGTACTTGATCAAAGTACTCAAGAATATTCTGTTTAATGTACCAGAATTTGAGAATACTAATGAATTTCAAGTAGGCCTGAAGGCACTTCAGTAGTTTGTAAAGTCGAGTTGGAAACATTTTTTCTAGCAGAAAGCTCAGCAGTGGCTTATGTCGTGTTGGTTTCAATTGCAATTGACAATTGTGAATTCGCGTTTGAGGCACACAATTGGCAAGCCCGATTGCCATTGAGTGAGTGACTATTCGCGTCAATAAAATGTCATTTGTCATTATATAAAATAGAATTTTCGTAAAATTGAATGAAACACTGCAATGCACAGCAGGATCATAAGATCGTTCTATATTTCAAGGGAACGAGTTGTGCCATCACGAAATTCGAAGCCGAAATAACAACTTTCGTGCAAAACAGAGCTAAATATGAACATTTATTAATTATTGACAAATAAGTCTTCTATCGCGTGATCTTGTGTGTGTGTCCCTGGAGTCGACCAAAAACAGCACTGAACTAGACGGCACAGACGAACCAGCACAACTATACTTCATAAACTCGATTGACGTCAACGATTTCATATTTTTTCTGGCCCGAGCACACGAAAACAAAAGTCCAATGACATATGACAATGGACTCATAGTGCAATCTAATTTAAATTTTGCTACATATATTAAAAGTATTAATTGTTTTTTTTAATATGACAGGACGATTTAATCATATTTCTAGAATTAATTAAAATCTATTTTAAAAATAATTTTCTAAACCATTCTGTACACACAGAGTAGGAAAAAGTTCCACGAAATATAAATTAACATTTAATGCATTAAGAAATTTAATTTGTCTTCGCTTAATTACAAATTTGTGGCATTAAAAGTTTGAGAATTTTGCACTGTGAGTTTATTATTTCTTTCTTATTTTTGTTATTGAAAAATGTTTTAATTGTGTTTTCTATTTTTAGTTTAAAAATAAAAGTACTAGCGCTCACTGTTATGGACAAAATTCATGAAATTTCTCCTTTTAATCCAATTATTTATTTAAAACATTATTTGTTATTTCACGATTGTTGGCCATAATAACTACTAATAGATCCCAAAAGTTCGAAGGCGATTTTTGGGATATTTGTTCAAATAATTCTGCAGCAGCACACTCAACTGGCACTGTGCAAGAAACAGACTGCGCATTGAGCACTTTACGGCAGATTCACCTTTCGCCCCCTCGAGCGCTGCCATCAATTTAGTCAAGTTAGTGGCCTTGTCTCGTAGCTCAATTTGCTCGGCCACTGGCTGCAGTCGAATGCGCATCTGCTGAATGACCATTTCGGTTCTCTGCAGTATCTCATTGCCAATCGCGATGAAATGTGACTTGTTGTCAGTGATTTTGCTTTCGACAAGCACGCAATCTTAGAGATAAAAAACAGAAAATTGTAGTTTTCAATGAATTAATCAAGTAAAAGATTATACTTCCCAGTCCCAAAATTAGAACAAAAACAGTCAAATAGATGTTCATTTTGATTTTTAAATGTTCAATTTATGATAGCTTCCAATTGGGTCAAACAGCTCCTATTTATATGTTCTCAAATCAAGTAAATTTCCAATTGAACCATTCTTTTTTTATTATGATTTAATCGTCCATTGATTGCATATGCCTTGAGTTGACGAGTTGAATAAACCACATAGTTCAAAATGAACATAAACAATATCTTGGAAGCAAGATATGACTGTGTATTTTAATAAGGTCAAAATCTTTACATACAAACTGCCGTATACTGATTAGATTACTTAACTTCGTTATTCGAAACATCAAAAATCGTATGCATCACAAGGTTTGAAAGTTCTCATTCAATTCACTGTTATTAATTGCACAACTGTCATGGATGCTTCAATTCAATAAAGTCTACAATTGATAATAAGTGTAATAACATAAATTTCTTATCGCAAACACAAACACAGTGTGACTCTGTGCTTTTGGCCCAAAAAATGCTTAAACGAATATTTTGTTTATTGTAATTAACAAACAAAGGTTCAAGCAGCAAACTAATAGCTTAACTAATCTCTTACTTATTAACATCCCAATTGGGGAATTCTTAAATTTTATCGTTAGGTTTCTTCATCTTCATGTTGGTCAGCATCAGCTGTCACTATCTTCTGTTTTTGATAGATTACCAGAAAAGTGGATACACCCAAAAAGTCATCCAAAATGATGCAAAAAGTTGCGCTTCTTGATTTCGGGATTGATGGCCTCAGTAATGTTTGCAATAAGCCAACCATATCCTAAGGGATTCAATAAGCGGAAGTAACATAAACATAAGTTTTTCTGCTTAGTTCACAAGAAAAGCAAACAAAACATATTTACTGATGGGACAACAAGGAAAGCTAACTACCTATCAATATATTCATGTGAAAAATTTCATTGAACAATTTGGAGATTTGCCACAATGTCATTTCTATCTATGGACTCATTCAGAGTTCAAAAGTAATTTTTATTTTGACCATTGTGTGACTCGCAAAATTTGAGAAAATTTAAAGTGAAAAATTGAGCTTCAAATGCAACCTCAAACGGTTCTGAATCCATTAAACTGACCCTAACCAAAAATGAAATTGTTTGCCCAATGCATTCTATTCTTCATTGCTGGATTCGAAACCAAAGCCAGCACAATCATCAACTGTTTGTACCGTTTAGCGGTGGATCCACATTTTCTCTATCTTTAACTTTGCATTGTTGACAAACGCACCAACACCACAATTTTAAGATAAGTGGGAGGTATTAACTCCTTTCTATACCACAGATATCACTACTTTGTGTACAGTCGTTTGCTTTGGCGTTATTTACAATACAAATATTCATCAAGCAAATATGATGAGATAGCCAAACAAAAGTACAGCTCACTCATGACTCTTTCACTGAGCGAAAAAACGACCCATCCTGTTGGGTGGTGAACTGTTGACCCATACTGATCGGTCAGCGGTCACCCAAACGCATGGGTGATTGTCACCCATCCTGATGGGTGCCTTTTACCCATACTGTTGGGTGGTTGGAAATTTACCGGGGTTTCTAGGAAAAGTTTCTAGGAATTTACAGGCTTAGGGAATTTTTGTTTTATTTGTAAAAATAAGTAAAATAAAGTTCAAGTACAATTAAACAAAAAGAATAAGTAAAAATAAGTAAAATACAAACAAAAGTATGTAAAAACATTGAGAATAATTTGACACAAATTGATGCACTGAAGAGCAGATGGAGGCAAGGGATGGCAGAAGTGAAGCCAAAAAAAAGTTTGTTGACGTGTGTGCTCCGCGCCCTGCAAAATCACGATTTTCCTTGAAGAACAAGGAAACTCAAATAACTTCGTTGTCACGAAGTTATTTGTCCCTTCGGGAACGTTTCCTTGTAAAACGCCCTTTGGGCGTGGATAAATGGTGACAATGCTGTCCAATAATTTTTAATTCAATTAACAAACAAACGTAAATATTAAAAAATACATTAACTTCTTCAATCCGACACGGCAGATCATTAATGATTTGGTTGGTTTGCATTTTTAATTTAACTCAATCTCATGTCCTATAAGAATTCTGTAAAGTATTTCGGCTGGGTAATATCGAAATATACTCGAAAAAGCTTGAACAAAAAAGTGCTATTCAAATGTATTGAGTTTGACTCCTGTTTGTTGATGGTTGTGGAGCTTGTGGTCCTTGTTACGTGCTTTGTCTCATTGCAAAAACTGAATTGTAGCCAAAAAGTGCCTTTTGCACTGTTCCAGATTCTGAGATGGAAGATTTCTTCAAGGTACTTCGAATGCCCTGTACACATTTACAACTATATGCTTCTTTTCAGTTACGAATACCAATGTTGTTGTTGATGATTAAGATGATATGAATGATGATATGATTCAACATTTATTTTTTCAAAAAACTACTTTTGATCAATCTGAGGTGTGTTAAATAGCGGAAAAATTCTTATAGGCAAAACAATTTGTTTATCCTTTTTCGGAAGCTGACAAAAAGCTTGTGAGGCGACATAAGATCTTTTCTTTCAAGTAGAAAATGGACGAAGTTGAAGTAGGGCTTGTGGTGGATTTGTTGAGAATTGCAGTTGATATTCGATGAAGTATCACATGAACTTACTTAGGACGAATAAAAATATTGTAAGTGTTCTCGGTAGATTAGTCAAATAATCCTTTCGGAATAACTAAAAAACGAAGCAGTTCCTTGTTAGTTTACCCATTTGACGGGGAAACAAATCCGTGACGACAGTTTGGCTTTGGCCACTCGGTACTTTCATAGAATGTCCAAACTTATTGCTGCTCCACATAATTGTGCCTGGAGATGACCCGAGATAAAAGTCACCAACTCTGTTTGCAAAAATCAGAATTGTAACCTTGCTTCCTTGTTTAGCCTCAAGTTCTAAGTTCACCCGTGAGAGGTGTTGGAATAAGACGAGCAACTCAATTCCGAATTGACAATTCGGACAATATCCACCAGTGCAGGATTGCTGAACGATTTCTGAGCATCTGCATTGTGTTTGTCAACGATGTGTACAATTATGTTTAAAGCTGTCACGGTTTGTCTATCTGTGAATACAAAGAAGATATGAGAAAATATAGAAGCCAATAGTAGAGAAATTGAATTACACATTTTAAACGATTCCGAATAGATGTAATAGTTAGGATGTAAACCTGCACTTTCGCATTAATAAGAAATAATAGAAATCCCTAGAAAAAACATTGAGGTTAAACATATCAATTCCGGATTTAGTAAAAGATACCTCAACCAAGTGGAATAATTCATTTTGAAAATTGACGATGGTGATGACTGACGAAACTATCCAGGCTCATGAAGTAACACGCTAATGGCTGATTCGGGGGCAAACAAAAAACAAAAAACGGTGAATATCACATTACAAAAGCAATATACAAATAGAGTGATCCTGCTTGATGAACGATGCGTCAATTCAGTTGAGTAGTTGGATAAGTTGCGTAAATCTGTAGTCCAAATTTCGGAGTTTCCAACAATAAAGTCATGTACATCAAAACAAACCAACATTTGACATTAGAAAGCACACTGAGTCACGTTCGCTCGGCATGCAGTGCAGAGTAATATCAAAACGCAGATGATTTTGAATAACACCTGGTCACCTGAGCAAATGTGTTACACTCTTGTGACCAATAACAATGACAACAATGTGAAACAAACATACCAAACACACCAATAACATTGCTAAGTAGAAAAGCGTTCTTCGAGAAGGTGAATAGATTTGGGTGAGTTTGCTAGAATTTGATAAATTAAACTCGTTCGTGGTGATTTGGTTGATACATGCATGATAAAAGCAAAGCTAGGGAAAAACGAAAATCAAAACACTTCTCAATAATTCGTGCACGAGGTACTCAGTACAACGTACTGCCACATCGACAACAGCTGACACATGTAAACAATGCATGCATGCATGAATGTGATAAATGACACTGGCGTACTCAGAAGATTTTTATGGTGCCTCTGCCTTCCACTGTGTAAATGTAATAAGACACACATCAACGAGGAGGGCCTTCTGCCTTCCACTGCACTAACATCCGATCAATATGTTTCTTCCCACTTTTGCCTTCCACTGTGCTACGGCGCGCTGAATAGGCCACATCCATCTTTTACCTTCTACTGTATTACTGGGCGTTCGATGACGCAATGCATAACTATGCTTGTGATATTAGTATATCCTTGAAGAATATGGAATATGTTGGATTTACCCTAAAGTGTTGTTTTCACTTGATCTTTTTTTAGAATGGCACTTTATTGACCTCAAATTTAAAATTATGCGAAATAAGAGAATTAAGTGTAATAGAGTATAATTTAAAGGTGGCTTGACAATTGTAACTTGAACAATACTTTTTTTTGTAATAAGCTAACTAATTTTTTTCTTATTTTTGATTATCAAATATGATCATTAGGATACATTAAGATAGACTTTAGTAGAAATTACAAAATTACAAATTATTAGACAAGCTTCTGTCTGAAGACTAGTACTGTCGTGGATATTTATATGTCAACATGAAATACGTTATTGCGGTTGATATTATCTAAAAAAATCAAATTAAATTAATTATAAATTGTTATCAATCAAATTGGTTATACCAAATCGAATGTACGAGAAGTGATTCGATAATTGCCGAGAAATCTAAATGCATAAACATGCAAGAAGCGCTTATTTTGCAATGACTCTGCCTACAGACAAAAAATATCAATATTATTATTAAAATATATTCAAAGAACATACTTTCAATTGACACGATGTCAATCGCTTCAAAGCAGGCTCATAATTGAGATAAAATTTCCAATTTTGATGAGTAATTGAATTGTTATTCTGTACAATCACAGCACAACGACCAGTGAGCAGTAGTATTGCCACAACGGTGTTAAACACGGTGGGATACAGTAGAATCTGCTGCAAGGCAGTGCTGTTCATGAAGTAGCAAACATATAACATATAAGTTAAGTTTGCCAAACCAGTGAATATCAACACACTCAACAGTGCACTCCAATAGCGACTGTACTCGCGAATCTCAGTACAGACGAGTGAAACAGCCCTATTCAAGCGCAAATATTGTGACCAAATTTTATGGAAACATTTCCTCTTCGGTTTTCGTGTTTGCTTGTTGACCAACAAATTCAATTTATGCTGCTTGCCAATGAGTTGTCGCTGTTGCGCTTCAATACAGTGCACCAGCAGAGCAGCGTACAACAGTGCCACCATCATAGGGGTCATACTTTAATCACGTGATCAAGGGTTGGGGGGAGGGGGTTTGACAAATGATCACACATTTATCACGAAAAATGAGGGGGGGTCTGATCAAATTCAGATGATATTTTAAAAAGACAAATGTATTATTTTCAATTGATTCAATGTGCCAACCACAGCTTTCAAGAGTGTATGTAACATTTGTGTAAATAATACACAAACAGTTGAGTAGGTCAGTTTGGTAGGCTTAGCCAGTTGGGCTTAATTAAAAGTGTATGCCTAGGGGGGGGTCTGGCCATTGGTCACGACTTGATCACATGGGGGGAGGGGGAGTCCAAAAAGTCGATTTTCTTGATCACGTGATTAAAGTATGGCCCCATACCAAACACCAAATAGAACAAATAAATTGGATAAATCACAAACCAAAAGATATAATGAGTCACATTTGTCAGTGTTGCGGTCCCATTAAGCACAACCATCACGTAGGAATAGATTAAAATTAAAAAATAAAATAGACTAAAAATGAAATAAATAAAATATTTTGCAGTCTTGTGAAATTTTTTAATTTCTAATGAATACAAAAATTTAATTTTTAGATTTAAAAAACAATATAAAATCAGACCTTTCTTTGTGGTGGAATGAATTTTGAGTTTCTCATTTGTGAAAGCGATGCAATATTTCTGCTGAACAACCGGTTTGATCGTCAATTGGAGCAGAATAGCCGCCATTGCACCTGCACCAAACAGGCCAATGCATATATCCATCATCATCCAGGAGCTTTTGAAAAACATTTGATGGAGAAAAGCAAATCTACTCGCTCGATAATGTTTTAGGTTGAAAATTTGGACAAGATCAAACTTGTCCTCCAATCCAAAGGCGCCAAACAAATGACCAAACACAAAGAAGCTCAGTAGAAAAAGCATTCGTTTGTTGAATTTGCATTTTGTGTCTGGACTGAAATTGAAAGGATCCAACAAATCACACAGAAAATATTTGTGTAGACCATACAGATAAATCAATGCCTTTTCAATTGAACAATAAATGTAATTTATGAAAATAATAATTGGGTTTAAAAACATTTTTTTAAAGTTTAATATTTTTTTAAATTCAAATTCGCAATTTTAAATTGTGAACTTTTTATTTTAATTTATTATTTAAATATAATTATTAATAAAAACGATAATTAGAGGTCTCTTAATTGCGTTTTCAGGAAAATAAAGTTCATCTAAGAAAGTGAAATATTGCTTTATTTCTGGAATTCGTAATTAGAAATGTGAAATGTCAAAAGTTCAGTTTTATTGTTCATTTAAAATCTTGACTGTAAATTAAAGCTGTGCAAGAGTGTTTGGGGTGTATTTTATAGTCTAAAATTCAAGAGTCAAAATTTTAAAAAGATCTTTACATCACAGTCAGTTTCAAAGAACAAATTTGCACTCAAACCAGAAATAAAAAAAGTATTTTTCATTCATTTCGATTGAGTTTGCAGTTATCGTTATTGGTAAGTTATTTAATGAATACATTTAAAATTTATTAAAACATTTTTCGAACAAAAAACGAATGCATTAGAAATTTTAATTTGTCGTTGGTTAATTACAAATTTATTCATTTGCATATTTAAAGTTTCTAAGAATTTTGAATTTTGCGTTTTTTGTGTGTTTCAGATTGGTATTTGGAAATGTTTTTTTGTTTTCTATTTTTAGTTTGAGTGCAAAGTTTTGCCAAGTGCAAGTGGTCAATTTATTTTGTTTCTTAATCAGACATATTACTTGAACTACTAGCTAACTTTTTGATATCCATTTTCTTTTATAAATCATCATAAAGAGAGAATGGTCATATAGCGAAAGAGCTTAACTGCCAATTGATCAATTTAGGCACGACAAACATCATTTCAAAAGCATGTTCGAATTTATTCCAACGCCATCGAGCAATTTGAAGCAATTCTTCTTCTTGTTTGCTTCAAATTTTGGGCACAACCTAAAACTCATAAAGCAACGAATTCATAAAGTTTGTGATTAGTCAATTTTTCCATATACAGTCAACTCTTTGTAATTTAAAATTTTTGGGAGTACAATCTCAATATATTTTATGAGTTTTTATTAGAACGACTCTGTCAACGACAATTTTGCTGCCTTCCAGCTGTAGTGTGTAAAAGCGCCCACATAATTTCGCGACGATTTTGCGTTGCAGAGCCAACAGTAGCAAAAATCGCTAATACAGGGAAAGTTAAAAATGGGCGCTGTGCCCCTTAAAAAGCCCATCATGCTCTATTCACAAATACGTTACGTATTCTGAATACTTTGGTACAAAATCTCCGCTGTAAAGTGCAAAAGCGCCACTGCAACAATGAACTACTGCTGATGCTGTTGTTGTCACTTTTGAGTCAGTGTTTTGTGTTGATGTTTGGGATTGTGTGTTGATTTGCTCATTTGTCCTCGCAAAATACCAGAACCGGGCCCAAATTGGTTTCATTCGTGATCTTAACTTCCATCTCTATTATTGTGCTATGCGTGTGTGCTATTGTTGTGACAAAGTTGGCTCACATATCACGGTGCTGGGAGAAACGAGTTTGTTTTGGTGTCTTCTTTGGTTTGTTATTTGGTTTTCGTAGATCAACAAAAATATTGTAAATTAGCATCTTCAAAATGAGTGATAAAGATCACTTGAGTGGTTTTTACGAATTATTATTCTCAGCTAACCCTAAATGTTTCTTTATGTTTGCAAACGTACCCATTTGTCCTCTGAACCACTGAAATTGGACCCTGGATGGCTTCTTTCGTGAGCTGAATTTCCTTCTCTACCTTTTCTCTTTTGTGGGTATTTGTTGTGACAAAGTGGCTCACAGATGACAGTGCTGGTAGAAACGAGTTTATTTTGGTGTCCTTTATTTAGTCTGTTATTTAGTTTTTGTTAATCAATGTGAGTATTGTGAATTAACAGCATCAACCTGAGCGAAAATGATCATCAAACAAGAATCTTTTTAAAGATATTTTCTTTATTCTTCACTATACCAAACACGTCATCTGTGAACAGGCTACAAAACATGCTCAAGTTTGAAAACAAAACATTGAGCTGGCAGAGGCAGTGATTTCGTTTTGCATGGTTTTCTTCACTTTATTGAGAATCTCAATTAGAGATCTTATTTCGACCCTATTGTCTGGTACCGGCATAAAAGCACATTGTTTTAAGCAAAGCGACTCTCAAGAAGTACATAATCGTGATGTGACTATTGTTTGTAGACTCGCTTTCTTCTCTACTCCATACTCAAAGTATATTCTTAGAATAGACTGTAAACAAAGTAACTGATTTGTATTTATTTTGATACTTTTTTATGTGAAAATGAATTGAGAAAGATTATTGAGACATTAGGAATTACATCTTTTTCGGTAGATTAGTCGCACCCTAAACATATTTTTTTTCTTTCTGCGACATATATATTGGTGCTACTTATACAAAATATTTTTTGTTGTGAGAAGTACCTCAAGATAAGTACCCAAAGTGTGTAGTTTAATGCATTACATATCGTTATTAGAACACCTTCGAAACTAATTTTCTTTTAGTGCCACTTATCTATAGGTGTAACTTATGAAATTAACATTGAAATTTGAAAAATTTGCTCACTGCGGCTTATCAAAAACTTATTTAACACAATCATTATAGTAAAAATGGTAAAACCTGTTGTCTAAAAATCATAGATTTTACTATTACTGAGTTTTTAATTAGCGCTTTAAAAATGATTAAAACTTGAATGCGCTCTGAAAGGAATAAAACTTGAATTAAACCTTTGTTTGGTTGATCTTTGATTAAAAACTCAGAGAGCCAGCAATTTGAGGCAGTAAGTGGGACTATATGAATGCAGTTTCGAATTAATCACATTAACTGAAAAAAATATTTAAACCGGGAATATATTAATAATTTTCAAAATACCGCCCTGACAAATAAACAGAATTATCTCAGGGAAGAGTTAAATCATCAGTGCTCAGATGGCTTGTTACGGTTTGATAACTTGCTTTGAATCGGAATAAACGTGAGATTCATTGGTAGTACCAATGGTAGTGATACAAAGTTAAGTTAGGATTAATTTGTTATTGCAGGAATTTTACGTACCAAGTGAATAATGAATAACAAATATGATACGTTTATTTAGAGATTTTGATAGTTACAGAATAATACTGAAAGAAATTGTCTAAATAATACGTATTCAATCGTGTTTTTTAATTTCTAATTCAAACTTCATTTTCAACTAGGACAAAAACAAGGAACAACCCAAGAACCAAATCAATCGCACGAACCTAGAAGCAAAAAAGTTATCTTTGACCCAAGAAAGCTATCACCAAGATCAATATAGCCATGGAATTAGTGATTGCAATTTACCGCTTTCGGATTTACCGAATCGATTCGGTGAATTTACCGCAAGTCGGTAAAACCGCGGTAAATTACCGTTCCCAGCATTAACAATATAAAAATTGGTAAATTTTTAATAGCACCCACAATTCTCATCAAAATTTGTTTGTGAGATTATTTTTTGACCAACAAAAAACTATTCCAATTTAATAATTGTAATTAAAAATTGATAATTAATCAAATACTTGCAAGTTATGTTCAACTTTTGACAATTTTTTCTTAATTTGTGCCGATTATTTTTTTTGGCAACCTGATAGTGTTTGGGTATAATTATTTTGTTGCTTAATTTTGTTTTTAATATTAAAAAACAATATTTGTTTTTTTTCAAGTTTAACTAAAAATATTTAAATTAAAATTATTTTTAAAAATATTAAAAAATAAATATTATTTAATATTTATTAAAATTGTTTAAAAAAATATTTAAAAAATAAAAATAAATAAAAATAAAATTATTAAATTAAAATAAATTAATTATTATTTAATTAAATTATTTTTTAAAAATATTAAAAAATAAATTATTAAAAAATAAATATTATTTAATATTTATTAAAATTGTTTAAAAAATATTTAAAAAATAAAAATAAATCAAAATAAAATTATTAAAATAAAATAAAATATTTATTATTTAATTAAATTATTTTTAAAAAATAAAAAAAAATATTTTAAAATTATTTTAAAAATAAAAATAATAAAAAAATAAAAAAATTATTAAAAAGTAAAAATTAAATTATTAAAAAAATAATATTAATTGTCATTTATTAAAATAATAATTATTATTTATTAACATTATTACTGTTATTTAATTAAATTATTATTATTATTTATTTTAATTATAATTATAATTTTGATTTGAATACTAAATATAGAAATTACTTGATTAGAATGTATTAAAAATTGATTAATTAAAATCACTTTTAGTGTTTTATGATAAAAATAATCTTAATTTTTTCAATAAATTTAATTTAGACCGAAAAAGATTGTCAAATTTGATTGAAAATCAATAGTGATAGGCAGTTTTCCATAAGCATAAAGAAGTTTCAATTAATTTCAATACAAAATGTTTGTGAAACGGTAATTGCCGCGGTAATTCGGTAAATGTTTCGGTAAAAACCGAATCGCGGTAAGGAAAATTCGCGGTAAAAACCTTACCGTTGCAATCACTACATGGAATTGAATAGCGTCCAAACAGGAGAACAAACTAACAACTGTGGTCGAATTGCTGGCTCTCTGAGTTTTTAATCAAAGATCAACCAAACAAAGGTTTAATTCAAGTTTTATTCTTTTCAGAGCGCATTCAAGTTTTAATCATTTTAAAGCGCTAATTAAAAACTCAGTAATAGTAAAATCTATGATTTTAGAAAACAGGTTCTAAGTTATAAATTACTAAGAGATGAAATTTGGGTTAAAATGTAAATAATTTGGTTTAATTGCAATAATTAACTTAACGATTTCACAATTTGAAGTTCAAATATCATAAATAAGTAGACTGTAGTAAAATAATTCAATTATGACGACTAAATCATAAAAAAAGTATGATCGTATTTCCAGAGATTGTCGCTTCTCATTCTCACTCTGGATCACTTTACCTAACAAAATTTCCCAAGTACAAAAACTTACCTTGGTCCCCCATTATAAAATTATTATAAATAAGCTCTAAATGTTGTTCTAAATTATAAATTATAGAGGATTTTCTAAGTTACAGAGAGTTTTTGTACTAAATTATACCAATTTTTGATCAAACCTATTCCAAGTTATAAATTATAAGAGGTTTCAAAGTTAGCGAGTTATAAATTTCAGAGAGTTGACTGTATGTCGAATATATTTCTTGAACACACGACCACGAGTGCACCGTAGAGTGCAAAAGCACATCAGGACACTTTTTCTCCTCTATGGCATACGGCAATATGCATGCGCAAAATTGCGCCAATTACATGTGCTACAGTAAGGTAGTTGAGTCTTGGGGAGATAGCAGTTAGCTAACAACAGAGGCAGTTACAGTTGACTTTCCACTACCTCAAAAGTACATTGATGCAATAATAATCTACAGAACTACGAAGTGGGCCTAATGTTTGAGCTAAACAGAGCAAACAGTGCCGTATTCAGTGATGAGCTCAATCTGCAAGTGTGTGGCCATGCCACCAGTTTGGTTGAGGCAATCAATCTGCAAACATTCTACATCAAACTGGTCATTACATTGTGCAAGCAATTTTCTCCTTTCAAATGTTTCAATTTGAATGACCAGATACAGCTGCTGAAGAGTACCTTCTTCGGTATCCTCGCAACTAGGGTTGTGTTCCACTACAATTGTGAGCGAAATCGGCTTATTTTTATTGGGGTAGGAAGTTATAAATAGACATTTGATTAATTCTAATCGCTAATTGGGTTCAATTTAGAACGAGTCCTGCGATAGAGCAATTTACGTTTGTAGTAAACTGGCGAATGAGTCCAAGTATGCCAACACATATGATCTGTTCCATGAGGGATTTGCCGCGTACAACCAAGCAATGGAAAATGATGCTCAAATCAGAAATTTGGTTTGTTTACTTTTGTATGTTTGAGTTTGACAATTATTTTGCACTCTTTTTCCCCTCATTTTGCTTTAGTTAATGTTGATAATATTGTTCAGGGCTCATCAAAGTGTCGCCTACTCGGAAAATATTCGGTAAATATTTGAAACCAATAATGTATCAAATGATAAATATTCTTTTTATGTAACACAGATATCATTACTTTGTATACAATCGTTTGCTTTGGCGTTATTTACAATGCAAATATGCATCGAATCAATATGAATATGGCGCTGATGAGACAGCCGAACAAAAGTACTGCTCACTCATGACGCATTTGACACAAATTGATGCGTTGAAGAGCAGATTGCAACTAGTGATGGCAGAAGTGGAGCCTAAAAGTCTGCTGACGGATGTGCTCATTGAAATGTATAGTTTGATATGACTGGATATCTTAGGGGATATTGATTCATATTTGTGAAAGTAGAATTTTAATAAAAATGCTACAATTCAAAAAGAGTGAGTTACAAAAGTGACGCAATTTTGTTCAAAATCAAATTGAATTACACGGGATTTTGCTTTTTCGCCCAAGTTTCATCCGACGCATAGAGAAATGACTTGAGCTCGAACATACTCCGTTGCACGTGCGGAACTATCAACAGTTTGTCGTCAATTGCAAGGCAACCATCCGCGCGAGTGCCACCGTCCTTCATGAGAATCAGCATGCCAACAGGAACGTCCAATTCTGGACAAATGTCGTAGCACTTGTAATTGAGTACGAAATTGTACACGTCGGCCAGTGGTGCTGATCCAGAAGAGGAGGACTTGATTACAGAAGAAACGTTGAGCTTGTAGTTAGCAATTCCGAGCTTTTCAAATGTTGCCTCTATAATGTCCGAATAGTCGAGAATTTTTTTGCCATACTGCTCATCAATCCACTCTCGACAAACGGGACAGGTAGTTGGACGGAGCGTGCATGAATCCGCCTTTTTGAAGGGCGAACCATAGTAATCGGTCAACGAATTGGGACCCTTTTCGAAGGCCATCCTGTGTACCAGTGATCGTAGAAAGGGTCTCATGTAATTTGGCTTTCTATTACTAGTGTCTAGTACTCGATTGGGCAGTACTCGACTGAAAGTTTGCCTTTGAGGTCGAGGCGTTACGGCACACGGTCCCTCAACGAGCAGCACATTCTCGTCCAGTGTGATCATTTTGTGTTCAAATCGAAATACATCCACCACCAAGCAGAACTTTTCATTCGGTTGCCATTTGTATTGCTGCAGACAGTCAGGATCGAGTGCCACTCGCAGTTCGGTGCCATTGAGCTGTCCGAGCACATCGTAATGCACCTTGTGGATGTGCATTCTACCAAAACATTTGTCCTCTCTAAAGGTAACATCCGCGACTGAAAAAGAAAGAGAAATTTTTGTTAATCCAAATGTTTGACCCAAATTAACGTACTAAATTCGGCCGTTCCGATAAAGGGACTCTGGTAATCGACCGCATCCCTGTAGTGGAAGCAAGTTTTAGGCTGTACTGGGCATGATGATGATTCCGTGCTTGAATAAGCAGAATTAACGAGGACAAGACAGCCCAAAAGGACAATATATGACTTCATCGTTGGACGCTCTTCAACTGGTGAATCTAACCAACTAAATGGCACCAATCACAAATGATCGAAAATATAACCACGAAATTGTGCTGACACACTGTGACTGACTGTAGTGTTTAGTCTAATCTTGGACGCACAAAAATCCGGATCAATCACGAGTTGATGAACACAAGTTTGAATTCATATGACGCACATGAAACAATTTTTCTTTTGCTTTTTTGGTTAATGGGAGAGAAAGAGTGCTATTTAGGGTTATATAATAATGCAAAGTTAGCATATTTTTGTTTGCTGTTTTGTGCTGTGTTGATAAAAATTGTCACTCTGTTGCTGTGTGCATTCAAATGTGCTTATACAATGTTACAAATTACAAACAACATATACATTGAATCGTCAATGCCAAAGTTTTGTCACCAAACAAATTGAAAGATCATCTCAAGGCACCAAAAACAAAATCAAAGAATACTATTTGTACATTTAGATTGACATTTTAGAACAATGTTGCTGTGTTCGAATGGTAAACAATATTATACATTATAAATTCAACTATATCAAATATGCAATTTGGGGTTGATTCTTATTAATTTCATCATTTCTTCAGATTTTAACAGATTAAAAATTATCTATATTTTGTTTATGATGAAAAAATTATTTACCGTAAATTAGTGTAGATAAGTCGCACTTTTTTTACTTGGATTTTTGGCTTTTGCGACTTATCTTCAGGTGCGACTTATATATAGACTTTTATTTTGACATGGGAATCCCAAATTGTTGCAAAAAGTCATTGTTAAAACGAATATTTCGCTATGTTTTCTCAAATTTTAGTTCACAATTGCTTTGGAGCGACTAATACATGGGTGCGACCTATCTATTGGATGGAAAATCCAAAAAATTGACCAAAATGCGACTTATCTTCTTGTGCGACTTATCTACACTAATTTACGGTAATTATCAAACTTAATCAATTGGACTGCTAAAATTTAAGCATATTAATCGTATAGATAAACCATTGAATATAATGTTTTTTTTAAATTCTGTTTAATTTCGTAATTAAACGGACAGTTATTGTACTACATTGCACAATCTCCAATATCTTCATATTTCGCTGATATGCCTGATTTTGTGATTGCACATAAAAAATTTATAATATTTTTTTCTAAAATAACACATCCAGATTATATTAGTCATTCCCAATATTAACGGAGAGGCCAGAGTAGTAATTTTGAAACAGCAGAGATGTCGTTACTAGCGATCATATAAAAAATCGACTTCACAAGTCTTATCTATGTGTCATTCGTATTCATTTGTGTGCTATTCGTTATCACAGAAAAGTTGATTTATCTGTTTGGCAAGTAACGACATCTCTGCTGTTTCAAAATTACTACTCTGGCCTCTCTGTTAATATTGGGAATGACTAATATCTTACCTAAGTGGATTTTTCCTTTTTCTGTGTAAAAATCAAAGAAACTAACTAAAATGATTTTTCCCAAAGAAATATTTTCTTTCCAAAAAACATGACAAATCCACAGAAAATTATTCCAAACTGAAAGTACAAATAAGTTAGTTGGACAAATTAGTAAAATAGCTTTCGAAACCAACCTCAAGTAATCCTCTTTGTGAAATGTCTCCGAGCTGACCAGCCGTAAGTGCCAACTTGCGTTTTGTTCGATGCAGTAATTCATAATAAGTCATCAACTTCCACTTTTCCCTCCAAACTACTCCACTTGTGCCAGTTGACTTTAATCTTAGAACAAACCTATGAACATATCTTGCGGAACTATTAATGTGACCATTGATCTTCAACTGAATGAGAGTTCCAACAAGTGAACCGAAAATTTGGACAATCAAAATCTGCACCAACACAACCGTTAGACCAAAATTGAGTTTATGGAAGAGTAGAATCATGATAGCATAAGTGTCGAAACAAACATTTGTAAACAGTAGGGCTAACATCCCCTTGGATACTAATTTTTGATTGAATATTAGTATGAATCGAGTTAGACGGGTGTGCTCTACACGATAGTCGTATAGTTGTTTCAATATTTTTGGCTGATTTGACTTTGAATTGAGCAATCTTCTCAAATTGCGTTCAATCGAACGAAAGTAATAGCAAATGACGTAGGACACTTCGGTAACCAGAAATACACCTAAAGTTCCGTTGAAAAATAGACACAGGCCACATTTGAGTAGAAGAGCCATATCGAAAAGTTGAAAGAGCCCAATTGGTAAATTAGGGGAATTTACACAAAGTATAACAAATTGCCATGGAAAGACGATGAAACCTAAAAATACAAAAATTATAAAAAATCATAAAAATCATAAAAATCATAAAAATTTAAAAACTAACTCACATGTAAAAAATCTTAAAGCTTTGTACACCCACTCAAACAAACCCAAAATGGATATAATTTTGCAGCGATTGACTTGTTTCAATTGAGGAAAACAAATCAAGTCCTCAGAGAATTTAATATTCTGCTCGTTTTTTGAAATATTGTAAATCTGCTTTAAAATTATTTTTACATTTTTAAATTTATCCCGAAATAATTGAGTGATCTTAAATTGCAACACAAATTCAGGATTACACGCTTGAAAATGGTGAAAATTTCTAACAATTAAATCGTACAAATGTGACCAAATGTATTGATCTGGATCGTAGTGAAGCAGATAGTGCATTGCACAGACAAACAGGGGAAAGCCCGTGCCAAACAGAAAAAGATAGCTAATCTGACTTGAGTGCAGCCGATCGAGTGAAATGGTCGACTGAAAAAGGTCATACTCTTGAAGGTAGTCATTTTTGTTGAGAATTAAAAAGGCAGAAATAGCGAAACGGACACAAATTGTCAATTGAATCAAATAAAATAACCAATAACGTCTTCGAGCAAGACGAATTTCATCTTCCGACTTGATTTTACTCAAATTATCCACAACATCAACATAAATAGTTCCAAACAGATGAAAAGTGTTTAAATATTTCAAAAATTGAATCACTCTACTCAAAAAATAATCCATTTTTATCGAGGAAACTTTTTGTGACAACGAATTTTGTCTTGAGATGAATATAAATTTTATTTGCCCAAATTAATGAGTGCATAAGTTCTCAAAGACGTCAACAATATGTCTAATTTGTAATTACCCAAATTATTTATTCATGCACGCACGACTAAAACTTAATTTAGTTATTATTCTAATATAAAATTTAAATTTAATATTCAAATAAAGACAAAATATATAACTAATAAATTATTTAGTATTTGCGTAGGAGGTTTTAGTTTTGCAATTTTTCGAAAACAACAATTTGACATTTCAGAAAGTTTTAAAATTTGAATTTGGCAAAACTTTTGTTTGCACATTTTAACTTTTGGCTACATGTACATTTAGCAGCAAACGCAAATTAATGTTTAATAAATTGCAACATGATGTACAAATTATAATCTAATCAAGCCAGTCTGTAATGCATCTGACCGTTGCAATGGCTGAATGATAGAGTAAAGTGTAATTCTGACAGGCAAAGTTTGTAATGATTATGTCGTAAAAGCAAGGTCATTTGATGATAACATAAAAGCTTAGCATACAGTAGAAGGTACTTTCCTATTTTCATATATAAACATTTGGATGGTTGGATTTGATTTTAACATTTGAGTTTTTGATTTGGTAAATACGCGAAAACCTTCAAGAAAATGGTTGAACTATCTTGGCAATCGATTTTGACTGTAATGGCAGTTTTGCTTTCTGCTTATTTGTAAGATATATTTTCTTATTAATATAAGATTGTTTTTTAACTGTTTTTTCTTTAGTTACTTCAAGCACAAATACAACTATTTTGCATCCCGTGGCATCAAAACTCCACCGATCATTTGGCCTCTGGGCAATGTGCACCAGCAAGTGTTCTACAATGTGCACAGCTACATGCTCGAACAGGGCCAAAAGTTGGGCAAACTGTGGGGTCTGTACGTTTTCACTACGCCCTCAATTGTGATCAGCGATCCAGAGCTGGTGAAGCAGGTGCTCATCAAGGACTTTCACCATTTTGTGAATCGAGTCGATTTTAATGCAATTCATGAGATGTGGGATAAGAATCTGTTCTCGTCAAAAGATGACGCATGGAAGCGCATTCGAACAATCGCTAGTCCATCCTTCACGTCGGGTAAATTGCGCGGAATGAGCTCGATTATGCGGACCAACATTGCAAAGCTCGAACGTTACTTTGAGCGAGTGACGACAAACGAAAATGCGATTGACACCAAAAAAGTATTTGCCGGTTTCACCATTGATGTGATCGCATCGGCAGCATTTGCCACCGAAACGGACGCAAACGCTGACGACAACACAACCCATCCGCTGGTATCGAATGGACGACGACTCTTTGACATACAACCAATGCGTGTATTGGCCACGGTTCTGCCAAAATGGTTTAGACAAGCAATTGGATTTGAAACCTTTTTCGAGCCTTCAGCATTCAACTACTTCATCGATTTAACTCGTCATATAGTGGCAGAGAGGAGGTCTGCAATGAAAATACCGCAAAATTCGTACAAAAATCAACGAAATGATATTGTTCAAATGTTGATCGATGCATGTGTGGACGAGAAAGATTTGGTGAATATGAATTATGAGAAGATGACCGCAGATGAGATGGGGCAAGGTATGAGGAGTTGCTTTGCTAATTAGTCGAATAATGTTGATTTATCCTAAAAATAGACAAAAACGAGAAAACATCCGAAAGATCTGTCTCTACCAAACAGAAACTAACCGACACTGAGATCATAGCCAACTGTGTCTTCTTCTTCATTGCGGGTTACGAGTCTACAGGTGCAACATTTACTCATACGATCTATGAGTTGGCAATGAATCAGGACGTCCAAGATCGACTCAGTCAGGATCTTCACGAATCACTTGATCAATTAGACGAGGATTCAGAAGAATATTTCGACAAAGTCATGAACGGAATCCCGTACTTGGAGGCAGTAGTCAAGGAAACTCTCAGACGTTATCCACCCGTTTCCGCCCTAAGCCGAACCTGCAATTCAGAATCCTACAAACTCAACGATCAAATCACCCTACACAAGGACCAACTTGTACAAATATCCGTGCCTAGCATGCACCTCAACCCAGAATACTATCCCGAGCCTGAGCGCTACAATCCGGATCGATTTATGCCCGAAAACAAGCACCTCCTCGTTCCGTATACATTTCTGCCCTTTTCAGTTGGTCCCCGCAATTGCATTGCAATGCGATTCGCCTATCAGGAGATTAAACTGTGCCTGGCTGCAATTGTGAGAAAATATCACTTCCATCGAACTGCGGACACTCCAGACAAATTGAAATTTAAACCAGGTCTCCCACTGTTGAATTGTCATCCTTTTACCGTTAGGGTTACAAAACGTGCTTAAGTTTAAGATTAAAAGCGTTTGCAATTTTCAAAACTAAAAATAGTCACAACTTGTATTTATCATCATGATATCTAATAAGCACAATTAATTTTAAAGTATTGTCTAATTTTCTAATCACTTAGACAAATCCTAACACAAATTGCTCAATTGAAGCTCAATTATAACACGATTAGGTTAAAGTGGTGCAATAATCTTAGACTTTAGATATGATTGTGATGCACAATGAAAAAATATGCTGATATAAAATCAATTACACACTCAAAAGTCAATGATTCAAGGTTCAAATGCAATACAAATTGAAATAGCATCATATAGCATTTATATAAAAGCCAACAAAAAATGTCTCCAAATGTTAATTCAAATTAAATTGGCTGTTCATAAAATTGTTTTGAAAATGAAAGTCTGTGCCACACTTTTGGGTTTTGTCAACTTTGGTAAGTCTTTGAGCAATTATCAAAATAATTTTTTTTCAAATAACCAACTTATTTGTAGGCCTTTTGGTGGCCCTATTTGCCATTGCTGAATCACAAGCCTTGTCCAACCGTACCTCACTGGAGCACTTGCAAGTGGAAGGCTTCCTAGCTGTGAATGGTCAGTTCGAGTCGGCTAAATTGGCTAAAAATGAAAGCAAGTTCTCGGAAGTGATTGTACGAATCAAAGAAATTAAAGCCGAGATTAAAGTGTTTCAAGAGCAGACTCATCAGAAAATTGCCGCACTTCAACCTCACAACTACGTCGATCGAGTCAGTTTGGAGATTGAACTGATTGCAGCTCTCAAAGTTGATCAAGCCTTGAATTGGATTGCTGATGAAATCCTGGGTTACCAAGCTGGAATTTCTCCACTTGTGACTCGCCATTATGCCATTGAAATTGACCTGGTAATCAAGTCGGAGGAATTAAAAATGGCCAACCTTAGCATCCTAGGCAAAGAAGCCCAGAAACTGTTGGATGAAGGTCTCAAGCAGAATGGAACCGCTCGCCAGCACAACAACGAATTGATTCAACACATGTTGGACACAATCATCTCGGATGCTGAGAGTATCAATGCCAAATTGGTTCACCAGTACGAAGTGGAGATGTTGAAATTTAATTTACAAGCCAACCAAGACCTCAATTTGATCCAAAAGTTTTTCGTAGCTCGAGTCACTAGTATGCTTTCTTATTCGGCTGATTATGCCAAATCGTTGAAGGAGGTTATCCTCAAACTATTGCAATAATTCCTTGTGAAAGACTTGGTAAAAGTGCAACACTAAAGTCAAATTAAAATGTCAAATTAAAAATTGTGATTTTTCTAATTAAAATAAAATCGCGTTATTAAAATAATTAATATAAATTTACAAATTACAACCAATTTTTTTGCTAATTAAATCAAGATGGAAAATCACTTGTTAATTAAGCTAAATTAAAATTGCTGATTAAATTATTTGTCTTATTAGAAATACATTCATACATTCAGTATTTGCAAACTTTACAAGAGCAAAAAAGTTACAAATTAGCCACGAAAATGAATCCAATAGAAGAATTTCTAAAACTTTCATTGAAATACCTGAAAGTTTTAGCCCATGTTCTGGTAACTCATTTCCGCGCACTCTACCACGACTTGGATCCTGTAAAAGACAGTTCGCTTTTCTTCGTCAAGAGGAAGTATGGATCAACTCAAATTAACAATCAATTCACTTTGGGAAAGGCCATCAATCTGAATCTTCACTACCTATTTCCATTTATTCTGTCAATTTATCTATTTTTGGATTCATTCTTCATTCTTTGGCATAGCTCAAACTTCAAGTATTCCTACACAGACATTCCCGAACTGTTTTCTCATTTAATTTACCCCAAAATGGTCTGGAAACAAGGCGACGTGATACTGGTGAATGCTTTCTGTGTAATGTTGACCGTTTATGGAGCTCTGCTGTTCGACCCAATGCTTGATCCAAAGTATCGAATATACTTGCAGGCGGTTGATGGTGTAAGTTCTGTGAGAATATTCACGCATGATAAGAAAGGTAAGTTAAGTTATCTGAATTTCTACTAAAACATAGTTTTTTAAGTTCTGAACAAAAATCTCACTGAAAGAATATTCAACTTTCGAGCCAGAGCACGAAAACTATTCAACTTCATCATGATCTTCATGTTGTGTGAAGTTCAACTGTTTAACAACTTTAATTTTTTTCTCCAATGGTCATCCAGATATTTGCGAAGTTATTACATGCTTCCGGTCAGCATTTTGTTTGCCTTCTATTGTCCACTCAGTATTCTGTTTATGCTATTCTATTTCTTGCTGACCGTTGGATATCTTCGAATCAAACAATCTTTTCTATTGAATCAATTTGTTGAACTGAACAAGAGATTGAGTAAAACCCGACCCAACAATGGCAGCATTTTACACACTCTATGGATTCAATTTGAGCTGCTCAACCATCAAACGATGCATTTGACCAAAGAGATTGTGGGCCAGAACACGTTCTGGTGCAAGTATTTGTCCATCTTTTTCGTGTCCTACATTCTCGAAGTGTGCTACTGTGCGCATGCAACCTTTTTCGTGTCCAACATTGTTCGCTTCATACGACAATTCTTTTTATTTCTTGCGTTGTTCTTTCTGATTGTCCTAACGGTTGTCACTTATGGCTGTTCAATGATTGTCTATCGAAATGTGCAAATATTCAAACAGAATCAGAGATTTTGTCATCTTTTCAAGCGTAGGCTTGGTTCAATTGGTTTACGAGATTTACTAAAGGTGATGATGATAGTGGAAAGTGAAAGTTTAAAAGGTAATTTCGAATTTATTTTTTAAAATAGATTGATCAAATGGCGTCAAACAATCGGGCCACAACACGAATATCATTTTCGCTCATCACAAACTATAGGATCAATTCGAAAATGTTTCAAATGGTAATTGAAAAAAATTAATACATTAATCAGGATTTAATGTTCTTTTAATTATTCGCTCAGATATTTTCGTACTGTGGTGAGCGCATGCCACAGGCATGTCGCCACGTAACACCACAGCCATTTGAATTCCAGATCGACTTGTCATTACTCGTACAACTATCGATCTGTGACACAACATCAATCAGTCAGACTCTGGCCACCGAACTGGCCAGTCGCATCAGTCGACTCCTTTGTACTTGTCCATTACCAAGAATAAAATGCCTTGAACAACCAAACGAGCCCGCGGTCCAATCTATTCCATCTCACGGTGTGACGCCTGACCTTGCCGGTCAGGCGTCCTCCACAGTACATCAGTATCTTGTTCATGATGTTATTGCAAGAACATAACAATGACGAATAAAAATCGTCTAAATTTGAAACAGAATTTATATGGAATTCTGCTTATTGTGTGAGCGTGAGCGAAGACTATAGTATACTCAGCTTTTTAGCTTATTTTCCGTTTCTAAGGCTCCGAGGCGTGTGGACCAATTTGGACGCAATTTGGCAAAGATATTTAAAAATATGTAAACCAGTGCATGATGTGTTCAAAAACTAAAATTAATCTTTTAGGTATCTTCTTTTGCCATTCAAATTTTACCTAGACCAATCTTCTGGTTGAAGGTCCTGTGTTATTGATGAGTGGGAACCGGCTGCTCCCCGCTATGGCTTTGTACCCGAAAATTCGGTATTTTGCCGAAAACGAAATTTTCGATTGCAAGCACTATTAACTATCACTGATTTGAACTGCTGGCTCTCTGAGTTTTTTTTAATAAAAAATCAACCAAACAAAGGATTAATTCAAGTTTTATTCCTTTCTGTGTGCATTCAAGTTTCAATCGTTTCTGAGCGGAAATTAAAAACTCTGTTTCAGTTAAATCTATGATTTTATCCAAACAGTTTTTAAATTTATTGAAATAAAGTTTTTTAATAAATTATTACAAATCTATTAAAAACGGAAACTTTTAATGATATTTTGAAACTTTTTGCTGTTGTCGGTTGCAACAGATTGAGTTTGAGTATTACTAATTATGAATCAATAAGTTTACAAGTGACAATGTTTTCATAAACACAAGCTTGGTTTGCGCTTGGTTTGGTTGCCAAGATGCATCAACAACAATGATCACAATTTTGACAAACAATATACAAACTATGCGGTTCGTGGTTAGTATTAAATTTTCTATCCAATAGTACTCAACTTGCTCTTATTTTATTGATTTTACAACATAGTAAGTCACATTGAAAATTGTATTATCATTAATTCTCCAGTGTCATTCATAAATGAACCATTTTTACACTTAAAAATAAAATTGAAAATATTATTTATTCTAATATTTAAATTGCTTTTATGTCAGCAAAAATCTTAAGTAGTAAAAAGCATTTTCAAGAATGGCTTCAAACTTTGAGTTTAAAGTCTCTTCAATGAAGCAGAAGATTTTTGCGCTTTTCAAAAATCACTTCTATGCACTGTTTGTTCATTTGGATCCGGTTCAAATTTTTACAAAAGCTACAAAACCAAAAGAGATCAAATCAAACAAAATGAATCAGCAATTTGGTTTTGCATTTCTTCTGTACAGTGTCATTTTGTTTGATGTTATATTTGGTCTACAGTATGAACACAAGATTATTTCAAATACTCTTGAATGGCTGAGCAGTGGCTACATTTTACACCATCAAATGATCCCTCCAGTTATATGGCAACAGTGCGATTGGATTATTTGGGCTTCCACTGGCGCAGTTCTTGTTTTGTTTGCTAAATTCTCATTTAATTGTGATTTACCGGAAGAGTGCAAATTTTATCATAATGGAAAACATTTGAAAATCAATGGAAAAGTTCTTAATGCCAAATTATCCTCCAAAATCATTCGAGTCAGCAGTCGAGCTCGGCTTCTGATGCGTTTGATTGCGGTGAACGCCTCAGTTGTTGTTTTCATTTACTGTTACTTCAACATATTCGTCACAAATGCAGTTTACATGTTTACTTTGCATTATATCTGCCTTTTACTTGTGGAATTTCCAATCTATATCATGTACATGATTTATGGCAAGTTTCTTGTTTAAGAAAAAAAATGTTTTAAAGTATTTTTCCGGTTAGTTGCAAGAGGCATCATCCTGTTTGTGGTAATGTCGAGTACCTACGTCCAGATTCGTCAAAAGCATGATTTGAAAAAGTTGACTAAACTAAACACTTTTTTGACTGCAAAGAATTCAAGAAGCAAGCCACTTGCACACTCATTTTGGAACGAGTTCCAAAAGATAAATTCAAATGTATTTCATAATTGCATTTCAATCAAAGGATATTCCCGCTTCTGGTATCCACTGCTGGCGATCATGTTTCCCTACTACATTTTGGTACAGTGTTACTCGCTGTATCTGATTGTATTTCCCGTGGACATTCCACTCAAGTATCAGTGGTTCTTCTTTACTGTTTGGGCAGAATTGACTGTCATTTCATTTGTGCTCATTCGACAGTGTGCTGCAGTGGTGAAATTGAATGAGAAAATTTTGATTGGAAATAAAAACTTTTCCGTCGCATTCAATCGACGATTCAACGGACACATTAGTGTTGCTCATTTGTTGAAAGTTTGTGTTTAGAAAATTATTTTTAAAATTTTATTTTTAAAATTTATTAAATTTAAAATTTAGATTGAAAGCCTTCAAATATCAAATCGATTGCATTCGTACGCGTTTCGATTGGTTAACTACACACGAATCACAAACAAAACTTATCATGCGGTAAATACAATGAACGAGTCGAATGTCTGTTTTTGGAACTATTAATTTTACATTTTTTACAGATCATGTTCTATGTGAGTGTTTTGTTTATGAATGTGTATAAGACCAAATATTCGGAATCTACAACATTTTAAGGCATTATCATGTCATTAAAATACTGACTCATAACGGTAAACTCAATTTGTCCGCATCCAACAAAAAATTAAATCACAGATATATCTTTGAAACCAAGAAGATCATTCTTACGTTTAATTGATGTCACAAGAGGAATTTTTTCAAATATAAATTTATCTTTATTTGTTTGCTCAATTTAATCAACACTAAAAATGATTATTATCTCAATTAATCTATCAGGGCAAGTCTAAAATGCTTGATTTTTCGATTTGCGTGATCATGAGGGTTATCTTGTTTAAAAAGAGGTGCTAATGGCACGTTTAGCTTCCTATACCTACCTAACTCTGTCCAGAAGTCGACACTAACGAAGCTTTAAAATCGATTAATTGCGATTATTGCCTAGAATCATCATAAACAGAACGCTGATGTAGGAAAAAAGCTGTAAATGAAAATAAGTTTTAAATTGTTAGCAATTGTCACCTTCCATTTGAAAATACCATTTCGAACATCTTCGAGTTGATTCGCAAGTTATTCAACAGTGTAAAGGTGATTTGAATGATACTTCGATGATCGGATGCAAGACGATCAATCTATATGAAGTTAATAAAATTAGTAATTAACAAATACATTTTCTTACTTTGAGCAGATGTCGTGTTGGAACAACACGATTCTGCCAATAGATGTGAGCAAATTGAACCATCTGCTTGAATATCTGCACATTACGATAGACCATGAGTGAGCACTCAGCCGTGACAATAATGAGAATTAGAAACAATTCCACAGAAAAGACAGCAAAAAACTGCCTCATAATTCCCATCGAATTTGGATTGAAGAATAGAGCATAGGACATGTAGCAAATGTTGAGAATGTAAACCACAAAGTAGATGCTCACAAACTTGGACCAGAACGCATTGTGACCTTTGATTTGATCGAACACTTTCAACATTTCACCTGAAAACGAACCAAATTGCCGCCAAAGTCGTATGTTCATCATCAGGTTTGCTTTTTGATTGCTCAATTTGCTTTTAACCAGTTTGGAGTTCAACTTGACAATTTTGGCCAATTTGAATTTCTGTTCAATGCGAATGTATCTCACGGTGAGAACAAAGTAAATCAAAATGAGAATATTCACACAACCAATGTAGAGATTAAACAGGGAAATAAAAGCTACCGTAAAGTAGTCTTCAAGGGAGCCAGTCCAGAAATTCCAAACAAAATTTCCACCAAAAAAGAATTCAATGTCGAGTAATACTATCGCATACAGAATGTTGATAGTCTTGTGAAACTTTGAACGAAATTTGATAATTTGCTCGGCTTCGGCTTGAGTGATAGAACGATTGTTGTTGCAAGTCAATTTACTTCCACCACCATTGTTATCAACCATCAAATAGAGATTATATTTTGGCTCTAGCATTGGGCCAAACAAGAGCCAAACACAAATGGCCGAATACATCAACATTGCATTGGCCATGATTACATCTGCGTCATGCCAAAATTCTCTCGGATAAATCAAGTGAATAAACATTCGAGGAATTTCCGTGTGGCTGTAGTGGAAGTTGTTACGATACAATTCAAACACAAAATCCAGTACAATTGACAGCCCAATTAAGGATGGAAATATATAGTTGACATTGACAATTTTGATTTTACTTCCGATTGAGTACGAATTCAAACTTGATTGATGCACATCTTTGACTGGATCCAAATGTTGATGCAAACCGCTCACATGAAGCACCAACTTTCGAAATATGTTCGCTAACAACTGCCATCCTCTATCGTAAAGTTTTTTGAACATATTGTCTACAATTCGAGTTTGACTAGAATTCACAACTAAAGAATATAATTACAATTTCAAAATTCAAAAGGCCCAGGAAAAGATCATTAAAATTAATTAGCTTGTTGGCAATATAATTTTTATTACCCTTAGCAATATATTGCAATTAAAAATGTAATTAACAATTTTCATTATTACTATCGCCATTTGGAAACTCATGGGTAGACCTTTCATTATGAGCGTTTCATTAGAAGGCCAAATAGATTTATTCAAAGGATTCAATCAATTATTTATGGCAACAACATTTTTAAGGTGTTTTCCAAGTCTAAACTACTGACTCATAACGGCAAACTCAATTTGACCTGTATGTCCAATCAATCAATCCACTGATATGTCTTTGAAACCAAGGAGATCCATTGCATACCATCGATGACACAAGAGGAAAATTTCCTTATTTAAAATTTGTCCTTTATTCGGTCGTTTTATAATCATCATACAACACTAGCCATGAATATCTCAATTTGCCAACTTTCTGTAGTTGTAATTTTGGTTGGGTTTTCTGATTTTGCTTTTAGTTCAAGAATACTTTCCTTTAATTTAATTTAATTTTAATAAACTTTTATTAGATTAAACATTTATCATACTTCTAAATCACTGTTTTTACACTTGTATCTTGGTATTCTTGTCGAAATTTTCGAAATTTTCGAATATAAGCTAAAGTATCCAACGAAATTCCTGACGATTGAAACAGAATAAAAATGAAGCCAATCTTGTAGCCAATTTTGTATGTGAAAAACAGCCAATAACCAAAATTGTAAAATGTTAACAGAATGTCAAGTGCTAGAGCGACATATGACAAGTTCAAATTAAGGCGGTACGACACAAAGTAGCCAAACAAGTGGACCAGTATGCCAACTATTGCACCGCAGACGTTGATTATGAGGAATATGTTCTTTTATATAAAAAATAGTCATAAATTTTAAAATTAATATGTTCAAAGAATACCTCATTAGGAGAATATACGAATGTTAAAATAGTGTAAACAATTATCGATATAATATATAGAACGATCATTGCACGTAGACCGATTTTTAAGGAATTTAAATTCCGGATAAGATACATTTGAGTATTGGGGTCCATTTTCTCAACAATAGATTCAAGATGATTTTAAAACAAAATATTAAAACAACTAATTCAAAATACAGTTTTCATGTGTTTGGATTTCATCCGTCTGTAGAAACACCGCTTTGTTGTTTTGCATATGCAACTGCATTTTTTGTTACCATAGAGAGTATCTTTAAGATAAGTTTATTTAGTAAATTCAATTTACGTAACCGGTGGCTCCATCTGTATTCTGTTTAAAAAACATTCATTTGGAGTTTTGGCAATTTTTGGTTGATTTTGCTGCTTTTAATCACTTTATCAGTAAATACGAGGGTTGGACATATTTATTAACTTTTTGGCCATTAAAAATATTGACATAACCTTTTTTAGTGCACGAACGTTGAACCTGGAGATTTTCGGTGCAAACAAACAAGCCAAACCTGTGCTATGTCACGTAAAACTAGCTGGCAAAAACTTAAAATGCCTTGCCATACAGTTAAAAGATGCATCGTTGAGATCACTGGTCATGTCAAATATTTTTTTATGTTTTAAAAAATCAATTTTGGAATTTTTATCAACTTTTGATCCATTTGATCACATGTGTCAGTGAGAAGTATATTGTCGATGACAAGCTGTATATAGCAAACTAGATTCAAGGTAAGTTTCCATTTTGATTAATTAATCTTTGTATTTTTTTGTTAACGTCATGATCAGGACGGGAGGATCGATTAATTATCATCCATAAAAATCAGTAGTTAATGTTGGCTTCACTGCACAACACGTGTTACATTGACATTTTGTTTTTAATTTTTTAATCATAAAAGCTTTAATAATTTTCTGATGATTTTTTGAATAGTTTTAAACAATTTTTAGATTGTTTGAAGTAAAAGTTGTGGATTTAAGATTTATCAAAGATTAAAATTGAGTCAAGTTACTAGGTTCAAAACATTAATTATTAATTCCATGAATGAAATGAAACTAACCCAATTTAAGTTATACACAAAAAAAACATTTATTTTATACTACCAAATTATAGATTTTTTTATGATTTTGGCTGTGTCCGTAACGCTTTTTCCCCATTAAAACATTGAAGGGCAGTAGCGCCCATAAAAAATATAGTCAATCCGTTTTGTGGACAAAATAGAAGAAGTTGG
This sequence comes from Rhizoglyphus robini, assembly GCA_023373905.1. NCBI lineage: Eukaryota > Metazoa > Arthropoda > Arachnida > Sarcoptiformes > Acaridae > Rhizoglyphus > Rhizoglyphus robini. Next base: position 1,232,286 of record JAKIJQ010000048.1, on the reverse strand, counting down.
CGGAGTACAGTGAAAGTAAGACCGTAGAGTTCGGTGTAGAGTTATAAGTTATATGAACGGACCTTTTTCATGGGCTTTACTGTATTTATGTGCATTTTCTGAACACATTGCTAATCTCCCGCAGAGCATGTCTGCTGGTCTACTTTCAGCCGTGTAAACACTGCTTTACGTGTGTTGTTGTGATTGAGATCTCGTATTTTGGGACATTTGTGGGTCAATACAGAGCAATCTCGGTGGCTATGTGGTCCAGAAACGTTTATTCTTCTGTTTCGAGCTTATTTCACAACATCAACAAACCTGTTTCTGTGTGTACGTGTTTGGGTGACGATTTTGTGTGTTGTCAGTTGTGTATTCACGTTGTTATTGTTTTTAAACATACTTTTCACCTTATCCACAATGTTACCTATTCTATCAATTCACGAAACATTTTATCGTCATCACCATCATTATCGTCAGCACACGCAACTCAACTCGTTCTACAATCAAAACATCGTCCTCACATCGATCAGCTGTTTTGTTTTGATGTTTGAAAGCGGCTTTTTTGCCATTTCTTTGATTCAATTTGTGATTGAGATCTCGTGTTTTGGGACATTTGTGGATCAATTTAAATCAATCTCGGTGACAATATAGCCCAACAATCTTTATCCGTGTGCTTAGAGTCTTGTTCATATCGTCAACAAACGTGTCTCTGTGTGTGTATGTATTTATGTGCTGTTTGTTGAGATTTTCACTTTGTTACTATTTTGAATCGTATTCTCCTCATCCCCAGTGGACCGATTCAAGCAATTCACCATTTCACGATCGTTACCATTATCATAATATTCAACATTTAACCCCTAACACTCAATTTCTAAATCAACTCAACTCGTAACACAATTAATCAAAACATCGATCAAATATCATCTCGATCAACTGTTTTTGTTTAGATTTTTGTGTCTAGAGTTTTTTGTAACATTAGACTGTAAATTAATGACAGAGTTTTTTTTATTTCAGGTTTGAAATTTTTTATTGAAATTTATCTTTATCATTTACCTTTGGGTGATTTTATTATTATAAGTTTTTTTTGTAAAAATTGATTCTATTTAATAAAATTATTTCAAATTGAAAATGGTTGAAATATATTTATAAAATCCAAGATTCAAATGATAGATTTTTTATTTGCGCTTGTAAATGATTGAAACAAGTAAATGGGCTTGGGAATGTTTAAAACAAGAAAATTATCATTTTTATTTTGTTTAGAGAGTTTGAATAAAAAATCAGGCGGCGGAGACATCTGACATGATGATTCTTAAGGCTTGATTAAGCAAATAAGCCGATGACGATTTTAGTGAGATTTGAATTCTCAAAATGACAAAACCCGATCTCCTGAGAGTGACAATTTAAAATAGAAAATTGCGAATTACAGTTTCATCATATTATAATCACTTTATCTTTATTTTCATTTGTCATTCAAGATGTCTAGAATGAGGAAACGTCATTCAAATTAATCTTCGAATGTCTGAATTGGCATAACCAGATGTGCAAGATTTAGATATAATATATCAATTTGATGTTTTTAAGTGTCTAACTATAAACACAGGTCTCTTTTAGTAATATTTAAAATAACTAACCAAATTGAGTCGACTCTGATCAGATATATACAGTCAATATTGTTCAAATTGATTGTATCGCAACACAATAAACCATTAGCATAGGTTGAGAGGGTCAGGTCAGATTGAACAAGTTTGTGTTCAACGACAGAAATGTCATTTTTCTGAAGATGACAGGAAGATGTCCCATATCTTGCGATTCCTTAATCATCAACATTCTAATGAGTCGGCTCGAAATCTCATTTTGTTCCGACTAAAGTTAACTAAAGTATCCAGCCGCCTGATTTTTTATTCAAACTTTTAAACAAAATAAATGATAATTTTCTTGTTTTAAACATTCCCAAGCGCATTTTCTTGTTTCAATCGTTTACAAGCGCAAATAAAAAATTTATCATTTGAATCTTGGATTTTAAAAATATAGTAAGCGTTTTCATATTATCAACCGTAATAACAGCCTGAAAATATTCTTTACTCATTGTGGTTGTTGGTTGATAACAAAACCGACACACAACTGTCCGCAACAACTGCTCAACGTAATGGGGGTGCATTCAACCTTGGGTTTTAGTTGAGGGGAACGATTAAGTGGAGTGAGAGAGATAGAGAAAAGAGAAATGAATGTGCAATATAATCTAATCACATTGTGTAATTTTTTCTAAGTGCAACCTCGTGGGGAGCCTTTTTCACAACTGGTGGGCTGGATGATCACAGTTTTACCTTTAGACTCTAGCTCAGAGACACACGAAAAGGTCGCGAAATAGTAAATGTAACGGATTTGTATAAACGATTGATACTAATAATGAGAATGATGGTGATTGCCAAATAGAGGGCGTTTTAGTGTAACCAATTGATCTCTCGCAGAGACTTAGTTTGGTTTGGTCTTATCTAATCAGTGCGCTTTAGGGACAAACTGTTTTACTTTTGTTTTACTGATTACCAAGCAGCAAAACAGTGCAAATACATTACAGCTCACACAGTGAGATAGTGTAGTGTGTGTTATTTCTCTGTGTGACTAGACAGAATGTCTCGCGCTCGGTCTATGCTTGTGCTATGCACTTGGAATATTCTGTTTATGGTGGATATATATTGTTTGAGTTATTACAATGAAATTACAGATGAAATCATGTGCTTGTATTGAGAAATGTTGATTTTTGTCCCTCTCTATTTGATCAAAGGGAGTGCGCAACCCTCAAAATTTTGTTTGCTTTTGTTGTGGTCTTATTGATCTTATGGATAACAATGATAAGCAAATAGTAATGTAAATGAAAGGAAAAACACAATAGTAGTGTTTGTGGAATTTTACTTTGAGAGATAAAATGTTTCATGTGATTTTGGCTGATTTGACTGTTTTCTATTGATTGGCACCAAAATCGTTATATATTGGACCAATTTTCACTCGTTAATAAAAACATTCAAACGACATTGTAACGATTTCGGCACCTTATCAGCATATATAGTTTTACTATCAACTGGTAACAATGCTACTAAAATGAACTGATGCATCCATATAAGTGAATCAACACAGTTACATTTAGTGATTGCTGTCTGCTGATATTGCACCCAAATGCGCTAAATATATCCCCAAATATTGACTCACTTTAAGCAATATCTTATCAGAAGGAAAAATGTCGCGTTGCGAGTGCATAGAAATAACATTTGGCCGTTCCTTAATTTTAATGGGAAAGATAGTTTTATTTGTATATTTATAATGTCTAAATGTTTTAATGTAAAAACATTTCCACCAAAATTTCACACAACTGATCGGGTTCGACTTTTGCGTATAGATTGCGCACCGCTTCTGCCACAAAGTCCAGTTGACCAATCAGATGGATCAGGGAAGTGTATTTGCGTTCTGCACGATGTTGTGATTGGTATTTGTGTTCGAGATAGCGTCGTAGGAGATACCTGTACTGGATGTGATAGAAGCGAGCATACTCGGGCGAGCTGATTCGGTACGACTTGGATGGCTTGAACAGCTGCTGGGCTAATACCTGGGGAAAATGGGTTCGAATTTAGGTTTTTATGTACGAAAGCAGATCAATTTATTTACCAAATCACGTATCGAAGTGTCGTTCTCCATCTCGAGATGTAGTGATGTGATAAACGCACGAAACATTGAGAAAAAATTGTCCTGATTACACTGCTGGAAGACCTCCATCTTCACCAGAAAGCCCTTCCTGTCATTTTCGCCCTATTTATTTGTAGTCAGGAAAAAATGAGGGAAAACCAAGTTGTATCATTGAATTTAAGTGAACAGTAATAGTCAAATAGTATCAAATATATGAAAATCGTATTAAATTTACCGACAGCTCAATCCAGCCTTCCTTGTCGAGATTGTACAGGTGGGACACTTTCACACAGTACTTTGAGGGGTAGAAGGACTTGAGCAGGGTGAGCTGATCGTCCGACTTGAGTGCATTGAAGGCTTGCAAACTTTTACAAAATCGAATCGTTTTCGAAATGTCAAACGCGGACAGATTGAGAACATGAATGAGGTTTTCTGCTTCGCCCAGTATCACATCGTAACGAACACCAATGCCGTAGATGGACTTCATTGCATTCTCCACCTCTCGTAAAATGAACATTTGTTCAGTGGCCAGAGCGTGAAGATTCGATTTACTGTGTGATTCAAACTTTTTCAAAGTCAACGAAACTTCTGAATCCACAATTTTCTCAAGTTTAATATCCGTATCTGATGAAGTATCTTCTTTAAGTTGATTTCGATTTCTTGAGGACTTCTGTCTCATGCCCACCGCAATGCACTTGTCGAGTCGACAGCGTTTGCAGAACATTCGAGTTTGCATGTCAATTTCACACTTTTGATGGCTGAGTACACATTCAAATTTCTGTTGAATAAACAAAAATTGTGGCTTTTTACAAAAGAAGAAACTGTTTAATGATTACATCTTTTTTCAGTGCGTTTCGACGGAAGAACGATTTACACGATTCACAAGAGATGGCATTAAAGTTGAAACCTGATTTGATGAGAATTAAAAATTTGTTGATGAATTTAATAAATTCTACAAAAAAAAATTGACTTACTAATCGCCTTATCGCCACAGACGCGACATCTCTTCACAGGGATAATGTCACTTTTACTATTCATAGCTTTCATTGGAAAAATTTGTTGTTTCAAACGTTTTTTTCAAAATTTTTCAGGGTTGCATAAATATTTTTTTTTGTTTCAAGTTATAACAAAACAAACTATCACTCTGAGGAGGCATACACACACACAATCGAATCGCGTCTAGTCACTGCACACGTAATAAAGTCGTGTATAATGTGTGCGTTAGTTCTCTAGACAGACGCTCTCTAGTGGTGCAAATAAAACGAGAGGGGATTTTGCCTTTTTCGATTAGATAACAAGGCGCACACTAATCAAATATAATATATATTGTACTGAACAGAAAAAATATTGCAATGTTGTCATGGTAATGATACTTACAGAGACATGATGTGTGTTGAGCGATCATCATCATGATTGGCAATATCAATGACAAGATCATTTAATGTGCACTGGCACATACAAAATATTATTATGGTCTTGACATTCAGGTTTTGGTAATTGAACTTGCCTGTGATGGTAAAAACACTAAACGTGTAAATGCATTTATTAAGCAAACATGTAATGTTTAGTGTTTCAAATAGACTCTTAACTCTAGCCATTGACGTATTTTGTCTAGATTAGTTAGCTAGCGATTGTTTCTCCATTTTTTTTTGAGGAGCCATAGTCTGGGGCGAAATTAATTTTTAAAATTATCTTCCACTCTGTTTGTCTTAGTTTTGAAATAAAATATCAATTAAATTTTTTTAAAATTTAAATTTTTAAGTTGAAACTCGAATAAAAAATTCAAATAGCGATTTCAAAAACTATAGTTTTGAACAAATCCGAAAAGGAACAAATAGCAAAAATTCTAGCCAATCCAGACCTAGGGTAAGGATAGGATAGAGTCAGCATTATTTGCCTCGACCCATCTGACCTTACTAACCCTTAAAAATACAGCCTCGGAATTCTGAATACAAATTCTAAATCAGCATAAAATAAACATAAGATAGGATATGTGAGTTAATTCTTCCTCGAAACTTCAATTTCGATGTTCATCTGTGAAAATATTTGTATTGTATTTCTTTTCCGCAATGGCACTATTCATACATTTATGATTGTGTTGAAATGTGAATACTTAAATTTAGTTTTAGTTTTTAATATTCTGCGTTGTTCTTCAGGAATTTTAAAGGTCGGTAAATATTTACAAAAATTAACAATTCTCCCGGTGTACAAACCCAAAGAACTATATCAGTGTGACAGATTCTCTGCATATCCAATTACAGGGCAAAGTATTTTAATTCACAAATATTTGCATTACAGTCTGCCTCTCTCAATCTACAATGCGTTTGCATTCATTTGCACTAAATTTGACCGAAATTTTATTAGAAATTTGTGCATGTTGTTGGCTGATGCTCTGTTTATCTTTAATATAATCAGAAAAGTACGACTTCTTGAATATATTCAGTTAAACTTACAACCAGGCATTTTTTGGTGTGGACCTACCAAATTGTCCCAAATTTTTATCATAGAATTAGTGACCCAAGACTAGCTCATGGGTTGGTTTTGGTTGACTTATGGCCAGAGGTACGGGTTACGCAAAGGTCAAAAGTTGAAAAACTTAAAAGTGCGTATAGCTATTCGTGGTGAACATTTTTAATCGAATTAATTTATTTCGCACTTAAATTAATTTTTCATGTATATAATCTTGTTTTATTCAAAGGTCAACATCTTTCTAAATTTAATTTGATCTGAACAAGTAAATAAAACTCATTAAAGTGGCAAATATCAAAATTAAAAATTAATTTTGCATCGGTACCAAGTTTATATGGCTTTACTTTCATCAATGTTCACAAGTGCATATTTGATTTTTTTAATTTTAAATACTCCTTTTAGATGTGTTGAAATTACAATTATGATTATTATTAAATGTATTTGATGTATTCATTTCAATGGAATAATTTGATCCTCCATTAATCAAAAAAAATATATTAAAAAACATTGGCAAGTTCTACGCTGTGGAATCTACGTACCACGTATAGCTATACATGAAAAATTCAACTTTTGACCTTTGTATAACCCGTACCCCTGGTCATAAGTCAACCAAAACCTACCCTACAGCTTGTCTTGAGTCACTAATTCTATGATAAAAATTTGAGGCAATTTGGTAGGTCCACACCAAAAAAAGTCTGGTTGTTAATGCTATTTGTGTTGTTGTTGGCTTTCATGCAGCAGAAAGTTGCCAACAGGAATGGAAATTTGGTCATTCGTGCATTCGTGCAAATGAATCACAAATGAGGGACAGCCAAGAATGTGTGTCTCTAGTGTACGGAACAAAATATCTCACTTTAATGAGAAAGTAAATTGGCTCACAGTTCTCTCCAAAAAAACTTCGTTTTTTTAAATTGAACCATGCATTTTAATGTGCACAGCCATAATAAATCCTATTCAATGTACAATTTCAACAAATGTACATACAGGGATTGCATAATGCAATTATTATCTAGGACGGTTTATGAGAGAGTCAAAAAATAGGAATAAATTGCTACTCGAAATTGGGACAATGTCGTGGAATAATACAAACTACTGTAACTGGACTAGCTCAAGCATAAATGTTGTTTCTGTACTCAACTACAATGTAATAAACACCAGTAATAATTATAATATATTATACATAATTAACATAATTAATGGAAAGCCATACCGATGATTCTCTTGATGATGACAATGACAAAGTCAAAGTGTAACAAAAACACAACATTTCTTAATAACAGGGAAAGATGCATTCTGAAATATTAATTGTCGAGCGTATGCAAAGAATTTGTGACAACTTTTTCGATTTTTGTTCAACTAAATCCTCCTACATTTTTCCAACCAAATTTTAGAATAAAATATTAAGTATGCTCTATTATTGAGCTAGTGCAAGTGAAGAACATTCAATTTAAAGAAATAGAGTCAACGGGTCTTTCTCGAAATGTGAACAGACCGGTACGTCATCAGGCCGGGCAAAAAAATAATTCAATTCTATATAATAACAAAATTGCCACTAGCAGCATCAGCAAGCGCGTAAACTTGTGGCCGTCTGAGACGAACTGTTCTAGAGTAGATCTAGGAAAGAAAATCATGGTGAATCGGCATTGAGAGTGATGTTGTCGTGCTATACCGAACGCTAAATAACTCAACCAATGCAATTGGAAACAGATTGAACATTTTACCGCCAATTGCATTACAGTGTCTATTGCCCTTGCATACAACAAATCAATATACAATACAATATCGTATATATACGTAATGGAGCTCGTCAAAATCTATCCGAGTGCTTTCAATCTGAGCCGAGAACAAGAACATGCCAATTATGCCTCTGTGGAAGCACTCGCCTATTGGCCTCATCAGGTGATTCTTATTGCACTCTACAGTCTCATCTCAATAGTCTCTTTGACGCTCAACTCATTGACCATCACAATTCTGCTCAAATGTGACAACATCTACTCCGAGCTCTACTTGTATTTGATCAATCTCGCCCTATCAGACATTGTCATGTCCCTGTTGTGCATTCCATTCACCTTTAGCAGCTTCATTCTAAATCGGTGGATTTTTCCACACTTTATTTGTCCTTTTGTCAACTTTGCTCAAATCTGCTCAGTAATGGTGAGCATTTGGACGCTTACCGTGATTGGAATTGAGAGGTACATACACGATATCATTGATCAAGGTGATTTTGGCTAATTTTAATCACTTTTTAGGTACTTCATAATAGTCAATCCACTGAATAGTATCAGTGGCACTCGACACCGAAAGAAGCTCTTCTCCATAGCAATCATATGGCTGGTGGCGGTTTGTTCGGGCTATGTACAGTTTGTTTCCGCCCGAGTCGTCCCCGTGGAGTATCGCAATCAGACCCTTTTTGATTGTCGGGAAAATCTACCGGACGAGTACGCCAAACTTTATACCATCTATCTATTTGTGGCCGCCTTTGGATTGCCCCTGCTCATCCTGGTCTATGTTTACTCGATCATTGGCTATCGAGTGTGGCGCCATGTCGGCTCCTCAAATGCGAACCATCCACAAGATCATAACAGAAGAAAGGTACAAAAAAATCGGTTCTTGCTAGAAAAAAACTCAATAAAATATAAGAGTTTCTTTATTCGCAAATATCTGGAATTGTGTTGTATTTCCAAGTCAAGCAGTTTCAAATTTTAGTTCGCTTATAGTTGGTCCATTGGTCTTGTTGACATTTAAAAAAAATTAATTTTTTCAGGTTGCCAAAATGCTTCTCCTCGTGGTGTTTCTCTTCTTCCTCTGTTGGTGTCCTCTACAAATATTTACTCTACTGGTGGCATTTGTGGACAACTTTCTGTTGATACGCTCCGAGCGAGACCATCGTTTGCTCGTGTATGCCTACCTGGTGGCACACATACTCGCAATGACGCACAGCTTCCTCAATCCAATTGTGTACTGCTTCTTCAGTGCAAAATTCCGCGTAAGTCTACACATATTAAGGTAGGACAGGACGTCGCCGACATATGTGAATGGGCCCTATGTATTTCAATGGGAAAATTTCATTTTGCGTTTGGACCATTTTCTCCCAAACCAGTGTTCCGATATTTTTCTACGATATCTTAAATTAAAGGTAAATGTATGATCTTTAGATATGACGATCTGATTTTTTTAAATTTGAGTTTTAGTTAAGAAAATCCATGATCGATTGTAGAAATAACACTTTTTTGGCCAATTGAGATTATATCATTATGAAATATATAGAATTAGCAAATTTCAGATCGTCATATCTAAAGATCATACATTTACCTTTAATTTAAGATATTGTAGGCAAAAATCGATACACTAGTTTCGGAGAAAAAGATACAAACGCAAAATGAAATTTTCCCATTGAAATACATGGGGCCCATTCACATATGTCGGCAACGTCCTGTCCTACCTTAATGTTTACAATATTTACGTATTATCGTCTGTTGTTTCTATGTTTCTTCTTCGAATTAATCGTCTTCACTGGTGGTCTTCATCGTAATACACAATATGATTAATTATTAAGCGATACTTGGCAAGTTGTTATTACACAAGACAGCCATTGAATCATATAGTGGCAGAGCAAACCCGATTTGTTATGCCAAAACGACAATTAGTTCAGTCTGTTAAGAAATCAACATTTGTTTAAATTCGGTGCCAGTACAATTGAGTTTGTCCAATTGTTGTATGTTCAAAAGTCGAAACAAAAATATACAAATTATATTAAATTAAATCCTTTTTAAAAGCTCCCCATTTTACATTACATGACATTATCTAAATTTTTGAATTGCCGTGTAAATTACTTAAAAAATATTGACACACTGTCTCACTCTGTCGCAAGACAAAATGCAAATCACTTGGCATGATTTGCTCTTTTGTCCCAAGGGTTTGCAATTTAGCCGAAGCAGAAAATGAAATGAACGAGTTTTGCGACACAGTAATAGATACAACAGATTTGTGTAATGATACTTAACAAATCTATTTTGCAAGCGGACTCCCTTTTGGAAATCTTTTACCTTCGGTTTGCAAAATAATCAATAAGTAATGTTGTTTTGCTCATTGTTATTGCCGGAAACAAGTGTAGTAGGATAGGCTACTTTTAAATTTCGCAAAAGGAAACAAATGTCATTAGAGTTTTATCAAATAAAGTTATTTCGGTTGACAGACAAACAAAGTTGTAGAAAATTCTTGGACAAAAAGTATCCACAAAAATTAAATCAGAATGGCTGCATTGCTTAATTTAATTGTGAATATTATCAAGTGGAGAAGCATTTCAATGTTGACAAATTACCTTTGGACCACTGAACAAATTGTCAAACATAAAAATTTGAAAATAATTTCGTACAAGTCCCGCAAAACTAACGTTTTGCTTTTGGGACTTGTACGAAACCGCTGACAGCAAGCTGTCAGCGGCGCCCCCGCACACTAAACCGACCCCACCCAAGCCTACACGGCACCTAACCTAACCCAAAACCCATCCTAACACGGCACCTAACCTAACCTAAAAACCCATCCTAACACGGCACCTAACCTAACCTAACCTAAATCATAAAATCAATTGTATTATGCCCTGCTTAATGCTTAATAAAATCAAACTTTACGTCTCAAAAAAACCTAACCTTATCCTAACCGACGCCCACACCAGCCTAACCACCTAAACCTAACCTAACCCTATCCTACCCTACGCCCACACCAGCCTAACCACCTAAACCTAACCTAACCCTATCCTAACCTACGCCCACACCAGCCTAACCACCTAAACCTAACCTAACCCTATCCTAACCTACGCCCACACCAGCCTAACCACCTAAACCTAACCTAAACCCTATCCTAACCGACGCCCACACCAGCCTAACCACCTAAACCTAACCTAACCCTATCCTAACCTACGCCCACACCAGCCTAACCACCTAAACCTAACCTAAACCCTATCCTAACCGACGCCCACACCAGCCTAACCACCTAAACCTAACCTAACCCTATCCTAACCGACGCCCACACCCGCCTAACCACCTAAACCTAACCTAAACCCTATCCTAACCGACGCCCACACTAGCTTAACCACCTAAACCTAACCTAACCCTATCCTAACCTACGCCCACACCAGCCTAACCACCTAAACCTAACCTAAACCCTATCCTAACCGACGCCCACACCAGCCTAACCACCTAAACCTAACCTAACCCTATCCTAACCGACGCCCACACCCGCCTAACCACCTAAACCTAACCTAACCCTATCCTAACCGACGCCCACACCAGCCTAACCACCTAAACCTAACCTAACCCTATCCTAACCGACGCCCACACCAGCCTAACCACCTAAACCTAACCTAACCCTATCCTAACCGACGCCCACACCAGCCTAACCACTCAACCTAACCTAACCCTATCCTAACCGACGCCCACACCCGCCTAACCACCTAAACCTAACCTAACCCTATCCTAACCGACGCCCACACCCGCCTAACCACCTAAACCTAACCTAACCCTATCCTAACCGACGCCCACACCAGCCTAACCACCTAAACCTAACCTAACCCTATCCTAACCGACGCCCACACCAGCCTAACCACCTAAACCTAACCTAACCCTATCCTAACCGACGCCCACACCAGCCTAACCACCTAAACCTAACCTAACCCTATCCTAACCGACGCCCACACCAGCCTAACCACTCAACCTAACCTAACCCTATCCTAACCGACGCCCACACCCGCCTAACCACCTAAACCTAACCTAACCCTATCCTAACCGACGCCCACACCAGCCTAACCACCTAAACCTAACCTAACCCTATCCTAACCGACGCCCACACCCGCCTAACCATCTAAACCTAACCTAACCCTATCCTAACCGACGCCCACACCAGCCTAACCACCTAAACCTAACCTAACCCTATCCTAACCGACGCCCACACCAGCCTAACCACCTAAACCTAACCTAACCCTATCCTAACCGACGCCCACACCAGCCTAACCACCTAAACCTAACCTAAACCCTATCCTAACCGACGCCCACACCCATCCTAACACTCCACCTAACCTAACCCAAAACTCATCCTAACACGGCACCTAACATAACCCAAAACCCATTCTAACACGGCACCTAACTTAACCTAAAAACCCCATCCTAACACGGCACCTAACTTAACCTAAAAACCCCATCCTAACACGGCATCTAACCTAACCTAAAAACCCCATCCTAACACGGCACCTAATACCTAACCTAGGCCTAAACGGCTCCAAGGCAAACCTAATATAATAGCTAAACATAAACAAAATCAGAAAAGAAAATTTCTTTCAACAATCAAACTTATTTCCATTATTGTAATTTTAATAATCACTTTCCGAATTTTTTGACTTTGCATTGTTGACAAACACACGGACTCCACAATTTTAAGATAAGTAGGATTCTTCAACGATTTGAAAATAATTCTTCAACGAAAAGTTTTGATATTACTTCTATTGATCAAAAGTGTGCACTTTATGGTGTTGTCCATGTGCCAGTTCACTCACAACCAACGGGTCTTTCAGTATGACGCAATCAGTTTCGTTCTATCCAAAGTGTCCATAAACTATGTGGCCTGGTCCAATGCTGTGCTGTTGGCCTTCATCAGTTATGCTTTCTATTTCTATGATAATCAGACAAATAATTTGCTTTTGAAGGATATTTTGATTCGAAACGATCACAGCTTTTTCCTATCGCCGACGTTTACTGGCAAACAGATTAGCACAAAAAAGGCATTTCTCATCTCAAATGGTTTGTTTCAGATTTTTCAGATTTTAATTGTAGGTAGGATTTTTTCTCATCTGTTTTCTTCTTAATTTAAAATTAATCATTTCTAGTGACCTACATTTTGTGGTCACATTTTGTGTTATTGGAAAAATTAAGCGAAATTATCGAGTTCAATTCACTCAACCTCTCCTCAAGCCTGAGTTATGTTGTAATTTATTGTTTTAGTGGTTCACTGTACAATCTATATGCCTACTATTATGGCTACACCATCGGACTTGTGCTCACCATTGGGCAGGCCCATCTGATGATCTTAATCGAAAAACTCAAGCAGCTGCATAAAATGATTTCAAATTGTAATTCAAAATCAATCTGGCGCCGTTTGTGCCAATTCCGACGAAATCACACTGAGATTATGAGATAATTTGCTCAGTTCAACCAACTGTACGGTGACATGTTTCTTGTATTTCTGTGGCGTAACGCGTTCGAGTTCACCTAAAACAAGATGGCGTCGAAGGGTCACGCAAGGGAGATTGGGGGAAAAACCTTGCCAAAGTACGCGAGAAATACAAGGAGTTGTGGGCACTTTGCTTAAACGGTTTAATGAAGAAAGTAAATGAAACACTGGCCACAATGGGACCGAATGAACACAGTATATAAGGAGAATATGGCCGAAGCCGGGACGGGCGTGTTGGAGTGACACGAGGCACACAAAGGGTGCGATGAAGAGGCTTGAAGACCGGTGCAATGACCAGGAAGATGAGCCTGTTTGGGGAAGGGAGAGAGATGGTCAGATCGAGGAAGGTAATGTCAAGGCATGTACCGTAACTGGACGACGAGTGAATGAGACCGATGGTTCGGTTTAAGTAGGGAAAAAAACCACCAGGACAAAGGCGCCATGGCGTGAAGGGCGCAATGCCAACAGTGGACAAACGAGATGAATGTGAGTGCTGTGGCGGGTGACAGTGACGAAAGTGTAAACAGAGAGGCGTGCGAGGGGACATTCATAGATGTCATATTAGTGGGCTGCTGGTGCTGCCACATTTCTGCTGGTGAACTGTCCAATCAATGTGTACTTCTACTCGTGGTGTTTGATGGCCAACTTTCGTTGCTCACCACTTTTTGGCTTACAGCTTTTGCTTTCGTTCAAATTCTGTGCATATTTGCGGTGCATTTTTATTTGATTAATTTCTCTGTGCACTTTCATCGACCGAGCAAAGTGCTTGCCAGTCTTATGGTGGCAACTCAACACAAGATCGGTCATTTGCGGCCTCGATTGGCACTGGTCAATTCGATATTGGCACTTCATACACAGAATCAGTATGGAATCACCTATGGCAATGTGGCCCTGGTGACGCTTAAAAGCTTCATCAAGGTAAGTGTCTCAATTGTATTAGTCGTTATTTTATGTTTTGATAATGGCCGCCAACTTTGAAACAACTAAAATGTCCTAAACTAGATGGCGATAGGTTTTTTTCATCTATTAATCGGTGATTTTAAGACTAACTTTGCTTGATTATCTACTGATAAAGGTAAAACCCTCTATCGCCATCTAGTTTAGAAAATTGTAGAGAAATTTTTATTTAGAGTGTGCGTTTCCCACTGTAAATTCAATGTTTTTTACTTCTTCATATTATCCTCTGAAAATCATTTCAAACAGTTATTTATTTTTTAAACAATATAATCAATCAACTAATTTTGTCCAATATTTTAGTTTGGCCTAACAGATACAGCTGAGTCTTTTCTTACGCTAGATATTAAACAAACATTGAGCTAAATCGATTGACATTTTCACATTTTTAATTTCAATTTTAATTTTTCTCAAATTAATTTCAGCCTGCAAGACTCTTGTGGCAGTAGTGACTTTCTTCACATGTTTCGAAATGCATAATATTCTTTATACACAGTGATAAGTGTCATTCACATTTTTTAATTACTATTTGTCACGAATAATAATTAATATTTGTTGAAACACATACACAAAATAGTAAATAGAGTAATTAATTATATTTTAAATTTAAATAACATTAATTTAACATTCTTTTTCTCGTTATTTCGCACTGAAATTTGCTTATAAGCAATTAATTAATGATCTCAATTTTAGTGATTAACCAGACTTGAACAACAGAAAACACTTTAAAAAATTAATTTTCTGTCTTTTTCGAAACAAACTCTAAAAAATTACAATGAATTTCAAGAAGCTTGTATCGCTTTTATTCTCACCAATACAATCAATAGACTATTTTGTGCACTATTTCAACTTGGTGAAACAGACTAGACTGTACCGAAATTGTCACTCGCTACTAATTGTCAAAGTGCTCAACGCCATAATCGCCCTAAAAGGTGTCCATTTCGTGTATCTATCAATTTGGCCTCCCGCCAGTATACTCACGACTGCAGCCCACTATGATGCATTCAATTTCATGTTTGGCAAGGCACAGATCAATTTGCTGTGTGCCCTAACTGCGGCAATGTTGCTCTTTTGCAATCGCCATCTTTACATTAAAAGCAACTTTAAACTTTTAAAAATGCTCTACCTTGTCATTGTGGACAAGAAGTGGCATTTCTTTTTCATTGATTCGAGGTTGAAAAATGAAAATGCATGTGTTCGAACCAGAAAGTGTTTTTTCGTTGTTCTGAACCTTTTCATCAGTATCATGGCAACATTTGGTAATTAGTGGTTTGTGATATTTCTCATAATTTTATTATTATTTTTCAAATAGAAATTATTATCATCTTTTCGTATGTTTCATTTATTTATGTTTTCATCAAACATGGACTCCCTCAATTGAATCAAAATGTCACTTCAATGCTGGTCGCTCTATTTTACGTCACACTCAGTAATTTGAGTTGCGCAGCGTTCAGTCTTTATATTTTAGTGTATGCACACTCGATTGCAATCAACTTTTCGTGCACTGTCGCCCTACTGATGATGTTCTATCAAAAAATGAAGCAAGTCTATGCACTGCTGCTTCAAATAGTTTCAAAACCCAAATCGAAAACATTTCCACTTCAAGGTTACATTCGGTATCGTAAAAGATTTGGCGAGACTTTGCAATTCTTCTTTTCCATCAATCAATTTCATGGAAAACTTTTTTGTGCTTTTCTGGTTCTGTCCTTTCCGATAAACATTTTCAACACAATGTGGCTCATACAGAACGAACTGAACATTGTGGTGCACATTATTGTGCTCATTTGGGTGGTGTATCTATGCAATCTCCTCTTTGTATTTCATTGCATCTTTGCACAGTGCACTGCACACATTCACAAGCCGTGCAAATTGCTATTTGGCTTGATTGTGCACAGTTCGCCTAGAATTCTAGCCATACGAAATCGAATAAACATTGCGAGTTTTATTGCTGCACTGCACACACAAAATCGGTATGGTTTCACGTATGCTAAATTTGGACTTGTCACCTTGAATACATTCGCAAAGGTATACTAAAAAGATCAAACTATATTGATTAATCCAATCTTTTTTTTTTGAATAGTTCTTTTTGTTATATGGAAAATTTTGCTTAATTTCGTATAAATTGATGAAGAAACGAATTATTGAATGAAAGTCCAGTTTTTGGGTGCTTGTAGATTTCGGAAAATATTACCTTTTTCCATATTAAAATAAAAATAATAAAAAACAACAATTTAAATTATAATTTTTGGAATTGGTTTTATTTGTTTGAATTTGAATATTTGATAACATGAACCTTGAAATACAATAACAAACATGTCGCCATCTATTGGTTGATGATGAAATTATTTTTTTCAAATTATTGCATTTATTAAAGACAATCATTATCAGAGATTTCTAAATATAACAGTTCGAGTTTATAACATTTTGAATTAATGTGACCTGAGAATATATAAATGCGTTTCTTAACTTGTTTACACTAACTCATTACAACTCATTCCGTGACCTTTAAAAATTGAATTATTTTTAGCACACAAACAGCGTCAAGTTAATATATTCTTTCTAAATTTAAAAAACTCAAATTAACGTTTTAATTTTTGCAATTATAAATCAACTCAGTTTTCGTTAAATAACAACTTTCAATCAATACAACTCAATCAAACTGGCAATTAAGATTGTGAACACATATTTCAAAGTGTCAATTGCTTAACTGTTTTATGTCAAACTTCCGTTCAAAAAAATACAACTTACGGACAATAATAATTGATTGTTAGTAAATTATTATATTTACTAAATATTTTCATTCAATCAAACGTCGTCATGAATCTAAAAACCCAATTCCGAAACAGAATGATTCAAATAGGAAATGTGTCGCATTTCTTGAAATATGCAAACATAAATGAGCAAATCACCATCAATCAAAATTCGCAAGCCATTGGAAGGGCCAAATGCATTTTGGCCTTTTTTGTATTGAAAAGTTTGCATTTTCTTGTATTGGCTATTTATTCGTGGTCTAATGAGAATAGAGTTCTCCAGTTTGATGGATTCTATTTTGTACTGACCAAAATTGAATTAAATCAAATTGCGAGCCTTAATTCACTGATGATCGCATGCATCTACTACCTTTACTACTTCACAAACAACAGCAAAAACAACAATTTACTTCGAAAATTGTTAATTTCACGAAAATCTAAACGGCACAAATTCTTTATTTATCAAACTCAAAATTTATTGGTGAATTGATTGAAAGTTATTTCCACAAGTCAAATTGCTTTCTCTACAGTTTTGTTGTGCTTTCGGGTAAAATGTCTTTTTAAATGCTCAAATTAATTTTTAATTCATAGAATTGTTCATTTATTTATCTTTGGCAATACTTCTCGAGAAATTCATTCGAATACTTTTGGACACGGACTTAATCTTGGCAGCAATCATGTTACTTCCCCGAAGTGTTGTATTTGTGCTGAATTTCAAAATATTTGAGACTTTGATATTGAAATTTGTAAACATTTTGATTCACACCATCTCTAGCGGAACTGTTCAGTTCATTGTTCTACTGATCAAAACGAAGCAAATCAATAAATACATTTCAAAGTTGGTCATGGAAAAGTCTCTTTCTCTTGTCAAATTTCGTCAATTCAGGAAAAATTTGGTTCAAAATTTAGCTTACTTGCACCAATTCAATCGAATGTATGGCAATGTGTTTGTCATATTTCTGGTGGTCAATTGTCCCACGAATGTGTTTCAAGTGTTGTTGGTTGCCTTTGGCCGAGTACCTAAAACAAGTGCCATTTTCTTAATTGGCAATTCATTGCTTCAATCGATTGGCATATTCTCCATTCACTATTACCTGGTGCACTATTGCAAGTATTTCCATCGACCAAGTAAACTACTGATCAAATCATTGGCCCAACAAGGGGGTCCAAAGTTGAGCAAACAAATGCTAATTTCAATTTCTAATTTAATCTATGCACTTCACACCGATAAAATGTATGGCATCACTTATGGCCCACTTGGCCTCGTTACACTTAAATCATTTGCCCAGGTTTGACCACAATAATAGGCATTTACTATAATCACAATAATTTTTTGTAATTTAGTTTCTGGTGCTCTATTCCAAAATTGTGATGATCACATTCAAAATGTATTATCGATAATCTGATGAATAAAATTATTAGATTAACTTTTTACTCATTCAACGTGAGTCTGAAAGGGGGCGGACTTTTTTTTATATAAGAAAAAATATTATAATCTATTATAATAATAATGAAAATCTGATTCTCGTGTATTTTACTTATTTATTCCAATAATAAAAGCTTTTAACCTAACAAATTTATCTAAAACTAAGCCAGTAATGATGACGCTTTGAAGTAGTTGTGGTTTGCTA
The DNA here is from genome assembly GCA_023373905.1 of Rhizoglyphus robini. NCBI lineage: Eukaryota > Metazoa > Arthropoda > Arachnida > Sarcoptiformes > Acaridae > Rhizoglyphus > Rhizoglyphus robini. The sequence continues at coordinate 1,213,607 of JAKIJQ010000048.1, read as the reverse complement.
CAATTGCTACAATTGAAACAATTGTTAAAATTTAAATAATCTTAACTGAATGCTTTTAATTAATAGAATGGTAATTAGTTTTTATGTTTTAATTCTACCCCACCCAGCCAGACAAGTTAGTCGGGTGGGCCTTCGTTTTGACAGTATTTACCCCCTCACACAAACTATATATATAGATGCTATATTATTGAGAACTAGCTTTGAGTGAGTTTTAATTCCCAAAAAACGAGAAGAGAGAATTTTCCGCTGAACAAAACGACTGTTGAGTTCAGTTTCCATTTGTCTGTACACCACGTTCAACACATGTGTCAGTTTGAGTTTGATTTGAGTTTGTGATTTTACAAAAAAAAAACTTGTTAGCCTATAATGATAAATGAGATGGCTCATCAGAACATGTCCAACATTTCGGACACTCTGTCATTTGACACAGATATCACAACAAAATCAACTGACAACACAGAATTGTGCTACAAAGGGCCACCATTGGACAATGTGCCTTCCAAGGGGATGCAAATTATTCTGAGCAACATCTATCTGATCACATCACTACTGTCCCTTTTGGGCAATGCCACTGTGATCATTGTTCAACTGTGCGGAACAAAGTCCAGTCAAAACATTCGCAAGTACTTGGTCAATCTTGCCCTGTCTGACCTCACCATTGGTGTGCTCTGTGTTCCGTTCAACTATTCGGATGTGGTACTCGGCCACTGGGACTATCCCCACTGGCTGTGTCCCACCGTGCAGTATGTCCAGCCTTTGTGCGTCTTTGTCACCTCAGTGACACTGAGTTTAATAGGCTTTGAACGTTATGTGTTTGCACTGCATCCGCTCTCATCAATTTGCAAATTTGTTCAATCACACAATCGCAAAACTCTCATCTCGACCTGGCTTGTTGGTCTGTTGTACTCGTATGCAATTTTTGGTCACACCAAAACGCGTGAGTTCAGCAAAGATGACAAAATCTATTATGACTGCATCTACAGCAGTGAACTCAACGCCCAACAACGCAGAATGCTGATTGCAGCCAATTTTGTGCTCTCCTTTCTCTGTTCATTTGTCATGTTGACATTCTCCTATTTGGCAATCATGAAAAATCTGTTCAACTGCCAACGGGACATACCTGTCAATAAGACTAATGTCGATTCTGTGCAGAATCGGCTAAATGTAAGTAAAAAATAGAATTTTAATTATTTCATTTAAAAATGAAATTGAAATCCCCAAAGGCAATTCGAATGCTTCTTACTGTGACGGTGCTGTATTCGGTGTGTTGGATGCCAATCAAAATTTATCAAATTCTACTCGAATTTCGCATTCTGTCGTTTTGCACTACAGACGAGTACTATGCCCTGATCAATGTGTACATTCTGTGTCACTGGCTTGCAATGGCCAACTGTTTTGTCAATCCAATCGTGTACGCAAGCATGAACGCTAGCTTTCGGGTAAGTTGCATTATTTGATTATTATTATTATACGGATTATACAAATGTGATGTAATTGTTTCACAGTATGATTTTTTGAAAATTTCACGTACAGTCTACTTTTACGTAAGTTCGCCAAGTGGAACATTCTCTCAAACAAGCCACAACTAGCACACAAACATTCAACAAACACAGAAAACCTAAATCATTGATGAAACAAAACGTATATAAAAAGACAATTAAAATTGAAATAAATCACAATTGTTATAAAAATGTTTATACCGTAATACTTTAAATGATTTACCATGGCAAACACTTTTAGGCTTACCAGGGCTTACACTTGAGAATTTGGTTTGTAATTATATCACAAATAAAATAAAAAGGTTGCCAAGTATTTCACACAGAACAATAATTAAAAATAATCAAAAAATTATTGCCTAAAATCACATATATAATGGATTCCATTAAATAGAATAAACGATATATGATACTCTAGTGAATGCATGTTTGCACAGAAACAAAGTACACAACGCATCAATACGCAATATACAAATCTATCAGAATAATAGAATAAAAAACAGTTTCTTGAATTATTTTTATTTCATTTGATTTAGCGAACGTCCTGTATTTTGAAATTAAACTAAATTCACAGTTTGGCCATAATTCAATTTTTTTCACAAACTAAATTAAGGTCTAGTTGAGCTTGTTTGCGAAAAATTTTAACAAACCAAACAAATCCAAACAATGACGAACGTAATGAAAAAGTATAAGAATGGAATCAATTAAGCACAAGCACAAATCAATTAATGGAATATACTTTAAAAGCTTTGCGCATTCAAAGTGAATTACAAATTGTGACATCTTTGTCCATGGTACAAAAATAAAACAAAAAATTGACATTTTGAGTTGACCTTTAGATGTTGATCTCGGATTGAAAGACATTTTCGATTTGAGTAGAAATTGGGCTAGGCACTTAAGATCGGATCTACAGCTAAAACAGAAATTTCATAAGAAATTGCAAACGTTTAACCGGAAAAGTTCATGAGCTGCAAAATCTCCCAAAATGTCAGATTTGAAAACGAACAAGAATTGCGTTTGCTTGATGGTAAAAGATTAAATGTCAAATCAAAATAAATCAAAATGCCTAACAAGCATATAAGCGATTGCTATTTGTTAAGAGATTATAACTCTAATTGTGCTCCAAATGCTATAAGCCTTGTGATCCACAACTACACAAAGTAAAATTCGGAAACATTTGGCACTGGTCACACTCACACTCGTTTTACTCTTAAGAAAGTTATTGTTCCATATTTGAAATACACCAAAGAGAAATTATTGTTGAATAAGGACGTTTTTTTATTTAAATTAGTTTGTTGATGAATAGGTTAGCCCAAGAAAAGCAAGAGTTGGAGAATTATGGAGATATTGTTCTATTCTAAGATATAATTAATTTAGGCCAGAGGTTTTCAACAAAATTATTTCTGAAATAATATTTTTTTCAACAGACACTCCTATTATTTAATTTATTTTTTAAAATAGTGTTTTAGACTCTTTTTAATTCATTTATATAATTTAATTTTTAAATATAATAAAACCCAGAGGCAAAACGTTAGTTTTGCGGGACTTGTACGAATTTATTTTAAGATCCCAATGGAATTTTACAACAACAGGCCACTCCTGGCGCCCAAAGAAGTGCTATTGAAGATTGAAAAACGATTCTAACATTTTGATTGAGTTTACAAATTTTTATTAAATATTTTAATTTCGTTATAATAATAAGTGATGCCATCTAGTATGCCAAAATAAAAAGATATTTTTATAATTTACTTTATTACTTTTTTAATTGACAAATGCACAGAAAATAGATGAAAAATTGTCACGATTTATTTCAATTTATGACTAACTAAATAAATAAAATTATTAATGATTAATCGAATTAATTTGATTGAAATCAAAACTGATTGTACTTTTACTATCTATGACAAACAAAAAATTTACAAAAAAATATTGTTAATGGGAATTATCAATAAAAACTATTAGGCTCAAAAATATTTGTGAAACTAACTAAGAAATGTCCATTATTGGACTAAGGACTGCATGGATTCGTTGCGCTTTGAAGAAGGTGGTCTGAAATCCTCATTTTCTCCATCACGTGATTTATGGACGTCTCCCATCTAATGAACAAAATACAATAATTAATATATTAACTTTTGTCTATTTGTTATTGTTAATGATACCTCTCAATTATAAACGTGTTCATGTTACACTTGTGTTACACAAAATCCATCTGCAATCGTAACTGCTTCAAGGAATAATAACGATCCATATCAGTGAAATTGTTTGGTCGCCTTGGTGGTGTGCTCAAACTAGCCCAATACACGCAGCAAACAATAAGGAGTGTTATCGCAATTATGATCGCAATAAAAGTTATCAAAAATGCTAGTATTAATGCTTCTGTGACGGACATGATGATAATTGTAATGTCAAAAAGCTTCCATTAGGATAGAATGTCAAATTCCGTTTGACTGGTCAGTGGATCTGTGGTCACACTTATAAAAGACAAATTAAGCATAAAAAATAGCCACAACCTAGGAGGAGATGTAGCATCATTAATTGCTGCTAGCGTGCATTTGTTAGATATTTGTGCTTCTATGCCTTTTCTATTGTGATTTCGATGTGAACAAGCAATGTAAACAAACTTTGTTTGTGATTTGATTCCCTTGATTTGATAAAACAGGTCAATGCCAATGTCAATGAGAATATTTTATCATACTGAAGGAAATGGACGGAATATTTGAATATTGAACAAACAAATTAAAAAAACAATTTTAAGCACAATTTTCATGCGTGAGAAAATAATAATTACAATTGTTTTAATTGTAGCGATACATTGTATGTAATTTTGTACGCACAATTTTGATTGAAAACCACCTCGGGACGTGTTATATGAATTGGAACGAATTTGAACACCTAAACAATAGCAAATGAATTTTAATTTATTAAATTAAAATTAATTAATTAAATTATTGCATCATATTATGAATTTAATTTCAGGATATCGCAATGATATAGCCGGTTAGACTTTCTGAATCTGGAGTCAATTTGGGTAATTTTTCTCTTAGTATGCATCATCGTGAAGATTATTTTCAGGATTCAAGGAAAGTAGGATGTAGGCGTGTTTAAATGTTTTTTAGTATGCTTGTCAATCCTTCTTTCCTGGAATTGATCTTTTACTTGCCTTGTCGTTTTATGATCCATGTACAATGTATGATATCCATTTTTGTGGTTGATGAATTTCTGGGCCCCCCTCAAAGTCTGCCAATTTACAGATGCTCATATATAATGCTCATGTATAATTGAGAAAAATCTATGATATCACTACTTTACTTAATCAAAATGATTTATTATGTACAATGTATATTAATATGTAAAGTAGATATTGTGTAAATCCGCATATGCAAATGAAACAAAAAAATGTTACATTAAATAAATTATTCAATTCAAAAAAAAATTCAAAATAGAAATTTCAAAATACTGTAAACAATAATAATCACATGGTTGGTCTGTGCATTTACATGAATTTATAATTAGATTCAAAGAACAAAGTAATATATAAATTGGTTCCAACATCACAGTTACCCTGAGGAATAAATTATAAATATATTATGGATGAATGGCTAAGTTTTACTTTCTAGTACTCAATTTACTTTGGCTTATTAAACCCAAGTGTTTTCATCTCGCCCGGTTCCGGTTAGATAGTAGACATTCATGATAATATAAATTGTATTTGAAACGAAACCTAAAATTAAGTCGAATAATCACATGTACCGTAAATTCCCAAATATAGCCCGCGGGCTATAGACGGAACAATTTTTTTTCGTGGCCTCCTGCGGGCTATATTCGGGTGCGGGCTATTTATTTATTTATTTATTTATGCACGATTCTTGAATCGAATTGTGGCAGTACGGCTCGGTCAGTGAAGCACTACCACATTAAATCAGTCTCGATTAAAAGCACTAAATAAAGTTTATTTCGTCAGAATGACGTTGTCGTTGGTGAGTGAGGGAAAAATGATGACAAATGGCACAAGGCCGAGAAAAACACAGTAAAAGGGTATGGATGAGTGCGGGACCGAATGGCCCGGAGGGACGGGCGTTGGTGGGAGCGTTCGTTCCTGGAACAGCTCGCCAGAGGATTTGAATATGTGCGGTGGTGAGAGCTAAAAGAAGAGCAGGACGGTTAGTCGTGTCCGTGTGCAGCGCTGAGGGCTTACTCTGATTAGTCTGATTGTAACCTAGCCTCGCGGGCTGGTTAAATAGGAGGAAATGTGGTGAGTTGACGCCAGGCGTCAATCGCATCGAGGTAAAATCGGTCTCGAGTGATGAGACATGATGAAAGTGATGAAGAAATGACCACCATGCGGTGGCGAACATGACGAAACGCGAGAGGCGCTGTTAGAGTGATGCTTGGGTGGCAATAGCGCCATGGAGCCCATGAGTGTCGAAATAGTCGGGCGCCAGCGTCTCGGTGGGCGGTACGACCACAGAATCGCGCGAGGGCCGTTTATTTTAAAACATAGTGCGGGCTATACACAGAATACTTTTTGAAAGTTTTAACCTATCCTAGAAAATTCATTCGATTTTTCACATTTTATGCCCAAATTTTACCTTATTTGGGTATTTTCGGGTAAATAGAATTCAAAATATGACAAATAACGCAAAATTAGTTCAAAATAGACCCATAAACCAAGATTATAATGGAAAAATTAGTGGGTTTTTACATGCAGAGGTGCGGTGCTACATGGGTGCGGGCTATACACGGGAATTTAAGGTAGATAATTGGGATTGGTATACATTTTTTATGGATAATAGGAAAAATACCATGAATTTGATGTTGGATTAGCTAATTTCGCATTGGATTTATGATCCATTTTGTTTTATATGTTTACTAATTTTTTTCCTTGCCACAGAGGTTTCAATGTGTCGCTCTCAGGACAGAACTGTAGTTATCCTACACAACAACAACACATACAACTAAATTAAAATTTATCATATTGTTCATATTGATTCTGTTCACTAAAGATCTTCATGAACAGCACACTAATGTAGGAGAAGATCTGAACGAGTTAAAATTGTGTCAATTGGATTAAATTTACATGAAGCTATTACCATTTCAAACATTTTCGAATTGATACGAAAGCCATTGATTAAAGCGAATCCAATTCTGGGCACATTCTTACGATTCCACTTGATGTAATCCATCTTTAAAGAAACAAAAGTAAAAAACAATTAAAAAAATCAAAATCACTACCTTCATCAAATGTTGCTTCTCAATGGTCTTAAAAAGTGGCCTGAAACAGAATCATAAACTTGTGAAGTCGATCGTTGATAATCAAATTGAAATTCACCAGCCGCGAGCATTCCTCAGTTATCAACAGCAGAAAAGCCGACAATTGACAGGTGAAATTGGTGAAGAATATCTGAGCATACAGCTCTTTTGACCGAATAAAGAATGTCCCATAGGCAATGTAACAGATCAACATGATGTAGCCAGCAAATGAGATGGTCAAAAAGTGGACCAAAAACGATTGTAGGGCCACAATCTCTTTGCTCAGTCCGAGGATCTCTTGATTTAATTTCCAAAATCGACGCCAAAAGTTTAAATACGCTTTTTGGTTTAAGTGGATTTTTGGATTTATTGATTTGAGAATTAAAGAATCGATCAAGTGGTTGATTTTCTTTAGATCCTGCTCCTGTTCCATTCGAATGTACCGGACAGTTAAGACGAAGGCGGTTGTTTGGTACAGGATTTCTAAGAATCGACAGGTATTTAAATGAATCAATGATAATTATTATATTATAATACGAAACAATCACTTACGACTTAACATGTAAATCACAAATAATGGAAGATAAATAAGTGTAATAACGTCCCGAAGAGTTGACTTCCATCGAGCAATCGTTTGAAAATAGAAAAAGCTCAACGACAAAAGTGTACTCGACCAATAGAAGGTTTGAAAAAGCGTTCAAAAGACGCTTTCGGGTAGAGTAAATCTTGATCGATTCCGCTTTGTTCAATGCTGAATTTAATTGCGAAAAAAAGATTATTTTAAAATAAAAATATATATCTTTGCTTTACCAATCAATCCTTTGGAATCATTCAAATAAATTTGGGGAATTTGTGTTTCGCCATCCAAAATGAGAAACATTTTATATTTCTCGTCCAATTTAGCGCCAAAAAGCAACAGACCAAAGGGCACAAAAGACATTAGCACACCTACAGGTATGATCGTGTTGGCCATAACCCAAAACTCCCGTGGATAGATGCGATTGATGATATACAACTCAGATTGAGAGTCATAGTGAAAGTTGTCCAAAGCCAAGACAACAAAATAGTCCACATAGAAGGCAAGAAAAATTAAAAATGGAACAAGAAACTGATATTGAAATTGAATTTTCGACTCCAAATTGGGAATCTCTGGTCTTGGAATTGATTCAATATTGGCCACTTCTTGGACAGGAACCCAAACGTTAAAGATGGTTTTGAAATGATTCAAAATTGTACGCGAAAATGTCTTTAACATTTTGAGCATGTCAACAGATTTTTGTGTAAATGAGAGTTTTATTGAAACATTTTATTAAAATATGATTGAATAGTCTGAACTTAAATACTCGTACTTAAATATAAATTGTATTTAATAAAATACTTGTTTTTATAAGGATTTGCACCAAAATTGAACGTAATTAGCAGGCAACACCTTTCATACGTGACAATCTAAAGTACCTCGAATTTAAGAGTAATAAAATTTTATTGTCATAAATTGAAACAATTCAAGGTCACAATGCAATTTACAGAATTTATCTTGTGATTTTTTCGAATATTTTAAATTGAAATTTACAAGGAAATTCAAATCCCTTCGTTGACACGAAGTGATTTGTCCCTTCGGGAACATTTCCTTGTAAAACGCCCTTCGGGCGTGAATTAAGAATAAGTTACGTAAAGTTATGAAAAAGATAAGAATGATTCAAATAAGAAAATTGCTTTAGTTTAAAACTCTAGTCATAAAAATTCACATTAAAAGCAAACTTATTAGACCAAGTTTAAGTTGTAGAGCGATTTGGCCAGGTTCACTTGAATCCCATATCGCTTTGTTAATGTTCTATTGTAGATACCAACGAATAACTTCACTAATGCTGGTGATGATAATGACACATGATGAGATATGAAAATGATTTAAAGTTCATCTGAATCGGATTGATAAGAAAATCACTAGTAAGAACGGAGCAATAGTTCTATTATTAAGGTTATAAAAGCGAGTGCTCTTCTTGGAGTGAACATGACATTGAGTTGAACAATAAGTTATCCAACAAAGTGGACTTCCTAAAAGATACTTAATAAACTTATTAATTTGGCTGGGTAAGAATGTTGTTTAGTAGATGAATCAAATGATTTCGGAATAGCCACTAATGTGGAGCAGTTCTTGGTCAATCACATGTTTGATTGTGAAACGCTTCCGTAACGGTGATTTCACGACGACAGCTTGGCTATGACAACTCGGCACTTTCATAGAATATTGGTCTGAACTTATTGCTGTTACGCATAATTCTACCGAGAAATGGCCCAAAGTTAAATCCACCAACTCACTTTGCCTTCACCCGAAATAGGTGTTCGATTAAAACGGGCAACTGAATGCGGAAAATATTTAGTGCAGATTGCTGAAGGTTGAACTTTTTCTGGTTATCGGGTTGCTTGCTAACGATGTGTTAGATTACAACAGTCACTAACCACGGCTCTCCTGTCCGTTGACAACGCTTGAATAGGCAAGAAATGATAGGCACCAAAAGTAGAAAAATTGATTTAGTTCGCATATTTTGAACGATTCCGAATCGATGTAAACCAACATTTCGCATTGATAAGTAATCTTTAATTAAAAGCATAAAGGTTAAACAGGTCTATTCCGGATTTAGTGAAAGATGCTTACCAAAACAAAGTGGAAATAATTCATTTTGTAAATTAACGATAAAAAGATGGTAATGACTAATTAGTTTCGTCACGACGAAACCATTCAGACTTTTGTAGTAGGGCTTTCTTGGTTGTTTTGTTGATACTTGGTTTCGGTGAAAAAAACAAAAACAAAAACGGCAAAACACATTGCAGGTCACACACATCAACACATTACTCGTACAAAAGCAGTAAACAGTGGATAAAGTGAATCCCATAAAGTGATCATGTTTGATGAACGATGAGGAAAATTGAGTTGAGAAGTTCGATAAGTTGAGTAAGTCTTGAGTAACAAATTCAGCGGACAATGTTTCATGAAACCAACACAACACACAATCACATGTCTACTTCCATGGAATACTGCATACTGCAGTAGACTCTCACAAAACATCCTTGAAATCACGATGTTTCATTTCTGTAAACAGAAGAAAATATTCCTTTGTTAGTCATTTACAGATGAAAATAGCTTAACTTGTAAGGATGATAATGGTGATCGCAATTAGAGTACATAAAGTCAGAAAATGCACTCGCCGCTTGTTTACGTAGATGAGATTGATAGAATTTGATTGATTTAACTCGTTCGTGGTCGGTATGGTTGACACATGACACAAAGAAAACATCGGAAAAAGGCAAAATAAGCAAGTTTACTCGTGAACGAGATGCCAGTGCTAGAGCGGTAACAGCTGACATTTGTAAACAATACATGCAATACAGTCGAGTGAATTTAATGGCGTATTCAGAAGATTATTGTTTTAAGTGCTGTGTGTGAACGGTGCCCCTGCCTTTCACTGAACTAAAGTTTAAATGCCACGTCCCACTTTTGCCATCCACTGCACTAACATCCGATCAATATGTTACGTCCCTTTTTAAACTTCCACTGCGCTGTGGGGCGATGAAATTGTTTCCTCCTTCTTTTACCTTCTACTGTATTGATGGGCATGTACCCTTACGAGCCTTGTGATATTAGTATATAGTGATAATATAATAAATAATTTATTTTTTAAAAATATTCAAATTTAAAAATGAAATTTAAATGTGATTTAGCTTTTATTGCGTTGGGAATTGTATTTTTTGGTTATGGTTCTGTACTTGTTTCAGTACAATCGATTGGTTTATTTTCAAATAAATAAAAATGTAAATTAATTTTGGTTATTTGACAAATCTAGTGAAATTATTCAGTACTGGACAAAATTGGATCGTGAAGTGGACATTCGACTCAACACTGATTCCGGTAGATTACTTTTAAATTATTTCTGAATTGCTGAAATTTATTGCTTTCGATTCAACAGCAATCAAAATTTTATCTTAAAAAAATTTAAATCGAAAAAATTCACTTTGAATTTAGGGTAATTAAAATTGTTGTAGCGTTATTATCGTCGTCTAAATAACAACGGATTAAATATCATACTGAGAAGAAAATTCTTAAAGTTGAATGCAAAATTATTGTTTTTATATCTTTCCAAATAAATCACTACACTTACAGTTTGATTATTTTTGATTATTGCTGCTAATGAAATTAAAATTATGAAATAATTATTTGATTCATTATATAATTCAGTTTTTATTTACCATGACAAATTGGCAATAAGCAAAGAGTAACCAACATAATGAAAATTGCCATTTTGTTAGATAGTCGAATGAACATTTCAACTTTTATCCATTCGATTTTGATAAATTTATTTGTTATTAAAGACGAAATTTATTATCTAATGGTAAAGTACAGCCGGACAGTCGAATGACCTCCTTTGCAGCATAAATCCCCGCTTCAACACAGTCCTGGATCGATTTTCCAGTCAAAGCTTTGTACGCCAAAAATCCACCAACAAACGAATCGCCCGCACCGGTGGTGTCCAAAATGTGATTCTCGTCCATTTGTGGCACTTTGAATCGTTGAAAGGCTGTAGAATTGCTTGAATAGGCAACGAGAACTTCTTGAGCACCTTGAGTAATCACCACAATTCGTGGTCGTTTGTGCTGGAAATCTGCGATCTTTTGAGTAATGTCCGCAATATTGCTGTCCGAATTCAATGACAACCAGCCCAGCACTTGAGCTAGTGCCTTCGCTTCAGAGTCGTTGCCGAAAAGAATGTCAACATAAGGTAGGATACGCTGAAGTTGTTCTGGAAATCGTTGTGCAATGTAAGTTGCTGATAAATTGAGTGAGAATATTTTGCCTTCATTCGAATGCGCATGCTCAGCCAGGAGCATTTGAGTATCGAAACAAATGCCCAAGTGAAATCCCGTGGTATAGATTATCTTGGCAGCCTCCACCAATTTGAAATTGTCGATCAAATGTTGCGGAGGGAATGTCTGTGATGCACCACGATATGCACACATAGATCTACTTTTGCCAGTAATCAAACAGACACAAATTCCCGTGGGCAACTCCGTATCGACATGATAGCAAACAATCACACGATCATCCTCGGTCAGCTTGCGTCTCATCTGTTCGCCAAATTGATCCGCTCCGATCACGCCCAAAAAGCTAGTCAATTTAGGTTTGCGGAAAAACCACTGTGCCACACGGACAGTGTTTTGAGCGGTACCACCTGCGATGTAATCGACTTTTAAATTTTCCATCAAATCTGCAGAAAGTTGCTTCATAAAGGCTTGATCCACAGGAATTGCGTTGTTGGGCTCGAGGTTGTATTTGGTGAGAAATTCGGGAGTTACTGTCGCGATTAGATCCAGTAGAGGACTGCCTAGGGCAAGGATGTGACCTTCGTTAAGTTGATGAGACATTGCAGAAGGATTTACTGTTTAGGAAGAGAAAACATAAATAGAAACACAAGTAGAAATAATAGATACACGAGAACATACGCAAAATTGTAAACAAAATCAGCTGACAGCAGCAGCAGGCAAATTTGAACTTCAACGTATGTTGTTATTTTTGGGTATGAATGTACCCATAAATGCTACTGTATAAATAGAAGATATATTTTACGGCGATTTTAGATAAATTTTTAATTCGTTAATTCATTAATATGCTGAGAATAGGAGCTTTGTGGATAGTTGTTTTTAAAATTTTGAAAATAGTTGACAATGTCCTCAATAATAAGATCACAATCTTTGATATTGTACATCAACTGGTGGAAACAGTCGTCTGCCTCAGCTTTACTTGGATATTTTGCCTGAAGGTAGCGATGTAGAAGACGAATGTAACGATGCTGCTCAGAGCTAAAAGAAAAATATTACAAGATTAGATACACAGATTTAGAGTTTACAAAAAATCAAACTGACTTGATTTTTTCATATTCTTGATAGTTGGTATTGGGTTCAAACAGAACAATCACAGTGAGTAGATCAAAGATTGCTTGATCTTGTCGCCATTCGTCTCGGAACAGTAGTGGATAGTTGGCATGCTTTTCATATGGCAATTTGATACAGAAGGGCTTGAGCATTTCAAGTGGGAACATGACACTTGATTTGAATCTGTCCTGTAGCATAAAATCATTAATTTACCATTTAAAAAAATTAGAATTGGAACTCACATTCACAAATGCCCACGCTTTCCGAAACGGATTGTACGACATTACCAGTCTAATATGCATCATCGTAATCAACCTGGTTTTGAGCAGTAGTTCTTGATCTTTTGAGCTTAACTGTCTAAAGGCACTCAACTGTTTAGTCATTTTGATCAGCCGGTAAAATGTGAATTCTGCCGTTTCAAGACAGTACGGTGGATTGTAACGAAAGTTCTCAATCTTTTTATACGGATTATGCATCACCGAACCAGCGGAGACTAGTTCGAGAAGTAGATTCTGTTCCGGCACAGTCAACTCATCAACTGGAAAGCCAAAATGTTCGAGGGTGTTGTAATGCGGTATGAGACGTGCAATTTCGGGCTCAATTTCCAATAGTGGACCATTGAGGTTAATGTGGGACATGCAATCGGAATTGTATGGAACTAAAGTTGTGAGTTTGTAATTTTCTGGAGAGTTTTCACTCTCAAATGGCGTTACTTCAATATCGGACAGATCAACTGTGCTAATATTATCGAAAGTACTAATATCATCGTCAAGTGTAGAATCCACTTCCAATGATTCAAGAATGTCGTTGAATTCTCGATTATTTTCAAACTCATTAAGTCGAGGAGAAGACTTTGAGATTATAGTTGATGCCGAAGAAGTTGATGATGAAGTTGGTGACGAGTTCGAGATCAATGACGACAGGGAAACAGGTTCCAGC